>CM072940.1:861524-879024 GCA_036971965.1 Nyctalus aviator | reverse complement strand
TTTTTTTTTTTTTACAGAGAGAAAGGGAGAGGGAGAGAGAGCTAGAAACATCGACGAGAGAGAAACATCCGTCAGCCGCCTCCTGCACGCGCCCCACTGGGGACATGCCCGCCACTAAGGTCCATACCCTTGACCGGAATCGAACCCGGGACCCTTCGGTCCGCAGGCCGACGCTCTATCCACTGAGCCACACCGGTCAGGGCTCCTTTGTTTGTTTGTTTGTTTGTATATTTCTATGGATCCCAGAGAGGGGGAGAGAGATGGAAACATCGACGATGAGCCCTAGCCGACTTGGTTCAGGACTGAAAGGTCCCGGGTTCGATTCCCCGGTCAGGGCACCTGCCGGGGTGTGTAGGGGGGGAGATGAGGGGGACAAAGGGGGTGCAGGAGGCAGCCGATCCATGCTTCTCTCTCATCATGGGTGCTTCTACCTCTCTCTCTCCCTCTCCTTTCCTCTCTGAAATAAAGTGGTTTTTTTTTAAGGAAAAATAAAAAAGAGGAGGGGGCGGGAACTGCTGATGGCACGCCCCGGGCTGAGAGGACCCCCACTTCAGAGGATGACACGTCTTCCGTGTCCCGGGCCGGCTCTGTGAGGGCCGCCTGGGCGGGCAGCGGGGGCCGGAGGGAGCAGGGTCCCCCCCATCCCTCACCCCCTCGGAGGGCGCCGTGATTCACCGCCCGGCGGCCGGAGCCTCTGATTTTCTGCCTCCGTGAAACATGGTGCTTTCCTTGTCCATTGATGTAGCAACTCTAATGGTTACAAGCAGCTACAGGAAATCAATACGCGCTTCTTTACGGACAGCGCGCGCCGCGCCCGCCCGAGGGGAGCCCCGAGCTCCCGCCCGCCCACCCGGTCAGACGCTCACCCGGGAGGGCCGCTCGGACCGGAGACCGGCAGTCCCAGGTCCTGCTGCGCCCACGGGCGGGGAGACCGGCCGGCCCCCGGGCGGGGTCTGCGGGAGGGGCTGCCCATGTCACCGTCAGGATCTGACTCCGAGCCCCAGCGTCTCGGATTACCCCTCGGGGACGGGGGAGGCGAGACGGGCGGAACCCGGACCCCGAGTGAGGTGGTGGCATTCACAGGACAGTCTTAAGGAACGACCAGCCAACTCTGGTGCGGCTCAGTGGATAGGGCGCCGGCCTGCGGACTGAAGGGTCCCGGGTTCGATTCTGCACACGGGCACGTCCCCAGGGTGGGGCGTGCAGGAGGCAGCAGAACCAGGATTCCCTCTCGTCGTGGATGTTTCTCTCTCTCTCCCCCCCTCTCTCTTCCTCTCTCTCTGAAAATCAATAAGTATATAGATATATGGATTATGAATCACACATTTTTAAGAGGAGAGTTCCATTCACCTGTGCCCTGTATCCCGCCGATTCCGTTCGCTCATGCCAGTTCTGCTCGGTGAGGCCAGAGGCAGGAATAGCGGGGACTACGAGCCGTTCGCTTGTGGAAAGGAAAGGTCTTTGGAGCCAAGAGACACGGGGGAGGGAACCGCTCACCGGCGAGGTCATTACCGCAGCCCTGGCCGGCGTTTGCATAACCGGGATTAATAATTCATCCCTCGGCCCAGGGACATGCTTTCCTATGCCAGAGACAGGAAATCCATAGCCCCGGGGTGTGCGTGCGTGTGAGTGTGTGTTAGTGTGTGTGTGTTAGTGTGTGTGTGTGTGAGTGAGTGTGTGTGTGTGGGAGTGAGTGTGTGTGTGTGTGTGTGAGTGTGTGTGAGTGTGTGTGTGTTAGTGTGTGTGAGTGTGTGTGTGTGCGTGTGAGTCCCATAGAATAAAAGGCTCATATGCAAATGGTACCCTCGACCGGGAGTTCAACAACAACAGCAAAAATCAGGGAAAGCTGAGATCACAATTAGCGTTTGGATAACATGAGTTTTTATTAATTATTATTTTAAAATATATTTTTGTTGACTTCAGAGAGGAAGGGATGAGAGGGAATCATGGATCGGCAATGTTTTGCTTCACTCATTCACACACACTCACTCTCACACACACACACACACACTCACACACACTCTCACACACACTCACACACACACACACACTCACACACTCATTCACACACTCACACACACACTCACTCACACACTCTCTCACACACTCTCTCACACACTCTCACATACACACACACTCACACACTCTCTCACACACACTCACATACACTCTCACATACACACTCACACACTCTCTCACACACACACACACACACTCACACACACTCACTCACACACACACACACGCGCACACACACACTCTCTCACACGGAGTGACATCACAGTCGGCCCCGCTAACGGTCGGACCCGCCCGCACACGTCGGGAAGCCCGATAATGAGATGCAAATGCAGCTCCTGCGGACGCGCTGCCTCTGAGCCCCGTTAACGAGCCGGCGCCGCCGCCGCCGTACGTTCATCGCACCCGAGGCGTCCCCTCCGATCGGCGGCCCGTCTATCCCGGGGCCACGCCGGCTCCGCTCCGCGGCTGGAAACGTGCTGATGGATCCCCCCGCGGGCCTCTGTCTGCTTCCCTTTCATCTGCTGAGGCCGGGCCGCTGGCGTGGCAGGACCACGCGTGTCCGTGTCACACGGGCGGTTCTCATCGTAACTTTGGGGCCGTGAGCCGCACGGCCGGCCGGCTGGCGGGCCGGTGTGTGCAGGGCGCCGGGGACACGGCGGCCGGCCGGCCTCAGAGAGCCCTGGCCGGTGTGCTCAGTGGTTAGAGCGCCGGCCTGTGCACCGAAGGGTCCCGGGTTCGGTTCCCAGCCGAGGGTACGTACCCGGATGCAGGTCGGATCCCCCCCCCCGGCCAGGGCGCACGCAGGAGGCAGCCGAGCCGTGTCTTTCTCTCACATCGGTGTTCCTCTCTCCCCCCCGCCTGCAGACGTGAAGAGCCTGGAGAACCTGCAGCTGGTGGAGGGCGTGCAGGAGCAGGTGCACGCCGCGCTGCTGGACTACACGCTGTGCTACCACCCGCAGCAGGCGGACAAGTTCGGCCAGCTGCTGCTGCGGCTGCCGGAGCTGCGCGCGCTCAGCCTGCAGGCCGAGGAGTACCTGTACTACAAGCACCTGAGCGGGGACGTGCCCTACAACAACCTGCTCATCGAGATGCTGCACGCCAAGCGGGCCTGAGCCCGGGGCCGCCCGGGGCCCCACTCCCCCAGAGCGCACGGGCAGGGCGGACACGGACAGGCGCGCGCGGGGCCGGTCCAGGCCACGCTCAGGAGCCGGGGTCGGGAGGGGCCGCTCCCGGAGGCACCCTCATCCCAGGCCGGGGGCCGGGTGCTGGGGGAGGGCCCCCGCGTGGCAAACTGTGAACCCCAAGCTCCGAGGCCCCCGAGCCGTGCCCCCGAGAGAGAGGCCGGCCACGGGCGGACGGACGGACACCAGCCACTCAGACAGAACGATGCTCGTACGGTCACATGATCTCCGTGATGAAGCGATGGAGGGACCCCCGGCCCAGCGCACCTGAGCCGACTCCCCAGAACCTACCGGCCACACCTGGGACAGTCCCTCCTCTACCGGCAAGGACCCAGCACCTCCAGTCCTGTGATCCGTCCTTCCATCCGTCCATCATCCATCCATCCATCCATCCATCCATCCATCCTTCCATCCATCCATCCATCCATCCTTCCATCCATCCGTCCATCCATCCGTCTGTCCGTCCATCCATCCGTCCGTCCATCCATCCATCCGTCCTTCCATCCATCCATCCATCCATCCAACCATCTGTCCATCCATCCGTCCGTCCATCCACCCACCCATCCATCCATCTGTCCAACCATCCATCCATCCATTATCCATCCAACCATCCGTCCATCAATTAATTCATCCATCCATCTATCCATCAATTCATGCATGCATCCATCCGTCCAACCATCCATCCATCCAACTATCTATCCATCTATCTGTCCATTTCATCCAACCATCCATCCATCCACCCACCCATCCATCCATCCATCTGTCCAACCATCCGTCCGTCCGTCCATCCACCCGTCCGTCCGCCCACCCGTCCGCCCATCCTTCCATGGAGGAATCTATGCCGAGGGCTCAGCCGCTCCCACCGCCCGTGAGAACCGCCTGCCAGCGTGCCAGCTCACGTGTCCCGTGTCCCCGTGTGTCCGGCCTTCCAGCGAGGAGAGGAGGGAAGAAGGCAGCGGCGGGCAGCGCGGCTCCGGAGACCTCGGGTTTCACGTTAAAAAAGAAAGAAAAAAATCTGACTCCAAGGCTCACCGTCCGCCGCTCCGCCGGGTAGCGTCCACGCCCAGGACCCATCCCGGAAGGAACGTCCCGCCCGGGAGGCGTCAGGATGGACGGGAGCACCCACACTGTGCGCGCCCGGGAGGCAGGACGAGCTGGTAACGGGACGGAACCCCGAACCCCAAACCCCGGATGGAGACGGGATTTTTTATTTTTTTTTACACACCTGGCTGCAATGCTCTCCGAGGGGTTTCCATCTCCCCAAAACGGGGAGGAAGAGGGCGAGGGGCCGCCGACTCGCGGAGTCACAGACCAAAGTTTGCAGAACAAATATATTTTGGGGGGCGGGGGCGGTGGGGGCCGGGGAGACGTGCCGGGCGAGCGCCCCGACCTCGCCATCCGCGGTCCCTACACGCACGCCGCGGGTCTGTCCGAACGCCCTGCCTTCTCTGCAGACTCTGAGGTCAGCGGGCGCCGGGGTCCCCGGGAACATAAAGCGTTTAAGTCCGAGAACATCCGTGTTCACCCCCGTTGGGTCCGTGTTGGGGGGCGGGCGGGGCCGGGGTCCCGGCAGTGCTCCCCTCGACGTTGTCCGTCCCCGATCGGCCCTTCGCCATCGTCGCTCTACGTCGTGAGACTCTAAACTCGGAGGCCGGGCCCCGCGGAGACGTGGCTCCGTGTTATTTTTTTGTGTGTGAGACGCTCGGCGGCACAATCACGTGTAGAAAGTGTAAAGAGAAGAAATGATAATAATAAAAGGAAACGTATCTCCTGGTCCCTTCGCTCTCTCTCTCCCGCCCCCGCCCGCCCCCATCGCTGTGTCTGGCTCGAACAGGCTTATTTATATTGTATATCCTCCCGTCTCGCCCGGAGACGCTGACCGTGACGCTAATTTATTTCCCCCCGTGTCCCCTCTGTGCACACGCATGTCTTCACGCCGGGCACGGCCCCCGGGGCCGGAGGAGGGTCCTGACGAACCGAGAAACCATCCCACCCCCCCCCCCTGATTAAACATCTGTGAACCTCGGCTGCCGTGTCTGTCCTTCCTTCTCTCTGCGACGGCGCGCGCCGCGGCCCGGCCTCCCCTGCGCGGCCCTCCCGCCGTGGCCGGCCGCAGACCGGGGCCAGCGTGGCGGCGTGGCCCAGCTAATGAAAGAGTCACGGGCAGGTGGACCATCACTCCAATGCACAACAGCTGCCCCCGTGTGGGCAAAGATGGCTGCCCCCGTGTGGACACAAGACGGCCTGCAAGGGAGGGCAGTTAGGGGTGACCAGGCCAGCAGAGGAGGGAAGTCGGGGGCAGTTAGACACCATTCAGGCTGGCAGGCAGAAGCAGTTAGGGGCAATCAGGCTGGCAGGGGAGCGGTTAGGGGGCGATCAGGCTGGCAGGGGAGCGGTTAGGGGCGATCAGGCTGGCAGGGGAGCAGTTAGGGGGCGATCAGGCTGGCAGGGGAGCGGTTAGGGGCGATCAGGCTGGCAGGGGAGTGGTTAGGGGGCGATCAGGCTGGCAGGGGAGCGGTTAGGGGGCGATCAGGCTGGCAGGGGAGCGGTTGGGGGCGATCAGGCTGGCAGGGGAGCGGTTAGGGGCGATCAGGCTGGCAGGGGAGCGGTTAGGGGCGATCAGGCTGGCAGGGGAGTGGTTAGGGGCGATCAGGCTGGCAGGGGAGTGGTTAGGGGGTGATCAGGCTGGCAGGGGAGCGGTTAGGGGCGATCAGGCTGGCAGGGGAGTGGTTAGGGGGCGATCAGGCTGGCAGGCAGAAGCAGTTAGGGGCAATCAGGCTGGCAGGGGAGCGGTTAGGGGTGATCAGGCTGGCAGGGGAGCGGTTAGGGGGCGATCAGGCTGGCAGGGGAGTGGTTAGGGGGCGATCAGGCTGGCAGGGGAGCGGTTAGGGGCGATCAGGCTGGCAGGGGAGCGGTTAGGGGCGATCAGGCTGGCAGGGGAGTGGTTAGGGGGCGATCAGGCTGGCAGGGGAGTGGTTAGGGGGCGATCAGGCTGGCAGGGGAGTGGTTAGGGGGCGATCAGGCTGGCAGGGGAGCGGTTAGGGGCGATCGGGCTGGCAGGGGAGTGGTTAGGGGGCGATCGGGCTGGCAGGCAGTAGTTATGGCCAATAAGGCAGAGGCAGGTGAGCAGTTGGGAGCCAGCGGTCCTGGATTGCGAGAGGGATCCCAGATTGGAGGGGGAGGGGGAGGAGATGTGTGTGGAGGGTGTGTGTGTGTGGAGGTGTGTGTGTGGGGGGGTGTGTGTGGGGGGTGGAGGGGGCTGTCTGCGTGCACACGGTTCAGCTCTGAGGAAGCGTGCTCGGCACTTCCTGCTTCCTCTCGGCGGGAGGCTGCGGTGGCACCGGGGGGGCGGGGGGGGGGGGGCAGGGGCTTTCCAGCAGCTGATTGACGGCCCCGGGTGCCACGTCCTGTTTTCCCGGCGGCAGGAAGCGGCCCGCCAATCAGGACGCCTCCGGCCGCCACGACGGGCCAGGGAGGGCCCGGGACACGCGTGTGGGTACGTGTTTGCACACATGCCGGGATCATGTGGGTACGTGTTTGCACACATGCCGGGATCAGGGTGGGGAAACAGGCCGACCAAAACCCCGGAGGGATGTTCCCCACGGACTTTCTTTTTAATTATTGGTGTCAGGACGGGAGAGACAGAGAGAAGCACCAATGAGAGAACGGTGGATCGGCGGCCTCCTGTACGCCCCCTGCTGGGGGTGAAGCCCAAACCAGGGCCTCTGCCCTGACCTCCGGACTCCTGGGCCCACCTGCCAGGAGCCTTATTTTTTTTGAGAGAGAGAGGGTTTTAGGGTCAGGGTCAGGGTCAGGGTCAGGGTCAGATTACTTACATACTATTAGATTGATGGGATTAGAAACTTGGGGTTAGATTGATGGGATTAGAAACTTGGGGTTAGAAGAACTGGATTATCTATATGGGATTAGAACAGACTGATGGGATCAGAATGATTGGTTTGGACTGGGGATTGATCGGATCAGACCGAGAATGATTGGACCATCAGATTGATTGGATTAGAATGATTATATAATGGATGGGTTTCCATTAGGGAGGGGGAGGGGGAGAGAGAGAGAGAGAGAGAGAGAGAGAGAAAGAAAAAAAACATCGACTGGTGCCTCCCCTATCCTCCCCTAATGGGGCCAGGGGTCAAGCCCACACCCCAGACCACAACCCAGGTCCATGCCCTTGACCAGGACCGAACCCAGGTCCCTTCAATCATGGGGCCGCTGCTCTAACCACTGAGCCACGCTGGCCAGGCAGGACCTGCCATTCAACAAGATCCCAGGCGGCTGGCTCCACGCCCCCCGGTCGGCAAAGCCCCGCTGGGGGTCGGAGCCACGCAATCCCGTTCCTTTTAGAATAAATTCCGTGACGCCCACCGTCACCCTTTTTCTGAAAGAATGCCGTGCAGCTGCTACCTCTTTGGAAATTTCCTTAAGTGTTTAGGGCCGCGGTCGGCAAACCCCTTCGGCCACGGAGCCCAACACCCACAGCACCAGGCGGACACGTCTCCGGAGGCCACACTGTTTACACGCAAACGCCTCCGGACGCCACGCCTTCCACACGGACCGCCCGGGCCGCGGTGTTCTGTGGGAGAGCCGCCCTCCGGGGGCCCGAGAGCCGCCGGTGGCTCCCGAGCCGCCGTCTGCCGGCCCCGGGCCTGGGCGCTCCGGGCTGTCTCTGCTCCCACAGCGAGTGGACGGGACAGACCAGGGAGGCCCCTGCTCCAGCCTCCGGCCGCCCTCCTGGTCTCACCCCTCTCCACCTTCTCAGCCGCCTCCGGGACCCCACACCCCGGCTTCCGCCCGCCTCCACCCCTTTCCGCCCACGGCCACGCGCTCCCAAGCCCGTCAGAGTTACCCCAGCACCGAGGAGACGCCCCCCCCCCCCCGAGGGCCCCACTACCTCTCGCTGGGCTTCTGTCTCCACCGTGTGGCTCCGGAGGGCGGGGGAGGAGACGCAGCACGAGGGCCGAGCGTCTGAGAGATGCCGAGGCCTCCCGGGGTGAGTGGCCCTGACCGTGGCCCTGACCGTGGCCCTGACCGTGGCCCTGACCGTGGCCGTGGCGACGCGCCTGCCCCAGGCCCCGTGTAGCTGCAGGCCCAGGCTCTGCCCACGCAGGCCTCCCTCCCCGTGGCGGCCTGCAGGTGAGACCCATCCGGAAGACGAGCCTCCCGGCCTCCCTCCCCAGGCGGCCCCCAGGCGGGCGGGGCCGGGGTCTCTCCGCAGGCTCCCCTCCAGCAGCCAGGAGCCTGCGGGGGGGCGGGGGGGGCCTTCTGCCTCCCCCTGGTGTCGGGCATTTGCCTGAGCCTCTCCCCAAAACTACTAGCCGCTCTTTAAAATATATATATATATATTGATCTCAGCGAGAAAAGGGACAGGGAAAGACAGAAACATCCACGAGGAGAGAGAATCTCGGATCGGCCGCCTCCTGACTCCCCCTTCTGGGGACCAAGCCCACACCCCGGCCTGTGCCCTTGATTGGAATCGAACCCGGGAGGCACCTGTCAGCTCCGCCAGCCCCGTCAGGCACCCGCGGGCGACAGCCCCGTCAGGCACCCGCGGGCGACAGCGGCGTGACCCGCGGCGGCTCTGGCGGGCGGCCCCCGGGCCCCGTCTGCCTGTCGGGCCCGGCCCCCGGGACTCCCTCTGACAGGATCGGGCCTCCTGGTCTCCATCCGCCCGGAAGCAGGAGCCCGGGAGGGAGAACACGGCAGGCCCGGCCCGTGGATAGAGTGTCAGTCACGGACTGAGGGTCCCGGGTTCGACTCCGGTCCAGGGCGCGAGCCTGGGGTGCAGGCTCCATCCCCAGAGGATGTGTCTCCCTCACATCGATGTTTCTCTCCGTCTCTCCCCTTCCCTCCCACTCTCTCTAATCCTCACTGGGTGATATATTTTTTAAAAAAAACAAAAAAAACAACAACACATTTTATTGATTTTTCACAGAGAGGAAAGGGAGAGGGATAGAGAGTTAGAAACATGGATGAGAGAGAAACATCCATCAGCTGCCTCCTGCACGCCCCCCACTGGGGATGTGCCCGCAACCAAGGTCCGTGCCCCTGACCGGAATCGAACCCGGGACCCCTTGAGTCCGCAGGCCGACACTCTATCCACTGAGCCACACCGGTTCCGGCTGGATGATATTTTTCCCATTGATTTTTGAGAGAGAGAAAGAGAGAGAGAGAGAGAGAGATCAAGGCAAGAGAGACACATCGATGGGTTACCTCCTGCCTGCCCAGCCCCCCAATCCCCCCTCCACTGCCCCAGACCAGGGCCAGGGATCGAGCCCACCACCGAGGCATGTGCCCTTGACCGGAATCGAACCCGGGACCCTTCAGTCTACGAGCTGGCGCTCTACCCACTGAGCCACACTGGCCGGATGTTTCCCTCCCACGCTCTCTGAAAAGCCCCGGGAAGTATCCTCGCGGGAGGACGCAGGGCAGAACCAGGACCCCCGTGCTCGGGGTGACGCTTCCCGTCTCTCCCTCGGCCCAGGGGGTCCCTGCAGGCGGCACGGCCTGGCGCTGGGGAGCCCCGCCCCCCGTGAGCACAGGGCGGCCCCTGCGGGCCGGGGGCGGGGCGGGGACCACACGCCAGGCCCCGAGGCGGACACACAGGCCCCTGTGTGGGGGGCATCCATCAGGGCGGCCGGCGCCGTGGCGACGGGGGGCGGTCATACATCACCGGGGCCGGCAGGGGGCGGCTCGCCGGCCCCCATCCATCGCCGGGTGCCAGGCTCCCTGACGGATGGCCCCCCGGCCCCAGCCTCGGCCGCCGCCCGCGATCAAGGCCGCTCTGTGCTGGGGAGACCGGCCCGGGGCCTTCACCGGGGTCCCCACAAGGAGGCGTGTGTGTGTCTGCGGGAGGCCGGCCGGGGGGTCCCCGGGGCGCCGGCCTCCTGTGCCCTGCCGTGTGGTCCTGAGAGTGTGCGCGCACACGTGTGTGCATCTGTGCGTGTGCGTGTGTGTGCAAGACGAAGGCTCCCCCCGTACGTCAAAGGAACTTAAATCCACTTCTCAGCGCTCCGCTATTTGAAGCACAATGAGAATTGTCAGAGAGAGAGAGAGAGGGAGAGAGAGAGGAGAGAGAGAGGAGAGAGAGAGAGAGGGAGAGAGAGAGGAGAGAGAGAGAGAGGGAGAGAGGGAGAGAGAGAGAGGGAGAGAGAGGGAGAGAGAGAGAGGGAGAGAGAGAGAGAGGAGAGAGAGAGAGGAGAGAGAGAGAGAGGGAGAGGGGGGAGAGAGAGGGAGAGGACGACACGATGGCACCGATGGCAACAGTAACTGAATCAATAACAGCCTCTAGAACCCGGGCCCTTTCAGTCCGCAGGCTGACGCTCTGTCCACTGAGCCACACCGGCTCCGGCTGTATCTGTTTATGTTTAATATTTTTCTTTATTTCAGAGCGGAAGGGAGAGCGGGGGAGAGAGAGGGAGAGAGAGAAAAACAGCCCTGATGAGAGAGAGCGCCGGCTCCCGGCCGCCAGCCGCCGGGCCGGCCGGCGGGTCTGTGTCCCTCCCCGGGCGCCGGCCGCCCTGGGGCCTCGGGGACGGCCCGGTGTGTGCCGGAACGTTCTGCCGGCCGGCCGGCCGCCTGCATCCTCCGTGGCTGCGAGCCAGGGGCCTCCGGGGATTGTTGTTTAAAAATCAAAGGGAGTTTGGCTTTTCTGTTTGAAAGGTTAGGGCACCAGGCCAGAGTTCTCGGGGCGGCGGGCGCAGGCGGGGGGAGCCTTCCGGCGGGGGGGGGGGGGGGTCCCCAGGGAACGCGGGCTTTGCAGGCAAACAAGTCGCTAAGCCTCCAGCTCGCCCCTCACTGGGGACCGAGCCCTCAGCCTGGGCTCAGCCGGCCGGGCTGAAACTTAATTGTTGATCAAACGAAAGACACGGGGAGCCGAAACCGGTGCGGCTCAGTGGATAGAGCCATCGGCCTGCGGACTGAAGGGTCCCGGGTTCGATTTCGGCCAAGGGCATGGAGCTTGGTGGCGGGCACATCCCCCGTGGGGGGTGTGCAGGAGGCAGCTGATGGATGTTTGTCTCTCATCGATGTTTCTAACTCTCTCTGTAAAAAAAATAAATAAATAAAAATAAATAAGCAATAAAGTATATTTTAAAATATATATTTTTTAAAAGATACTTTGTCTCTGGAAAAAAAAAAAAAAAACACATGGGTATGACTTGCCTCTGTTTTATAAAGTCATTACTTCTCATTTTTTAAAAAAAGAAATGTAACCGTCGCCTGTAGAATAGCAGCCAGAAAACGTTCAAAGTGTGTAATCTCTACGGGAGCTTCTTCCCACAGAACCCTGGTCCCTGCACGCCCCAAAGCGGGAAACTATGTGTGTGTGTCTGTGTGTGTGTGTGTGTGTGTGTCTGTGTGTGTGTGTGTCTGTGTGTGTATGTGTGTGTCTGTGTGTGTGTGTGTGTCTGTGTGTGTGTGTGTGTGTCTGTGTGTGTGTGTGTCTGTGTGTCTCTGTGTGTGTGTGTGTGTCTGTGTGTGTGTGTGTGTCTGTGTGTGTGTGTGTGTCTGTGTGTGTGTGTGTGTCTGTGTGTGTGTGTGTGTCTGTGTGTGTGTGTGTGTGTGTGTGTGTGTGTGGATTTCAGAGAGGAAGGGAGAGGGGGAGAGAGCGACAGAAGCATCCATGATGAGAGAGAGTCACAGACCGGCTGCCCCCTGCACGCCCCCCCCTGGGGATCCAGCCCGCCGCCCAGCTACATGCCCTTGACTGGAATCCAAGCTGGGACCCTCCCATCTGCAGGCCGGCGCTCTGCCCGCTGGGCCACACCGGCCGGCGCTCCGCCATCTCTTGAAATGGCGTTGCCCGTCTCCGACTGGGGGACTCTCTCCTCCCCCTCCCCCCGCCCCCCCCATGACCTGCAGAGGGGGGCTCGGGGCTCCCTGCCCACGTGGGTTTCCACACCTCCCGCCTGGGACTCCAAACAGCCACGGCGAGAGAGCCAAGCGTGAAGAATCCGCCGTTAGCCCCCGGCCGGCCGGGAGGCGGACGGAGCGTGTCCCGTGCGGGGCCGCCCCCCCTCCCCCCCCTTCGCTGAGCCGGGAAGACGCTGATTCTGCTGACGAAGATGGGGGTGGGGGTGGGGGCCCCCCGCGCCCCGTTAATTATGCAAAGGCTGCAGAAAAGCCGGCCTCCTCTTAATGATCTCCCGCACCTGCCCGCCCGGCCCCGTTTTAATTAACACTCCAAGGAGGTTTGTCAGGAGGAATCAAAAATATTGTCGCTTATCCGGCCGCGGCGAGCAATCGATGGCCCTTCATCAGGGCGCGCCGGCCGGCGTAACCGGACCGTTTAATTGCCTCGTTCCGATAAACAAAAGCCGCGCGTGTTTAATGACTTGATCCGGGGGGGATCGATGCCCCGAGCGTCTCACGGGGTGCAGCAACACGTGGGGGGGGAGGGGGAGGGGGGTATACGGCCTCATCCCCCCCACCCCCACCCCCACCCCCACCTGCACCCCCATCCCCATCCCCACCCCCATCCCCATCCCCATCCCCACCCCCACCCCCCCCCCCACCCCCATCCCCACCCCCTCCCCATCTCCATCCCCACCCCCTCCCCCTCCCCATCCCCGCCCCGCCCCTGCCTCCATCCCCATCCCCACCCCCTCCACATCCCTCTCCCCATCCTCCTCCCCATCCCCATCCCCACCTGCACCCCCATCCCCATCCCCCCCCCCTCCCCATCCTCTCCCCCCACCCCCACCCCCGCCGAGCCCGGGCCGCCTCCCGCTCTCTCTCCTCCCGCGTGGGTGGCGGGCGGCGGCGGCGGCGGCGGCGGCGGCGGTGATAGATGGCGGCCCCGTGACCTCGGGGCCTCCGGGCACGCGTGGCTGGCTCTCAATGGGAAGCCCCCGGCGCTTGACAGAGTGCCCCCGGCAGAACGCGTTCGCTCCGCTCTCCGCCGACCCCGACCCCCTAACAAGGCCCGCTGTCGCGCTGAGGGATGGGCTGCCGGAGCTCCGGTGAGCAGGGCGGCGGCCACCCCCCGGCCACCGGCAGGAGCGGTCACTACACGCCAGGCCGCCCCGGCCAGAGCCCGGCAGGTGTGCGTGGCCTCTCCAAACGGCCAGGTTCAAGGGTGTCTCCCCCGGACACGGCTCCTCCTGCTGGCGCTGGGACTCCCCGGGGGCGCCCCTGAGACGGGCGGGTTCGTGGGGGGCCGGCCCCGTGGGGGGGGGGGCAGGGGGAGGCCGGGAACACCGCAGGCCCTCACACTCCCCGGTGTCCCTGCTGGTGGTTCTGGCCGGCCGGGCGGCTGCCTGGAAACGGGCGCGGTTGCCCGGCTGGCGTGGCTCCGCGGTTGAGTGCCGAGCCGGAACCGAGAGGTCACGGCTCCATTCCCAGGCGGGGCGCAGGCCCGGGCTGGGGGCTCCATCCCCAGTGCGGGGCATGCAGGGGGCAGCCGGTGTCTCCCTCTCTCTCTCCCCCTCTCTCTTTCCCTCTCTCTCTCTAAAGATACCGATAAAAACATACAGAAAAGGAGAGGAAATGGACATTCCTGGCTGTCGGCAATGACTGCCCATGATCTGATTCACGGGACGCGCCCGGGTCCCCGTGCCTCCAGCACACGCGTTCGCAGGGAAAAATAACGGTGTCAGGTCAGACACGGCCGGCCAGCGCACTGTCTGTCTCTGTAGCAGGTCTTAAAGGTACGTCGTCGATGAACATACGTCGTCGATGAAGATACATTGTCAATGGGGGTTTCCCCCGACAGGACCTCACAGACGCTCAGATACAAAGTATCAGACCTCACAGATGCTCAGATACAAAGTATCAGACCTCACAGACGCTCAGATACAAAGTATCAGACCTCACAGACGCTCAGATACAAAGTATCAGACCTCACAGACGCTCAGATACAAAGTATCAGACCTCACAGACGCTCAGATACAAAGTATCAGACCTCACAGACGCTCAGATACAAAGTATCAGACCTCACAGACGCTCAGATACAAAGTATCAGACCTCACAGACGCTCAGATACAAAGTATCAGACCTCACAGACGCTCAGATACAAAGTATCAGACCTCACAGACGCTCAGATACAAAGTATCAGACCTCACAGACGCTCAGATACAAAGTATCAGACCTCACAGACGCTCACATACAAAGTATCAGACGTCACAGACGCTCACATACAAAGTATCAGACGTCACAGACGCTCACATACAAAATATCAGACGTCACAGACGCTCACATACAAAATATCAGACCTCACAGACGCTCAGATACAAAGTATCAGAAGGCAGGCACGCCGGGCCAGACCCCCGCGGACGGCGGGCAGGGTTTTAATGACCGGCCAACGTAATTAACAACCCACACCGACCCGGACCAGACCCCACGCCCGCCCCGAGGCAGCGGAAGGACCGAACGGGCCGCTTCCTGCCGCTCTCCGATGCCGGGTGCAGACTTCCACCATCCCCCTCCCCCCCCGCCCCCTTTAATTTCCCATCCCTCGCCCTCTGCTCCCCGCTTCACGGCGCCCGGCTATTGGCGTCCGCAATCTGTCCCCGGAGAGCCAGGAGTTATGGCCCCTGTCGGGGAAGAGAAAGGGATGTTATTTCCTTGTCACCTCTGGGCACGGGCGGAGTCCGAGCTGATGTATCGCCGTCCCCGGGGCTAGGGGCCCCGTCTCAGCCGCCCGGTGCCCCGGCCGGGGGACGCGTCTACCTGTGCCCAGCGTCGCTTACCGGAGCCAGAGCCACGCTCGGCGTCCCCAAAGTCCCCCCAAAACCCCGGCAGCCGGCCCCGCTCGGCCCCTCAGCCGCCGCGGTGAGCAGCCCTTGGCGGGAAGTCACCTGATTAAGTTTCCCCGCCAGACCCTCCGCCTCGGACCGAGTTTGATGCTTTGTTTGTTTTATTTTTTAATCTTTTTAAAAAATATATATTTTTTATTGATCTTTCACAGAGAGGAAGAGAGTTAGAAACATGGATGAGAGAGAATCATCCATCCGCTGCCCCCTGCACGCCTCCCACTGGGGACATGCCCGCCACCGAGGCGCGTGCCCTTGGCCGGAATCGAACCCGGGACCCTTCCGTCCGCAGGCCGGCGCTCTGCCCGCTGAGCCGCACGGGTTTCGGCTGTTTGTTTGTTTTTAAATACCTTTTCATTGATTTCAGAGAGGAAGGCAGAGAGAGGGACGGACACATCAATGATGACAGGCCCTGACCGGTGTGCTCAGCGGATAAAGCGTCGGCCTGCGGACTGAAGGGTCCCGGGTTCGATTTCCGGCCAAGGGCACAGGCCCGGGTTGTGGGCTCCATCCCCACCCAGAGGGGGGCGTGCAGGAGGCGGCCGATCCATGATGCTCTCTCCCCAGGGGGTTTCTCTCTCTTCTCTCTCTCTCTCTCTCTTTCTCTCCCTCTCCCTCTCTCTCTCCCTTCCTTTCGGAAATTGATACGGACGTTATAGGCTGGGGCCCGGGTTCTCTGTCCGCCGGAGTCAAGGGATGAATGCAGGGGCAGACGAGGGTCTGGCAAAGGCGGAGATTTATGGACGGACCAGCACAGACTCCCCCGTGGGGAGGGGGAACCCCTTTCCCCGCGGCCGGGACATCCCCTCGGACTGGCCACGACCCCCGACCCCCGGGCTGGTTCCCACGGTAACTCCTGGGCCCAAAGGAGGTACCCCACATGGGACATGAGGTTCCCTGCCCCCCACACCCCCCTCCCTTTGGGCCTCTCCCTCTCCCTCCGGAGGGGGGCTTCCTTCTCTCTGTTTTGTAATCACAGACGCCCTGCTGCTCCCCGCGGCCCCGCCCCATGGAAAGCACCTGCTGCCGCTCCGGCTCCCCCCATTCCGGAGATAAGCCGGAGCTTCCTCCACGGCCCCCCCTTATTTCCCACATCCCTAAAATCTCCCAAACCTGGCTTTTTCACCCCAAAACCCCCGTTTCAAAGCCAATACAGGCGTACTTTCTGAAACGGGGAAAAGCGGGCAGAGGAGAGGGGAGGACACCCCGCCCCCGAGGGGGGGGGGCTGTCAGGGGTGCAGCGGAGACACCCCGTCCCCCACCCCCCCGCACCCACAGCGGGGCGGGAGCTGCATCCGCTCGCTCCGGGGACTCCATTAACCGGGTGACCTCCGTTCCGGGCGGCGCCGGGGGCGGACACGGGGCGCGGGGAGGGGCGCGGACTCCGGCGGCGATCCCCGGGGAAGCGTTAAGAAGTGAGGGGACAGCAGTTTCCGCCGAGCGCCCCATCCATCATGCGGGGCCTCCGCCCCCGCCCCAGCACCGCGGCGGCCTGAGCGCCGTCAGCGCTTCTCCCTCCGCTTCCCGCGGCTCCCGCTTAGTCCGCCTGCGCTACGGGGCCGGGCCCGCTGGGTGTGTGTGACGTCACGGGCCGGGCCGTTTGGATGTTTGTGACGTCATGGGCGGGGCGGTCGGGTGTTTGTGACGTCACGGGCTGGCCCGTTCAGATGTTTGTTACGTTACTGACTGGGCCGCCTGGGTGTTTGTGGCGTCACGGGCGGGGCCGTTTAGGAGTTTGTGACGTCACTCTCGGACCCCCCTGCCCTCGGCAGGAGGCCACCTGGGCCCAGGGGTCTCCCGGGTTACGTAGCCGGTCCCCCCGAGGCCGGTCCACACGCAGCATCGCCCCCCCTCCACCCGTTCAGGGCGCACTACCAGCTGTTCACGTGCCCTGTTCACGCGGTCCCACCCCTTGATCACATGCACACTTTTGACCAATCATGTGGCCCTGACCCCTAACCACGTGCACACTTCTGGCCAATCACGTGGTCCCGCCCAGGTTGATTGTAAATTAAGGAATTAAGAGAAACGGAAGGATTTCTAGTTCCTAAATGTTTCCTTGCGCACACACACGCACACGCGCACGCGCACACGCACACACAACGCACACAGAGACACGCATGCACACACACAGACACACACATACACACACACAGACACACACAGAGACACAGAGAGACACACACATAATACACACATAACACACAGACACAGACACACAGAGAGACACACACTCATACACACACATAACACACACAGAGAGACACACATGCACACACACTCAGACACATACAGACACACACATAACACACAGACACAGACACACACATGCACACACACTCAGACACATACAGACACACACATAACACACAGACACACACACGCACACACGCACGGGCAGAGCCCCCAGCCCCCCCCACCCCCACCCGGTGACACTCACCGGAGCCGGCGCGGCCGGGCTGCTCACGCTCCGCGGTTTGCAGCTAAAACAAGGGCTGTTGTTACAGGTTATAAAGCCTTCAAACGGCCCTA
>CM072940.1:646524-854024 GCA_036971965.1 Nyctalus aviator | reverse complement strand
TATATATTTTTTTACTGATTTTTTTTTTACAGAGAGGAAGGGAGAGGGAGAGAGAGTTAGAAACATGGATGAGAGAGAAACATCCATCCGCTGCCTCCTGCACTCCCCCAACTGGGGACTTGCCCGCCACCAAGGTCCATGCCCTTGACCAGAATCGAACCCAGGACCCTTCCGTCCGCAGGCCGACGCTCTATCCACAGACCCACGCCGGCCAGGGCTCCGTTGATTTTAGGAGAGAGCTTGGGAGGGAGGGGGAGAGACGGAGAGAGGGAGAAGCAGCGAGGTGAGAGAGACAGGCCGATGGGCTGCCTCCCACACGCCTGACCAGGGCCGGGCATCGAGCCTGCGACCCAGGTGCCTCTGACCCCTGGACGGCACCTGCCCGGGACCGGGATCGAACCCGGGACCCTTCAGGCCGCGGCCGATGCTCTAACACAGGGCCAGACCGGCCAGGGCTGGGCCGGGAGGGAGGGAGGGGAGGATGGACCACAAAACCTCCCTCCCCTGCCCGCCTCCCCCACCCGCTCCCCCTCAGAGAATACGCCAGAGCTTCCGGCCTCGCCATCCGTGGCATCCCTGCCCCCAGGAGCCCGTCCGCGGGCTCAGAGGCTGGAACCCGGGGGGCGGGGGCCCGGAGTCACAGCTGCCCCTCCGTGGGCGTCTGTGGGCTTCACCCCCGAGGTCCCAGCGGAGCCCCTTAGGCACTGAGCGCGGAGGCTGGTCTTTTCGGGAGACCGTGAGGAATGGGGGGACGGAGGAAGCTGGGGGGGCTGGCTCCCGGGGGGCGGGGGGGACAGAGGGGGGCTGTGCGGGACGTGGCACCCCCGGGCGAAGGGGAAGCCAGGGCAACGGCTTCGGGGGGCACTTCCACCTTGTGCAGGGCCTCGGGCGGCGAGTGGGGGGGGGGGACCCACAGATGGCCGACTCCCCCCCCTGCCCCCCCCCAGGGCCGGCCGCCCATGCTGGGGCCCCGGGCCGGCCGCAGAGGGCGCGACCCCTTTATGGGACGGACGGAGCCTCGGCCCCAACCTCCGACCTTATGGGCCCGACAGCCCCTACCTGTAACCCCACCCCCATCCTTGGGGGGTCCCCGGAAACGGCGGTCCCTGGAGGAGACTTCCTGTGGCCGGTTTCGGTGACAACAGCGCTGGCAGGTCTGTCCCGGGAGGGAAGAGAGAGAGAGAGAGAGAGAGAGAGAGAGAGAGAGAGAGAGGAGGAGAGAGAGAGAGAGAGAGAGGAAGGGCGAGAGAGAGAGAGGAGAGAGAGAGAGAGAGAGAGAGAGAGAGAGAGAGAGAGAGAGAGAGAGAGAGAGAGAGAGAAGAGAGAGAGAGAGAGAGAGAGAGGAGAGAGAGAGAGGGAGAGAGAGAGAGGGAGAGAGAGAGGAGAGAGAGAGAGAGAGAGATGGGGGAGAGGGAGAATTATTGTTATTATTGTTATCACTCGATGATTGTTATTATTTTCGTTGCAAAGCTCAGAGAGAGAGAGGCCTCGGCGCGCAGCGTCTGCGCTGTCCGTCCGCCCGTCCGCGGCTTTTCCTTCTTCAAACGCAGACGAGCAGACAGGGCGGGCGCTGCCTCCCTCCCCGGCCCGGCTCCGGCGTCGGCTCACTTTCTGCTTCCGAGAACCGGAGGTTTCCAAACCTCAGCCGGGCGGGCCGCGGGCGCCGCCGACCTGTGACCCCGAGGCCAGGGTTCAGCTCCCGGTCACGGGCGCCGGCCGGCCGCGGGCGCCCCCGCAGGGCGGGGCGTGCAGGAGGCGGCGTGAAGGATTCTCTCCCTTCACGGATGTGTCTGTGCCCCTCTCCCCCCATCTCCCCGCTTCCTCTCTGACACCAATGAAAACGTCTTTAAAAAAGGGAAGGAAGCTAACGAAACGGCCCCCACAGGCACCCGCTGGCCTGGAGCGGGGCCCGCGGCCGCCGTGCAGCCTCCGCCGGACACCGGGCACCGGGCACCGGGCACTGGGCACCGGGCACCGGGCACCGGCACCGGCACGGCCCGCCTCCGGCCGCAGCCCAGACGGCTCTCTGCGCTCTCTGCTCGACTTCCGGCCCCTGCAGGGCCTTCCCGCCGGGACCTCGGGTCGGGGGGGGGGGGGGGACCTCGGGCTCGGGGACCCCGGGGTGGGGGGGGGACCTGGGGCAGAGGGACCTCGGGCAGGGGGGGACCTGGGGGGGACCTGGGGCGGGGGGACCTCAGGGGGGGACCTGGGGCGGGGGGACCTCAAGGGGGGGGGGACCTGGGGCGGGGGGACCTCAGGGGGGGACCTGGGGCGGGGGGACCTCAAGGGGGGGGGGACCTGGGGTGGGAGGACCTCGGGGGGGGACCTCGGGGGGGGACCTCGGGCAGGGGGGGACCTCGGGCGGGGGGACCTGGGGGGGGGGGAGGCTGGGGTGGGGGGACCTCGGGCAGGGGGGGACCTGGGGCGGGTGGGGAGACCCCGGGTGGAGAGGGCTCGGCCGGTCCCGGTCCCGCCCTGGGGTTTGCAGGTCAGCGAAGGTCAGAGCATCCCGGCCGAGGCCCAGAGCGGACCGGGTCCGAGGCGGACAGGCCTGCGTCTCAGTGGCTCAGCGGGAGGCAGGGAAGTCCCTGGCGGCCGGCAGGGTGGGGGTGGGGGGAATTCCAGTTCGCACCGTCTCTCCTCTCCCGAGGAGCGAGGGGGGGGGGTGTTTCTCTCTGGTCGGTCGGTCGGTGGGGATAAACAAGCAGCAGGGAAAGCCTTGTTTACAGGAAGCAGATAAACAACTCCACGATTGTCATTGTTTTCATGGCAAAGCTCAGGCCTGGGGCTCGGAGCTCTGGGTGCTTGGTGCTGGTGGGTGGGGTGGGGGGTCTTTGCCCATCGGTTCAGCTCTTCAGACCCCCCAAGAGCTCCCGGCCCTGAGGGCTCCCCGAGGACGGACGGGGGTGACCTCGCCCCCCAGCAGCTCCCAGGGGTGCCCTCCGCGCTCCTGGGCCAGCAACAAAGAGCCCCGTCCCGGCCCAGCCACAGCCCCCCACCCCCACACCCCCCCCCCCCCGAGAGCCCGGGCGCCCTCCCAGCAGCCCCGAGTGGCCAGCGCGGTCCCATTTCAGACGGGGACGTGGATAAAGCCCGAGTGTCCGGAGGGGTCCGGGCTGGATCGGGGAGGCACTGCAGGGAGACCATCTCCTGCCCTGCCCCGCCCGGGGTGGGGGAGGGGTGGGGGTGGGGGCCTCCTGGACCTCCTGTCCCGGCCCGGAGCACACGTGTGGCTGTCGGGACGTCACGGCTGGGCTCTGAGTCACAGGCGTGTTGGCGTGTGGGCGCAGCTGCTGTGGGAGGGGCCGCCCGGGCCCTGTGAATGGAGGGAGGGGGGAGGGGGGGGGGGGGAGGGGGGAGGGGGAAGGAGGGAGGAGGGGGGAGGGAGGGAGGAGGGAGGGAGGGAGGGATAGAGGGAGGGAGGGGGGAGGGATGGAGGGATGGATGGAGGGAGGGGGGGGATGGCGGGAAGGAGGGAGGAAGGGGGGGGAGGGGGAAGGAGGGAGGGAGATGGGGAGAGGGAGGGGGGAGGGGGGAGGGGGGGAGGGGGGAGGGGGGAAGGAGGAATGGAGGGAGGAGGGAGCACGGGGGAGGGGGCGTCCCGGCTGGGGCAGCTGCCTCTGGGGCAGGGACGGTGGGGGTGTCGGGGGGGCGGGAGCCCAGGACGCGGCCACGAGGGGAGCATCGAGATAGCCACCGAGTGCACCCGGGCTGGCCCGTTAATAAAGGGGAAGTGCGGCCTGGAACCTGCTGAGAAGTTGAACTCGTCCCATCTCCCGCCCGCGGACACCGGTGAGCAGCGCCCGGTGCTGCCCAGGCAGCCCGTTCCAAAGGTCACTCAGGCCAGCACCACCCCCCAGACCAGACCCCTGCCCGGCGGCGTGCGGAGGGCTCGCGCCCGCGCCGGAGCCTGACCGGGGTGACCGGGGTGACCGGAGCCTGACCGGGGTGACCGGAGCCTGACCGGAGCCTGACTGGGGTGACCGGGGTGACCGGGGCTGACCGGGGGTGACCGGGGTGACCGGGGCTGACCGGGGCTGACCGGGGTGACCAGGGCTGACCGGGGGTGACCGGGGTGACCGGGGTGACCGGGGCTGACCGGGGGTGATCGGGGCTGACCGGGGGTGACGGGGGCTGACCGGGGCTGACCGGGGGAGAGTGGGAACTGGAGCCCAGCAGCCTGGAGCCGGGCTGCCCAGTTCCCGAAAGGCCTTCCGCTGACCCGGCCGGGCGGCTCCCCCCCCCTCCTCCGGAGGGAGCCGCGGAGCCGCCTCAGAACAGCCCCGGGCCTGCGAGGCCTCAGGCGTTTCCAGTACCTGCCGGGCGGTGCGGCTCAGCGGCTGAGGGTCGACCTGTGAACCAGGAGGTCAGGGGTCATTTCCCGGGCTGGGCACAGGCCCGGGGTGCGGGCTCCGTCCCCAGTGGGGGGCGTGCGGGAGGCAGCCGGTCCGCGATTCTCTCTCATCACGGATGTTTCTAACTCTCTCTCCCTCTCCCTTCCTCTCACAGCACATCTAGAGAGTCATTCCTGCCCTGGCTGGTGCGGCTCAGCGGATAGAGCGCCGGCCTGCGGACTGAAGGGTCCTGGGTTCGATTCCGGCCAAGGGCATGGACCTTGGTGGCGGGCACGTCCCCGGTGGGGGGTGTGCAGGAGGCAGCTGGTGGATGACTCTCTCTCATCGATGTTTCTATCTCTCTATCCCTCTCCCTTCCTCTCTGTAAAAATCAATAAAATTAAAAGAACAGAAGAAAAGAAAAGAGAAGAGAGGAGAGGAGAGGAGAGGGGAGGGGAAGGGAGGGGAGGGGAGGGGAGGGGAGGGGAGGGGAGGGGAGGTGGGAGGGGAGGGGAGGGGAGGGGAGGGGAGGTGGGAGGGGAGGGGAGGGGGGAGGGGAGAGAAAAGAGAAGAAAAGAAAAGAAAAAAGAAAAGAAACTCTTCCTCTCCATCATTTCCTCCCCACGTGGGAGCCCCGGTCGGAAGCCTTCTTGGGGACGCCCCGAATCCGCTCCCCGATGCCGAGATCCCCCGTCGCTCTGCGGTCCGCCCGGGGCCCTCCTGACCCGCCTGCGGGGTGAATAGCCGCGTTGTGAGGATTATCTATGCGGCCGGGGGGGTGGGGGGGGGATGAAAACAAGAAACAATTCACTGATCCAACGGGCACTGAGCACATCTCAGGATAAAACCCTTTGTTTTCCTTTTTTTTTTTTTTATTGATTTTTTTTTTTTTTACAGAGGGGAAGGGAAAGGGATAGAGAGTGAGAAACGTCCATGAGAGAGAAACATCCATCAGCTGCCCCACTGGGGATGTGCCCGCATCCCAGGCCCATGCCCTTGACCGGAATCGAACCCGGGACCCTTCAGTCCGCAGGCCGATGCTCCATCCGCTGAGCCACACCGGTCAGGGCTGTTTTCCTTTATAAATATATATTATATTTTCCTTTAATTATATATATATAATTTTTTCTTTTTTCATTTCAGAGAGGGAGAGGGAGAGAGAGAGAGAAACATCCATGATGAGAGAGAATCACGGGTCAGCCGCCTCCTGCACACCCCACCCTGGGGATGGAGCCCGCACCCCGGGCCTGTGCCCTGACCGGGAACCGAACCCTGAGCTCCTGGGTCATAGGTCGGCGCTGACTTTTGTGCTGCTCACCTGCCGAGCCCCCACAGCAAACACGCCCGCTGGGCATCCCAGAGCCTGTGCGGGAGCTCCCATCACCGACGGGACTCGAACCCGGGGCCGCCCGCCTGCATCTCAGCGCCTCCCTCCCTGCCTGCAGAGGCCCAGCCAGGCCAAAGGGCGGGCGAGGCAGGGGGACCCTGGTCTGTTAAAAATTCACCTGGCATTGTTCTCCCTTCTCTCCCTGCCCCAGCCGGGAGGAGGGGCGGGGGCGGGGGGTCCCGGGAGCAGGCTGGGTGCCTCCTGGATCGCTCCTGGATCCACAGCCCAGGTTGTCCCAATGTCGGGGGACGTAGGGTGCCAGCGCCCCCACCGGGGACGGAGCCAGCGCCCGCTTGGTGCCGGGCGGATGGACCACCGCGGAGCCACGCCGGGGCCTCCCAGCTGAGCGGCGGGCCGGGGCCGGGCGGAGGGCGGGAGACAGCCCAGGCCAGCTCCTCCCCGCCAGCCGGCCCGCTCCTGACCCGGCATCGCGGGAAAGCCCCTCAACGTCAGCCTCGCTCCGAACACCAGCCGAAGGCGGCTCAGCCGGACGGGGACCCCCCCACGCCTCTCCCTCCCCTGACCCCACCCGCCTCTCTGCCGCCCGAGTCCCACTCTCCTCCAGGCTCAGAGCCCCGGCCGCTCTGCAGGGAGCTGCCCGCCCGCCGAGCCTGGCTCAGGGCCTGCGCTCGGCTGCCCCTTCCCCCGGAACCCCGCTCGGCTGCCCCCCGTCAGCTCCGGGCCTCCTGAGGGCAGAGGCCGAGGGAACCTCACGGCCTCAAGACCAGAGCCCCCCCTTCTCTCTCTCTCTCTCTCTCTCTCTCTCCCCCTCTTCCCCTCTCTCTCTCCCCCTCTCCCTTCCTCTCTCTGAAATAAATTATATATATAATGTGTGTGTATATGTGTGTATATATGTCTGTGTGTGTATATGTCTGTATGTGTATGTGTGTATATATCTGTGTATGTTTGTGCATGTGTATATATGTACATTTAGGTCTGTGTGTATATGCATGTCTCTATGTATATATGTCTCTGTGTGTATATATGTATATGTGTGTATATTCCTGTGTGTACATGCATGCATATACCTCACTGTGTATATGTACATATGTGTGTATATATACATATATGTCTGTGTACCCGCATGTCTGTGTGTACATATATGTCTTGTGTACATATGTCTGTGTGTATATGTGTGTATGTGTCTCTGTGTATGCGTGTGTATATGTGTATCTGTCTCTGCGTGTGTGTGTATATCTCTGTATGTATGTACATGCCTGTATATAAATGTCTCTCTGTGTGTGTACATGTGTCTCTCTGTGTGTACACGCGTGTTCTGACAGGAAGCAGAGCCTCGCAGCCCTCCCGCTGGAGACCGCTGTGCCCTTTGTCCTCGGTCTGAAACTCTCACAAACGCGTTCCCAGGCCCCCCCCCCCAGCCCACAGTGGGCCACTTCCTCTCCCTCTGCGCCGGCCTCAGTCCCGTTTTACACATGAATGAGGAGCCGGCGGCCGGCGGAAACTCCGCCGGGGCGGTTAACGGGGTTTCACTATTAGTGCCCCCTGCACGCTCACAGGCCGTGACCACGGGCTGGGCTGCCCCCGCGGCCGGAGCTGGGGGGGGGAGGGGGGGGGGGACACGGCATCTTTGGCCACAAAAACGAGTGCAGTTGGAGTCACAGGGACCTGGGAGAGGAGGGACTGGGGCGGCTCCTTCCAGCTCCGGTCCGGCTCCCCCCACCCCCCGGGGCCGGGACCTGCTGGGAGGCACAGGCGCCGGCCAGAGCCTGCGGGCGGCGGCCGGACAGGCCCTCCAGGGCGCAGGAGGGCAGGGAGGTGTCCACAGGCCTGCCCGGACCCCCAGCCGCCCGGACCCCGGGGGACAGGGCGCCGGGGCCGCCGGCCGCGGGATGGATTGCAAATCACTCCCAAAGCGACGTCTCCGAGCGCAGCACCTGCTCTCACAGGCCCGGGCGGCCCAGCTGGAACGGGGCCTCGCTCGGAGGCCGTGACCCGAGCCCCGGCCGCGGGGGCGCAGGGGCCGCAGGGGGCGCTCGGCCGGAGGGGGCGGGGCCGGGCGTCCGGGGACCCGCGGGGGCCCGGGCCGGGCAGCTCTCCCACCGCTCAGCTCGGCTCTGCGCGGGCGGGGGACGGGCGTGGGGGGGGGGGGTGACCGTGGTGCCCGGCCCCTCGGCCCGATGACGTAATAATTATCGGCCGCGGGTGAGCCTGGCCGGGCCGAGGGTCGTCTTTGAAGAGCAAACGGCAAAGAGAAAGGTCAGAGCCTCCGAGAAGCCGTGGAGCCTGTGTCGAAGGTCATGGAGCCAAAGGTCACAGAGCCGGTGCCGAAGGTCACGGAGACGGTATCGAAGGTCACGGAGCCAGAGTTGAAGGTCACGGAGACAGTGTCAAAGGTCACGGAGCCGGTGTTGAAGGTCACGGAGACGGGCCTCCGGCCGCGGGTTCTCACACGGACACACGGGGGGTGGGGGGTGACCCGCCTACGGCACCGAGCCCCACCCCGTGGCTGCCAGGTCACAATGGGGGACACAGGATAAGGGGGGACACACACAAATACCTCAGCTCCTCGCCCGGCCGGCCTGGCTCCGCGGCTGAGCGTCGACCTCGGACCCAGGAGGTCAGGGTTCGAGTCCCGGTCGGGGCGCAGGCCCGGGGGGCGGGCTCCATCCCCAGCGGGGGGCGTGCGGGAGGCGGCCGGTCCATGATTCTCTCTCCTCACGGATGTTTCTCTCTCTCTCTGTCTTCCTTTCCCTCTGACATCCATACAAATATTTTTAAAAATTAAAAAAAAGAAAGAGAAAGTAAAAGGCTGGTTTCAAACGCGTGTCCTCCGGAAACGGGGGCGGGGTCCCTGCCCAGCAGCTGGGGGGCGGCAGAGCCTCCCCATCAGTCCTGCGCGACCCCGTGACCCCTCCGGAGCCGCCGGCCCCCGGCCCAGGCCCGGCCGATCTCACCGCCCGCTCTGCCGCCCGCAGGCGCCACCGCCGGGGACAGGCTGTGGGAACCCGGGTCCCCGCCCCCCCCCCCCCCGCCCCGCAGCCCCCCAGGCTCCCTCTCTGGGCCGGACTTCGGAGGGGGTGGGGGAAGGGGGCGGCTGGGGCCACTCGGAGCGGGGGCCAGCCCAGCCCGCCCCGGCCGCACGGGCCCGGGGCCGCAGGTCCCCGCGAGGGGCCGCCCCGGGTGTCACTCAGGGCGCTTTTTAAAACGCCGCCCGCATCCCGGAGGGGTGTCTCGCTGCCTTCCCATCAGGAGGTCCCCGGGGCCCTCGCCGGTGCGGCTCAGTGGACAGGGCGTCGGCCTGCGGACGGAAGGGTCCCGGGTTCGATTCCGGTCAAGGGCACGGACCTCGGTGTGGGCACATCCCCAGTGGGGGGCGTGCAGGAGGCGGCTGATGGGTGTTTCTCTCTCATCGATGTTTCTGACTCTCTCTCTCTCCTTCCTCTCTATAAAAATCAATAAAATACATATATGTTTTTTAAAAACAAACAAACGAACAAAAAAGCAGGTCCTGGGACGTGGAAACCGTCCGGGGAAGCGCCGCCTCAGGCCCGGCCCGCGCTGCCTCGTCGGTAAACAAGCCGAGGGCCGGCCGGCTCCATTATGGATGTGCCCGTGGATCCGCCTCCGGGAGCATCCGCCCGGCCCTCGTATCCATCAGCCGCGCCCGCCCGCCCGGGAGCCTAAGTTGCTCAAAAATTGCGGAGACCTTGGGTCAGGGAGACGCCGGTGCTCAGCAGAAACGGCCGCTCGGGTGGGAGCCGGTGATTTATCGCGGCCGCGGCCGCCGCTCCCGGCGGGGCCTGACGGCGCCATCGGTCAGGGCCGGGCGCGGGGGGCGGCCCGGCGCCCCGGCTCAGCGCCTGCCGCGCCGGAATTACCTTAATAAAAGTTCAATTGCCCACGTCCCCGGGAATAAAACCGCTGACGGTGACAACGCCGGGGAGGCCAGCCGTGCGGAACACGGACACTCGCTCGCACGCCCCGCGGGGCCGGGGCCGGGCGGCGGGACGCGCTGGCAGGTGCCGCGCTGGCGGCTGCGGGCGTGGGGTTAGCGTGTGGGGTGTGGGGTTAGGGTGTGGGGTGTGGGGTTAGGGTGTGGGGTGGGGGGTTAGGGTGTGGGGTGGGGGGTTAGCGTGGGGGGTGGGGGGGTTAGCGTGTGGGGTGGGGGGTTAGGGTGTGGGGTGGGGGGTTAGCGTGTGGGGTGGGGGGGTTAGGGTTCGGGTGTAGGGTGTAGGCTGTAGGGTCGAATGGAGGAGGCCAGGGTCGGAGAGGGGGCTGCTCATCTCGTCATTGCTATGGCCCGGACCCAGCCAACACGTGAGTGACTGAATGGGTGGGTGGGTGGGTGGGTGAGTGAGTGAGTGAATGGGTGAAGGGGTGAATTAATGGAGAGAATGGATAGGTGAATGAGTGAATGGAGGAGTGAGAGAATGGACGGCGAATGGATGAGTGAATGAATGCACTAGTGAATGGGTGACTGAGTGAATGAATGGATGAGGGAATGAGTGAATGCATGAGTGAAACAATGAATGAGTTAATGGATGGGTGGATGAGTGAATGGATGAGTGAGTGAATGGATGAGTGAGTGAATGGATGAGTGAGTGAATGGATGAGTGGATGAATGAGTGAATGGATGAGTGAATAGGTGGGTGGATGAGTGAATGGATGAGTGAATGAGTGAGTGAATGGATGAGTGAATGAGCGAATGGACGGGTGAGTGTGTGTGGCGTGAGGGGTGACTAAGTGAACCCCGTCTCCTTTTACCGACGTCCTGCAGAGCGCCCGCAGGACGAGGGCAGCTGCGCGTTTCAGGGAAAATGAGGAAGGAGCCGACGTTTACTCCGAATTTCCTTTCCCGTCATCATTCCCGTGGAAACCATAAAGATAACCGGACATCACGGACGCAGAGCAGCCTCCTCCCCCGGTCCTCAAAGCTGCTTTCCCGCCCGGCCGACCGCGCGGCTCCCTGGGGGGCGTCGACCTGGGACCCCGGAGGTCAGGATTCAATTCCCGGTCAGGGTGGTACAGGCCGGGGGGCGGCTCAGTCCCCAGTGCGGGCGTGCAGGAGGCAGCCGGTCCATCATCCTCTCTCATCGTGTATGTTTCTCTCTCTCCTTCTCCCCGTCTCCCTTCCTGTCTGAAATCAATTTAAAAAAAAAAAAAATATATATATATATATATATATTTAAAAAAAACATGTCCTGCCGAAACCGGTTTGGCTCAATGGATAGAGCGTCGGCTTGGGGACTGAAAGGTCCCGGGTTCGATTCCGGTCAAGGGCATGTACCTTGGTTGCGGGCATATCTCCAGTAGGGGGTGTGCAGGAGGCAGCTGATTGATGACTCTCTCTCATCGATGTTTCTAACTCTCTATCCCTCTCTCTTCTCTCTGTACAAAATCAATAAAATATATTAAAAAAAAAAAAAAAAAAACATGTCCTTTTAGCAGGTGAAAGGCAGCCAGCCCGGGAAAGCCTCCCTCCTGCAGCCGCCGCGGCCGCTCTGGCAGCTGGGGGAGCACCTGCGTGGGCCCTGCCACCCCCCCCCATAGGAACAGAGAGCCCCCAGCCAGCCTCTGCTCCGGGACCCCGCTTCCCAGGGGGCCGGGCCGGGGTTTGCTGGCTAAACCCGCTCCGGCCTCGTCACCATCTCCCTCCCGGCTGGGACCCGTCTGTCTGCTGGGGCTGGCGTTCCCCGGAGAGCGTTAATCTTTGTCTATTGGGCCCCAGTCGCTCGTGCGCTGAACGTTCTGGTGCAGAGCGGCACACGCGGGGGGAGGGGGGGAGGGGGCGGGGAGACTAAACCAGACGGGCCACCTACCGGACCCCTGCCCTCGGCCGGCCTCCGAACAAGGCGCTCGCTGGCTGTGGCCGCCGCTGGCGTGCGGACACGGCGGGCCCTGCTCCCACCGTCCGGCCCAGGTGCCCGTGGGGGCGCCGCTCCGTCCGCCAGCCGCCCGCAGGGACCCCCCAAGGTCACCGCGGTCCCCAGCCTCCCGCTGCCCCCGGTCCACGTCTCCGCTGTCCTAGAACCCCTCGGCCCGCCGGCCGGCCACGGTGAGCGGGCCTGGCTCTGCAGTGAACGGCTGACACCCCGGCCCCCCTTCCTCCCCCCCCCGGCCCCCCTTCGTCCCCCCCCCGGCCCCCCTTCCCCCCCCCGGCCCCCCTTCCCCCTTCCTCCCCCCCCCCGGCCCCCCTTCCTCACACACACACACCCCCTCCCGTCCGCCCCACCCCATACTCTTTCCTAACCCTCCTTCCTTCCTCCCAGACCTGACACGACCCGGCCGGCCTCCGTCTCTCACGCCCGCGGGCCCTGTGAGAGCCAAACGCGTCTCCGACAAACCACCTGGAGCCTAGTCCTAACTTGGTCTTCTCCTGGCTGAAAAAACTAAATTTAAACATGAGCCGAAGCCGGTGCGGCTCGGTGGACAGGGCGCCGGGCAGCGGGAGGAGTGTCCCAGGTTAGACTCCCGGCCAGGGCGTGGACCGGTCTGGACCGGTCTGCTTCCTGGGGCTGCGCTCAGAGCCCCTTCAGGAGGATTCTCCTCCTCTGACCGTAGCCCGGCAAGAGGGAGACTCCAGCGGCCTCCCGTCCCCCCCCCCCCGCGGCCTTCCCTTTCCTCCCCCCCCCCCCCCCCCGCGGCCTCCCGTCCCCCGAAGGAGGAACTCGCTCTGCGGTGAGCGCTTGCGTCCGCTTCCTCGGGGGGAAGAGCCCGCGAATGCGCAACCTGCACAGGAGCCGCCAGCGCCGCCCGGCCGACCTGCGCCGATGGGGCAACCGGCCGCTCCTTACAGACCAGCCGGCCCCGGCCGGTGCCGCTCGGCGGACAGAGCGCCCGCCTGCAGCGGACCGGAGGGTCCCGGGTTCGATGCCGGTCGGGGGCGTGGGCCTTGGCTGCGGGCTCATCCCCGGCGGGGGGCGTGCAGGAGGCGGCGGATGGAGGTTTCTCTCTCACCGATGTTTCGGACTCTTATCCCTCTCCCTTCCTCTCTGTAAAAAAACCGATAAAATATATTTTTAAAAAATAAGCAAAACATTTTTTTTAAACAAAATGGACCGGAAGCTGGCCCTCCCAGGGGAAAGCCGGACTCGTCCCGAAGCTCCAGGCGGGACGGCCGCTCCCGGAACCTGCCGGCGGCCCTGCCGCCCGCGCCCGGCTCCCGCTGGAAGCCGGACGGACGAGGGGGCAGGGCAACCCCGTGCGGAGCAAAACTAACAGAAACAAGAAAAGAAAAAACTGGACAAAAACCCGGAGTCCCGGGCGCGTTGCGGCCACGCTGCTCCCCGGGCGTCCCTCCGGGAGCCGTGCCGCACGGCGCCGGGGGCTTCGCTGTGGGTGGGCGGGGGACGGAGGCCCAGCCCTCCCCCCGTGTCTTAGTTCCTGGCCCTGCCCGCGTTCCCGTACCTGCACGCTGTGCCCGTGGCTGTGCCCGTGGCTGTGTCCGTGCCCGCGTTCCCGTACCTGTACCTGTGTCCGTTCCCATGGCTGTGTCCGTGCCCGTGCCCGTGGCCGTGTGGAGAGCCTTCCATGTCACGGGAGCGGCTCCATGGAGGCTCGGTCACTCAGCGGCGGACAGAGACGCCTTCAGCGCCTCCCTGGCTGGCTGGCCCGCACCCGGTCCCCATCCCGCAGCCCCTCGGCGGGCTCCCGGCCCGGCTCCCAGGCTGAGGGTTCCGGGGTCGGGCCGTGCACACACGGTGTCCTGCGGGTGTGGGCACTGGGAGGCCAGTCCCGTCACCGGCTGCCCAGAGCCAGGGACCACAGAGCGCCAGGCCTCTCCCCGGGGAGCGGCGTGTCCGCCGTACGCGGGACCGGCCGAAGGGACACGCTCAGGTGCAGTGCGTCCCTTTTGTCTTCTTAAAGAGCCAGCAGGAACAAGGCAAGCAGAAATCACTTCGTGGCTCCCTGTGGCTCCCCGGTGTGGCTCCCCGGTGTGGCTCAGTGGACAGAGCGTGGCCTGAGGGCTGAAGGGTCCCGGGTTTGATCCTGGTCGGGGGCACACTTTCGGGAGGCAGGCTCCATCCCCAGCGTGGGGCGTGCAGGAGGCAGCCGGTCCATGATGCTCTCTCATCATAGATGGTTCTCTCCCTCCCTGCCTCTCTGAAATCAATAAAAATATATATTTTTTTAAAAAAGTGAAATTTCCCCTTCCTGGTAATAATCTCTTTTAAAGCCAGCATCTCACAAGGGGTGTTTTTTTATGATTTTCTGACCAAGGCGGGGACAGCACATTTCCCAGCGGCTGCTGAAGTGCTGCTGTCCGTTTCCAGTGACCATGGAGGAGGCTGGACACATGGGCGCTCCCACAGCCCCCCCCGCAGGGGGTGGGCGGACCCGGCTCTCCGAGCAAACGTCCTGGGAAGGGCCGGCCCCCGAGCAAACGTCCCGGGACAGGTCGGAGGGCCCCACGCAGCCTGCCTGCCTGCCGCCTGGGCCCGCACAGCGCCCACCGGGATCTTAAAGGCTGTGCCCGTCCGTCAGAGACGCCGTGAGCACCCAGACCGGGAACGGCGTCTCCAGGGGGGTCTGCGCTCAGACCCCGTTCTGGAGCGCGGGCCCAGCTTGATGAAATCGGGAGCGAGGGAGTGTGTCCTGGGCCCACGAGGCCGCTCGGGCCTCCCTGTGAGCACCGGCAGTGCCCGCCGGCCGGGCGCAGAAAGCCCAGTCGGAGGAGGATGCTCCGTGGGGCCTGGGTCCCGTTTCTCTTCGCCCGCGACCGGCCGGGCGCCGAGCTTCGAGGGTCCGGCCGTGCTCGCCCCCAGCGCACGGACAACAGGAGACGCAGACGCGAGCTTCCTGCCGCACACCCCAACACCTAGAGCGAAGACCCCCCTCTCCGGGGTCACCCCCGGGGAAAGCGGGGCGAAGTGGGTGGTGAAACAGCTGCGTTTCATCCAGAACCGGGGACGCAGCTGGGCCCATCTGCTCTAGAGAATGGCCAGGCCGCCGGGGCAGAGAAAAAGCCAGCTCCCTTCTGATCTCACCGGCCCACCCCACACAGGGACGCCCCCCTGCAGGGAAACCCAGAGTCGGGCTCAATCTAAGCCCTGATCATCCCCCTAGAATAGCATCCTGTATTTTTACCCTTAACGTGCGTGGCCACTGAACTTCAGAGCACCGTTTCCTCCCGGTTTTACGGAGCCACCTACAGCTTTTCCTCCTTCCTCTCGAGTTGTTTAAGCTGTAAATACTTCTCTGCGTCTTCACTATCCCCCTCTGCTCCCCGTTTCTAACAGCCACACTTCCCACCGTCCCGAACACTGCTGACCTGGGACGTAACAGTACTTTTCTCTCCCAGCTGAAGATGCTCTGGACCATTTGTATTTGTGTCATGCTCTTAGTTTATTACCACCTTTTCGAGGCAAAAAAAAAAGTGCCAGGAACCAACAGATCCTGGAACTTAGAACAGTCTCTGGGAGGATGTGCAGGATGGCGAACCCCGATTCAAGAACCTGTGTCCCAGCTCACACATCAAAGCTCTGCTTTCATGCAGCGACCCTCAAGCACAAGGAAAACAGCCCACCAGTCTCCAGATGAACCGGGAACCTGGGGCACTCGGGTTGGGGAAAAACCAGGGAAAAGAGCCGGCCGGGCCCGCAGGCCGCACCGCAGGCCGGGGCGCCCCGGGAAACGCAGGCGCCGAAGGATCTGGACGAGGTGGCGGCAGGAAGCAGAGGCCAGCGCTCTTCGGATCTGTGATTAACAGGGCTTTTATTGGTAGTAAACTAGAGCAAACAATCAGAATAATACATATGCAGTTTCAGTACACACAATAAAAGTTAGAGAAATCCAAAACCTGTATAAAACGAACGCGGGGCTCCAGCGGGGAGGCCCCTCTCCGCCCCCAGACCTGGACCGCGCCCCCAAATGAGAAATACAGACCAGAACCAGGTGGGTGTAAGGGGGTTAAACACGTTTTCCCTAAGAATCCTGCGGAGACTCGAGGGGACCCTCGGCTGGCAGAAGCACGCTGGGGGGGGGGGGGGGGGGATTAACTAGCTTTCTGTGACCATCCTAACAGCTCCTCGTTTCCCAAACACTGCTTTCCTAACAGAAGCGCCGTGCACCCCCACAGCTAATGCCTGCGCGGCGGGCGGGTTGCACAACGAGAGGCAAACAAGCAGCGGTGCTTTCCTGACGCCTCACCGAAAGCACACAGAACTCACCGCAGCAGCCCCCGGCGGCAGTTAAGAACGTAATCGGGGAAAAAACACCATGGCTGAGAGTGGTTGGGGCAGAGCCGGTCACCGGCAGCTGCAAATGGCGATGCGGGGTCCCTCCCCACGACCCCGCACCCCGCACAATACTGACGGGCGCCCCGAGGCTGCGCTGCGCTGCGCCGGGGCTGAGGTCACTGGGAGGCGGCGGCCCTCCCGTGGGCATGGCACCGGCTGGAATTACACACCGCGGGCGGCCGGCGCTCCAGCTCCGAGCACGTGGGCCGTTACGGTGCGTACAGACCTACGTGGGGTTCTCTCCTGTGGTTCACGCGGGGAGTGGCAGGTGTCTCTCTCATGACTGTTTGGGTGCCACAGGCCTGTGAAATGCTCATTGGAATGTAGCTCGTTCTAAAACTGAAACTGTCAGGACAAGGAGGGCCCAGGACTCTTAGGAAGAGGGTAGGTTTGGAGGGAAAAAAAAAACAAAAAAGAAAAAAACACACACAGACACCCAGAAGTGCGGGTGACGTGCAACAGAGGAGATGCCTCTGGGCTGTGGTGACACCACACACCCCCAATTCCAAAGAACTAGTCCCCCCAGCGGGGTCCTGCCCCTGCACCCCGGCTCGGGCTCCGGCCCTGGGCCAGGCGCCTGTCGGTGGGCGGGCAGAGGTGGGCGGGGAGAGGGCGCTTTTGAAAAGTTATGACTTCTTCCGTTAAAGCTATGGTTCCGGGCTCGGACCAGAGACCCCCGGATCTCTGTCCTGCCGGCGGGGGGACGTGGTAGAAGCTCGGAGCACAGTAAGAGGCCGCGCGCACGGCGGCACCGGCGATCTGAAATGTTCTCTCTCGATCCCTTCCTCAGACGGGGAACGGAGATCCTGTCGGCCCAGACAGAGCAACGTGAAATGTTTTCGATCCCTCACTCGATTGGTGAAGCGTATACCAGACCGTCTGTAAACTGGATATTCCATCACAGCGGCAGCGTACAGAGTTCCCATGCGTCATTACACTTTCCTGAGAGTAAAGCAATTAGAATAACCTTAATCCTAGCAACAAAGTTTTTTTTTTTTTTGTTCTGTATTTTACATCGGTTTTTTTTGTTTTTTCTCCCTTTTTTTGGCTTTTTATTTTTTGTATTTTTTTGCATTTAAAACTTTTGGGCTATTCCCTGACCATCTCTATACATGTAAATTTGATTGCTAGACATTGTCACTTTGAATGTCAAACTAGTTTTAATCTATCGGTTTCGATTAAAAATCATAATAGAAACAGAGCTAAAATCACGCTAACAAAATAAACTAAATATGAAAAGTTGCATTGAAAGGGCATTACATTATTCTCAAGAGGATCGTGTACAAACATTCCAATGGCAGTGTTCTCAGAACGAAACAGAGACCGCATCCTGGGACCCCCGGCCGCCGCCTGGGGGCTTACCTGTAACTCTGGCTGGTGGGAGTCTTGACTCGCGTGCTACATGGCTCACTCCCGTCGGCCATCATGTTTGTGTACCCTGAGAATTCGGACGCCGCAGTCCTGACTCTGTGGTCCACCTCACCGTTGGCGTTACTGACAAAGGTCATTGGCACCCTGCCGCCCGACTTGAACTGAGACCCAAACGCCTGTGCAAAGTTCTCGATCTGGTAGGTGGCCCGCGGCTCCATGTCCTTCTGGGCGTCCAGCGGGCCCGCCAGCTCCGGGGAGGGCATGGGGAAGCCGGCGGAGGGCTCCAGGGCCTTCGGCTGCTCCTTCTGGCCCGGCAGCTTCTGAGACGAAGCCTGGAAGGCCGCGGATGTCTCGAGGCTCTTCTGGGAGTCGATCAGATCGTCCAGCTCCTGCGAGGGGGTCAGCTGCTGGTGGGTGGCGTCCAGAGCGGACAGGTACAGGCCCGGCTGGGATCCGAACAGCATCCCAAAAGGAGGCTTTGGCAACGAAGACGGCAACACTGAGGTAACAGACTGGCCGAAGCCACACTCCAGGGGGGACGTAGTGTAAATCTGCTTCTCGGGGAACAGCGAGTGGTTGTGGAGGGGCGAGGCCAGGCTGACGAACTGGAACCCGTGGCCGAGCGCGAACCCCGCGTTGGTGGACTTCTCGAAGGCCTGCTGGAGGTATTTGGAGTACTCCTGCAGCACCAGGGCCTTGTCCGGGGGCGCCTGGGCGCCCGGGCTCAGGCCGCCCTCCGGCGCCAGCTCGCCGTGCTCCCCGGAGGCGTGCAGGTCCACGCGGGGCTCGGCCAGGCCGAAGGGGTCCTCCTTCTGGCTCTCGGCCTTGCCGGAGTACTGGTCCAGGATGCTCTGCAGCACCTCGTCGGGGATGCCGGACTTGTCGTGGCAGGCCTTGACGTCCGCGTCCAGGAGGGCCAGCGGGGCCTCGCCCTCCAGCACGCCGGCGCCGGCCGCCTGGATGACGGAGGGCTGGGCGGCCATGTGGCCCGCGCTGACGGAGAAGGCACTGTTGCTGGCGGCGGAGGGCAGGTAGCGCCGCTTCTTGGAGAACTGCATGGCGTCGTCGTAGCTGCTCAGCGGGCCCTGCTTGCCGCCGCCGCCCGGGAGCAGGCCCAGCGCCTCGGCGCCTGCGCCCCCGGCCGCGCCCAGGCCGCCGCCCGGCTTGGCGGACAGCGCCTTCGGCCCCACCAGCTCGGGCAGCGGCGCCACGAAGCTCAGGTAGCTCTTGTCGGCGCCCTTCCGGCCGCCCTTCTTGAAGATGAGCTTTGGCACCCTTTTCTGCAGCTCGTCCAGGCCGCCGCCGCCCAGCATGCCCCCGCCGCCCGGCGACAGGGCGGGCATCTCCACCGAGTAGGTCGGCATGCCCAGGCCGCTGGCCAGCGACGGCGGCTCGCCCGCCTTGCCCGCCTTATGCTCCTTGTTCTCGGCGGCGGCCGCGCTCTTGGCCTTGGACTTCCTCCTGGACGAGCCGCCGCCGCTTCCCTGAGACAGCGCGGCCAGGCCGCCCGCCACGGCGCCCGGGGGGCCCGCGGGGCCCGGCTCGCCGCCGCCGCCGCCGCCGGGGGCCCCCTTGGCCCCGGCCTCCCCGCAGGTGCGCCGGTGCTTGAGCAGCCGGTCGGTCCGGGAGAAGAACTGCTGGCAGGTGTCGCACTTGTAGGGCTTCTCGCCGCTGTGCGTGCGCTTGTGCCGCTCCATGTGGTACTTCTGGATGAACTTCATGCTGCACTGGTCGCAGCCAAAGGGCTTCTCCCGGCTGTGGATCTTCTCGTGCCGCTGCAGCAGGTACTTCTGGATGAAGCCCATGTGGCACTGGCCGCACTGGAAGGGCCGCTCGCCCGTGTGGATGAGGACGTGGCGGCGCAGGTGGTAGGAGCTGCGGAAGGCCGCGCTGCAGTGGTCGCAGACGTGCGGCTTCTGGCTGGGCGACAGCACGGCGCCCGCGGCCTCCCCGTCCGGGGCGGCGGCGGCGGCGGCTCCCCCGGGGGCGGCCAGGCCCGGCTTGGAGGAGGAGGAGGAGGAGGAGGAGGAGGAGGAGGAGGGCGTACCCCCGGGCGCCTTGCGCTTGTTGGCTTTGGTTCCCTGAGATTCCGGCTTGGGCCGCTTGGCCTTCTTGCCGTGCGTGTGGTCCGGCTTGGGCTCCTCGGCGCCCAGCAGGCCGTCGCGGGGGTGCGGGTGCGGGTGCGGGTGCGGGGCGGGCGGCGGCGGCTGCGGGTGCAGGACGCTCAGGTCCTGGATGACGCCGGGGCCGCCGGGGTCGCCGGCCAGGCCGGGCCCGCGCTCCTCGGCGCCGGCGAACAGGCCGCCGAAGGGCGGGTGGTGGTGGTGGTGGTGGTGGTGGTGGTGGTGCGGGTGCGGGTGCGGGTGCGGCGGCGGCTCGTCGGGGTCGGCCGGCTTCTCCTGCTTGATGTTCACGAGCGGCTGCAGGAAGCCCCACGGCGTGCGCGGCGCCGCGGGGAAGGCCGGGGCGGCGGCGGCGGCGGCGGCGGCGGGGGCGGAGGAGGCCGCCGGCTCCTTCTTGAAAGTCACGTCCGGCGGCGGCGGCGGCTCGGCGGGGGCCGCGGGCGGGCCGAGCACGCAGGCCGCGGGGGGGGCGGGCGGCCGCGCGAAGCTGGCGACCGGGGGCAGCCGGTGGTTGAACATGACCAGGCCCTGCGGGAAGCTGGGCTCCATCTCCGCCCGCCGCCCGCCGCCGCCGGAGCCGCCGGAGCCGCCGCTGACGAGCCCGCCGCCGACTCGCATGCCCGGGCGGCGAGGCCTGGCTGCGGAGGGAGAGGGACGGAGAGGCGCTGGGGCCGGGCCGCGGCGCCCCGACCGCCCGCCCGCCCCCCCGGCCCCCCCGCCCCGCCCGCCCCGCGCCGCCCGCCCCGCGCCCGGCCCGCCCGGCCCCGCCCGCGCCGCCCGCACTTACGGTCCCGCCGCCGCCGCCGCCGCCTCCGGTTAATAAAAATAACGCCGTCCGCCCCACAATGGAATTAAAAGCCTCCCCCGCACGGCGCAGGCGCGGCGCGGGGGCTGCTGGGAGCCGCCGGCCCGGCCCGAGGGGAGCGCTGCGCCCACCCAGTGCGCAGGCGCCGCGGCTTCCGCCCGCCCGCCTGTCAATCACCGCCGGGGCGGTTGGGCTCTGGGGCCCGCGGCCCCCGGGGCCTGCTGGGGGAGTAGGGGCGTGGCCTGTGGGACCCCCTCGGCGGATCGAGCGGCCTGATTGGTGGGCGGCGGTTGACGGACAGGCCCCAGTGCGGAAAGGCGCCCCGGAGGGTGAGCAGCCCCCCGGGGGCTGCTGGGGGAGAGGGGGCGTGGCCGTCGGGACCCCCCTGAGCGGCCGGCGCGGCCTGATTGGTGGGCGGCGGTTGACAGACAGGCCCCAGTGCGGAAAGGCGCCCCGGAGGGTGAGCAGCCCCCCGGGGGCTGCCGGGGGAGAGGGGGCGTGACCTGAGGGACCACCCCCCCCTCGGCGGAAGGCGCGGCCTGATTGGTGGGCGGCGGTTGATGGACAGGCGAGTGTGCGGAAAGGCGCCCGCGAGGTGGGCAGCCCCCCGGGGGCGGGATGTCCGGCGGGCGGGGCGGCGCGTGCAGGCTGCGGGCTGCGGGCTGCGGGCTGGCGGGGAAACTGAGGCCCGCACGCACGGGGGGACGGCGGGGCGCGCTCCCCTGTACCGTATGCAATGCATCCATGGGCGGGATCCGAACCCGGGCCCCTCCGAGGGCCGTCCTCCTCCTCGGGGCCCCCGGGGGCGCCCCCTGGAAGCCATCGGAGCCCCGGAGGCTCCGGTTGATGGTGAATCACATGGTGGGCGCCCTCGTGGCGCGCGGCCTCCTGCATCTGCAGGAAAAGCCTCAGATAGCGGTCCCGCTGCGAAAAGAATAAAGAGAAGAAGAAAAAAAACTTGTCTCGCTGCCAGCCCGCCTGGAGGCGCAGGAAAGGGCGGTGGCGGCCCAGGTGCGGCTGCAAAGCTCGCCCACGTGCGGGCATCCGCGGCGTGTCAGCCCCACCTGCTGGGTCTGGGCCCGAGGCTGAGGCCTGGCCGCGTGCCGCCTGGCACCCCACCCCGGGGTGACACCTGCGGAAACCCATCCCCAGGAGAGCAGCACCCCGAGGAACCCGTGCAAAAGGGGGACCAGGACCAAGTCACCCCTTGAAATCCAAGCCCAATCCCCAAAAACCCAACCTCAGTGCCTCCTGTCCCCAAGGCTGCAAAAGTCCCAGGAAGGATGCAAAAATCGAACCCCGGCCAAAACCGGTGTGGCTCAGTGGGTAGAGCATCAGCCTGCGGACTGAAGGGTCCCAGGTTCGATTCCGGTCAAGGGCATGGACCTTGGTTGCGGGCACATCCCCAGAGGGGAGTGTGCAGGAGGCGGCTGATCGATGACTCTCATCAATGTTTCTAACTATCCCTCTCAATTCCTCTCTGTAAAAAATCAATAAAATATATTTTTTTAAAATCGAACCCCATAACTTGCCCACACACACACACACACACGGCATAAATACACACTAGAACGGTGACCATCCTGTGTGTACATAGCGTGTTTTCTCCCGCCGCAAGCCCATGTCCGTGGCAAAACGCCCAGCTACATACAAGCTCACGGTTCCCTCATACATGACCTCCCTGAGGCCTGTCCCCACTGAAACCCTGACGGTGATTCCCGAGTCCTGCTGGGCCTCCCCCTGAGTGTCTGTCTGCTCGAGGACGTCCCAGGCCGTAGGGACCGAGCTTGTGGGGACAAGACATACCCGTATATTTTCCTAGCTCCCCGCGGCTCGCTTAGGCGCCCGCCCCTCTGCCCCTGGGGCCGGCGATGGGACTGAGCCCAGCGTGAACAGGGAGGACCAAGAATTCACCAACTTCGCCAAAACCGGTGCAGCTCAGTGGATAGAGCGTCAGCCTGCAGACTGAAAGGTCCCGGGTTCGATTCCGGTCAGGGGCATGGACCTTGGTTGCGGGCACATCCCCAGTGGGGGACATGCAGGAGGCAGCTGATCGATGAATCTCTCTCATCGACGTTTCTCTCTATCCCTCTCTCTTCCTCTCTGTAAAAAATATCGATAGAAGCCAAAACCGGTGTGGCTCAGCAGTAGAGCGTCAGTCTGCGGACTGAAAGGTCCCGGGTTCGATTCCAGTCAAGGGCATGGACCTTGGTTGCGGGCACATCCCGGGTGGGGGTGTGTGCAAGAGGCAGCTGGTCGATGTTTCTCTCTCATCGACGTTTCTAGCTCTCTATCTCTCTCCTTCCTCTCTGTAAAAAAAAAATCAATAAAATATATATATTTTTTAAATCAATAGAATATATTAAAAAAGAAGAAGAAGAATTCACCAACTTCAGGCCCCGATACCATAGGAGCGGGCGCCCCTGAGGACTGAGGCCTCCTCCCTCCCTTCCTCCCCCCCTCCCTGCGGGGAGACAGTGTTTGATGGGGAGCCGGAGGCAGACTGGCCAGCCCAGCCGTGAAGGGCAGCCGCGGGCGCGGGCGGGACGGCAGCCAGCCGGCTCGGGCCCCTCGGTGATCAAGATGAGAAGCCTGTCAGCGCGCCCGCGCCCGCGTCAGCCTTGAGCACCCCGGCAGACTCACCTCGGGGCGCGCACTCCATCCATCAGGAAGACGGACAGGCCCGCTCCCCGCGGCGGAGGGGGGGGGGCGGCCGTTAGCGCCCATCATGCCTGCCTGCCGCGCCGCGGCCCCCGGAATACACTTCCCCGGCAGAGACAAAAGAAGACACACTTCATCAAGGTCGATTTAGTTCCCTGTTTCTCAGCGTGAGCGGCGGTGCCTGGGGCATTTGTAAGAGAGCGGGCCAGCCCGCCGCTGGAGAGGGGAGGCGGGGGTGGTGGTAGGGGAGGCGGGTTGGGGTGGGGGGGGCGGGAGAAGGGGGCTGCTATTCGGTTCCTTCACATTAGAAAATAAAAATGCCAACCCCGGATACACGGGATGTTAGAAAAATCGCCGGAACCGGTGTGGCTCAGCGGATAGAGCGTCGGCCTGCGGACGGAAGGGTCCCGGGTTCGATTCCGGTCAAGGGCATGGACCTTGGTTGCGGGCACATCGATGTCTCTAGCTCTCTATCCCTCTCCCTTCCTCTTTAAAAAAAAAAAAAAATCAATAAAATATATATTTTTTAAAACAGTGTGCCGGTCTCGGGGAGAAAATTCAAACTCGGAAAAAGGTCATCAAAGTAATCGCAGAACAGCCAGGAGGCATCCGTATTTCTTTTTTCTTTTCCTTTTTTTTTTTTTTTTAATTTTTTGTCTAGTCTAATGATATGCAGGACATCTTTATACATTCTAGAATTTTTTTGTTATACAACTTGCAAATTTTTTAAATATTTTATTGATTTTTTTTTTTTTTTACAGAGAGGAAGGGAGAGGGATAGAGAGTCAGAAACATCCATGAGAGAGAAACATTGACCAACTGCCTCCTACGCACCCCCCACCGGGGATGTGCCCGCCACCAAGGTCCATGCCCTTGACCGGAATCGAACCTGGGACCCTTGGATCCGCAGGCCGACGCTCTATCCACTGAGCCACACGGGTTAGGGCTCCCACTGATTTTTAGAGAGAAGGGGAGACAGGGAAACATCGATGGGCTGCCTCCTGCACGCACGCCGACCAGGGAGGAGCCTGCCCTTGGCCGGAATCGAACCCGGGACCCTTACGTCTGCAGGCCAAGGCCTTATCCCCTGAGCCACGCCGGTGAGGGCCCAGCTGTGTCTCCTGTGTTGCTGGGAGACATACCATCTCCCCTACCCCTCTCCCCGCCCCCCAAAGTCTGCTCGGCCCGCGGTCAGCAAAGCCATGAGTCCGCGGAGCCAGACACCCCCAGCACCACGACGGCCGCGTCTCTGGAGAGCCACGTGTTTTACACGTAAGCTTCTTCCGACGCCACGTCTTCCACCCAGACCCGCCGGGCCGCGGTTTGCCGGCCGCGGGGCGAGGGCACCGCGCAGCCGAAGGGCCTTGTCGCGATCGCCGTTTCCTGCACGTCCGTCCGTCCGTCCGTCCGCCCGCGCCCGCCGGGCGCAATGCTGTGGGCGCTTGTTTATTTTTCCAAACCGTGCTCCCGCCCGGCCGGCGGCCCGCCTGGCTCCGGGGCTGAGCACCGGCCTCTGAACCTGGAGGTCAGGGTTCGATTCCCGGTCAGGCCGCACGCCCGGGCTGCAGGCTCCGTCCCCAGCGGGGGAGGGGGGAAGGGGCATGCAGCGGGGCGGCGGATCGACGATTCTCTCTCATCGTGGATGTTTCTCTCCCTCTCTCCCTCTCCCGCTCTGAAATCAATAAAGATATATATAATTTTTTTTAAAATCGAGGGAAAATGTGCAGAGAAATAACAGGGAAGCGATCCCTGGCTTCCTGGTGGGAAGGCCGGGAGGGAGGGCAGGTGAGTCAGACCCAGGTGAGGCCACAGAAGCTATTCCCGGCAGGACCCACTGGGGGGGGGGGGGCCTGTGGCAGGTTGCCGTGGAGACGGGAGCACAGCCTGCGGGAGGCGGGGGCTGCGTGTCCGACGGACGCAGGAAACCTGGACGTGACCTGGGGACCCGCTGGGAGGTTTTCCTTCAGTCCCGCTGTCTCATCCGGAGACGCGGCCCCGGCCGGTGTGGCTGGGGGGACGGAGCGTTGGCCTGAGGGCTGAAGGGTCCCGGGTTCGATTCCAGATTGTGGGTTCGATCCCCACTGGTGGTGGCGGGGGGTGGGGGGCGTTCAGGAGGCAGCTGATCAGTGATTCTCATCATGGATGTTTCTCTCTCTCTCTCTCTCCCCCCCTCCCTTCTTTTCTGGAATCAATAAAAAATAATGTGGGGTTTTGTTTTCTTTAAAGACTACAATAAATTGGAACAAAAGAAGATGTAGATGTGTTACTTAGAGTAAACCTCAGCCCTCGCCGGTGAAGCTCAGTGGGTAGAGCATCGGCCTGCTGACTGAAGGGCCCGGGCACATGCCCGGGTTGTGGTCTCGATCCCCAGTAGGGGGTGTGCAGGAGGCAGCCGAGCGATGCTTCTCTCTCATCACAGATGTTTCTGCCTCTCTCTCCCTCTCCCCTTTCTGAAATTTAAAAAAAGGAAAAAAAATCTAAAGAGTCGTCTCACCTCTCCCTCCCTGGTGAATTAGGGGGCCCCAGGAGCCTACATTGTCACACGCACACACACACATGCACACACATGCACATGCACACACACATGCACACACACGTGCACACACACGTGCACACACATGCACATGCACACACATGCACGCACACATGCACGCACACACACACGCCTTCCCCGCATTTCGGCACCTCCAGGCGGTGACTCCAGCTCCACCGCAAACTGGGTCTGTGGCCTCGGGCGGGGGCGGCCGGCCTGCCCTTCGCTCCCTCCTCGCTCCCGCTCGCTGGCGGAGCTCGCTGGCGGAGAGATAATTATAACGGCCCAGAGAGCCCATCCTCCGCGGCCACGCTGGCTCCACGCAGGCGTTTGTCATGCAAACCAGGACCCCCGGGAGGCTCTCTGGGGGTCAGCTCACCCAGCTGTGACCGCGCGGCGGCTGGGGCTGGCCTGGCGGGAAGGTGAAGCTGATTCACTCTTTTTTTAAATATATATATATTTTTTAATTGATTTTCTACAGAGAGGAAGGGAGAGGGAGAGAGCTAGAAACACCGATGGGAGAGAAACATCCATCAGCTGCCTCCTGCACGCCCCCCACCGGGGATGTGCCCGCAACCAAGGTCCATGCCCTTGACCGGATTCGAACCCGGGACCCTTCAGTCCGCAGGCCGACGCTCTACCCACTGAGCCACATCGGTTCCGGCCCAGTTCACTTCTTGTATCCACTTCCAGGCTGGAACCAGCGGGCGGTAGGGGGCCCTGGGCATGAGGAAGAACTCCAGGACAGAATTTACAGAGTTTTGGCCTCGGCTGGTGTGGCCCAGTGGATAGAGCGTCGGCCTGCGGACTGAAGGGTCCCGGGTTCGATTCCGGCCAAGGGCATGGACCTCGGCTGCGGGCACATCCCCAGTGGGGGGCGTGCAGGAGGCGGCTGATGGATGATTCTCTCATCGTGGACGTTTCTCTCTCTCTCTCTCCCTCCCTCTCTCTGACATCCATACCAACTTGTTTGAAAGGAGGGAGAGAGATGGTCCCTGGGCCGTGTTTACTGAGCACCTGCCCCCGCCGGGCACGGGGGACGGCGTTGCGTCAGGAGAATTGCAACACGCGCGGCTCTGCCGCGAGTTAAATGTTAACGCAAAGCCGAGGCCCTTCGCCCCCGAGACCACAGGCCGCGCCGCCGTCAGCGTGACGGGCCGGGCTCTCTGCGTGTTTCCGTGTGGGGCACGCACACGCCCGGGGTTCCCGCAGACCCCCGCACGCACGCCCGCCGCAGGCTGCCACCCAGGCCTATGCCCTTAACTGCCCTGTTTCCCCGAAAATAAGACGGTGTCTTATATCAATGTTTGCTCCCAAAGACGCGCTAGGTCTTATTTCCAGGGGACGTCTTATTTTCCCATGAAGAAGAACACGGTACACATTTATGGTGAAATGAAAATAAAGGACATTTATTACCTGTGTACGGTAGTACAGTCGTTGTCAACACAAACCAGACAAACTGAATCCTACAGGATCCAGAATGTACTCATTTATTCAATGACAATCGTGTCATCATCTTCTGGAACATCATCATAACAATCCAATTCCTGAATTTCCTGGTGAATTTCCTGTGACTCCATTTCTTTCAGAATCAGTGGACCAAATCTCTCATATTTAGCCTGGGGGGAGGCTTATTTTCGGGGGGGATGCCTTCTGTTTCACTCAGAAGGAAACCTGTAAGTAGGTCTTATTTTCGGAGGATGTCTTATTTTCGGGGAAAGACAGTAGAATCGAACCCGGGACCCCATCTAACCGCTGAGCAACCCCGGCCAGTGCTGGAGTCCCTTTTTCTAGATCACAACAGCAACCAGACGGGCCTCCCGTTCCCGGGGGGGGGGGGGACGCGGGCGTGGGAACGGCCGCCGTCCACCTCTCCTGGAATTTTGCCCCCCCTCCCCTCTCGAACCCCTGCCCCCCTTCCCCCCCCATCCCCCCGCCGTGGTGATGAGTGGCTGCCGCGGCCCCCGGGGGGATGGACTCCGGAAGCCCCTGCGGCCCCAGGTACTGCATTAGCGGCCGCGCGCGGCTAAATTACTGCCGCCCGCCGGCCATAAAGCTTTATGGGACGCTCTCGGCCGTGCCTCGGGCCTAACGATACCGTTATGCGGAGCCCGGCCACCTCCCGGCCGCCGGCCATCCATCAGGGCGCGGGCACTGCCTGCGCGGGGCGGCCAGTCCATGCATCTTGGCTCGGGCGATGAATAAAACCGCTCGGCGCCCATTACTTTATGACAAGACACAGAGATTCACTTTGCTTTTCATTTACCCGCCCGGCGCCCCGTGTATGGATGTATATGCCTCGTGCGTTTATTCCCTCCCCCCCCCCCCCGCCCCCCTCTCTCTCTCCGGCCGCACGTAATAAATGATTATAAATCTCCACGTCCGAACACCTCTCTCTCTCTCTCCCCCGGCCGGGCTCGAGCCGCGGATCGGCAGGTGGAGAAGAGAGAGGAGAGAGAGAGAGAAAACCCACCCACGGAGACGCGCACACTTCTTATTTATGGTGTTGTCCTTGGTGACGGAAATTTCAATGCCCGAGATGAAAAGTATGATTAAAGGGGTGCATGTCCTCACCGGGGAGCCGAGGGCAGCCTTCTATTTGCCACGGGAAATATATAATCCCTTTTTGACATCAATTTCATCGAGAATAGACAGCGGCGAGTCATCGGGCGGAAGGGGGGCGGGGAGCGACACAAACTGGGTTCTAACTTCGTGAAGGTTCCCTCCGGAGCCGCCCGCCCGAGAAACGGCTCGGGAAGTGGGGGGCGGGGAGTTTGGGGGGCAGCGGGGACCCTCTTTCTCCTGGGAAACAGGAGGAGTGGGAGACGGCGGGTGTTTCCTGTTTCAACTGTTCGGAGGATTGCTTTTATTATTATTATTATTATTATTATTATTATGTAATGTTTTATTGGTTTTGTACAGAGAGGAAGGGAGATAGTTAGAAACATCGATGAGAGAGAGTCATCTATCAGCTGCCTCCTGCACACCTCCCACTGGGGATGTGCCCGCCACCAAGGTACATGCCCTTGACCGGAATCGAACCCGGGGCCCTTCAGTCCCCAAGCCGACGCTCTATCCATTGAGCCAAACCGGTCCCGGCTGGAGGATTGCTTTTATTATTATTATTATTATTATTATTTAACATATTTTATTGATTTTTTACAGAGAGGAAGGGAGAGGGATAGAGAGAGAGAAATGTCAATGAGAGAGAAACATCAACCAGCTGCCTCTTGCACACCCCCCACCGGGTCCATGCCCTTGACCGGAATCGAACCCGGGACCTTTCAGTCCGAAGACCGACGCTCTATCCACTGAGCCACCCCGGTTTCGGCTGCTTTCATTATTTTATATCTGTGCGTGATGGGGGGAGAGAGAGAGCAAGAGAGACAAGAAACACAGGGGAACCCAGAAACACTCGTCAGTACACATAATGTCTTGTGTTGTTCCCCAAAATTGCCATTAAGAAGGAAAAAAATGGCACTGGTGTGTCTACTATGGAAACGTTCAATGGGCCCAGGTTGGCGTGGCTCAGTGGAAAGAGCGTCGGCCTAAGGACTGAGGAGTCCCAGGTTCAATTCCGGTCAAGGGCATGGACCAGAGCACATCCCCAGTGGGAGGTGTGTAGGAGGCAGCTGATGGATGTTTCTCTCTCATCGATGTTTCTTTTCTTATTTATTATTATTTTTTTAATTCTTTTTTAAAAATATATTTTGTTGATTTTTTTTTTACAGAGAGGAAGGGAGAGGGAGAGAGAGCTAGAAACATCGATGAGAGAGAAACATCGACCAGCGGCCTCCTGCACGCCCCCCATTGGGGATGTGCCCGCCACCAAGGTCCATGCCCTTGACCGGAATCGAACCCGGGACCCTTAAGTCCGCAGGCCGACGCTCTATCCACTGAGCCACGCCGGTTTCAGCTCATCCATGTTTCTCTCTCTCTCCCCCTTCCTCTCTGTAAAAAAAACAATAAAATATATATATATATATTAAAAAGCCGGAGCCCGTTCCCATCGGGCCGCCCGGCCTCCCTCAGCTCCTGGGCGGCCCCACCGCCGCCCCTGACACCTGCCTCTCGCCGGGCGGCCCGGGCCTGAGAAGCACATTCCGCCCATGTCAGCCGTAAGAATAACAGCCCGGCCGCTAACCCAAACACAATCACCCGGCAATTACCGTTCAGACGTCCGCCCAAATCCTTCTCAGGCTGCCCCATTCCCCCCGGCGTCCCCCCACCTCCCCTCCCTCCCCCCAGCCCCAGGCCGGCGGGTGCTGGGTCCGCGTGCCCTCCCTCGCCCGCCCGCCGCCCGCGGACCTGCCCGCGCTCGGTTCCTTGCCCGGTCGGCACTAACCGCCCACATGTGCAGCCGATTAGGGGGGCCCGGGGGTCGGGGGGGGCGAGCCCGCGGCCCCCGCTCGCTTTTAACTTGCTAATGTCTCTGACCCCTTTGTGCCGAAAGAAAGACGAGGAAAACCGCTTCCATCAGCCCTGGCCCTCGGCGCTGCGCCCGCCGCCCGGCAGGCCCGGCCCGTGTTTGCCAATCAATTACGCCGTCAGGCTGAGGCGCCCCAGGCCCCGCGTCATGTTCGGGCAATTAGATCGGGGCTACGGGGGCCTCCGGGTTCGAGGACCACCCTCCTCTCGCTCCCCCCTCCCCCTCCTCCCTCTCCCTGTCCCTCTCCCTCCCCCTCCTCCTCTCTCTCTCTCTTTTCCTCTCTCTCTCTCTCTCTTTCTCTCCCTGTCCCTGTCCCTCCTTTCTCTCTCTCTCTCTCTCTCTCTCTCTCTCTCTCTCTCTCTCTTTCTCTCCCTGTCTCTCTCTCTCTCTCTCTCTCTTTCTGTCCCTGTCTCTCTGTCTCTCTGTCTCTCTCTCTCTTTCTGTCACTGTCTCTCTCTCTCTCTCTCTCTTTCTGTCCCTGTCTCTCTGTCTCTCTGTCTCTCTCTCTCTCTCTCTCTCTCTTTCTGTCCCTGTCTCTCTCTCTCTCTCTCTTTCTGTCCCTGTCTCTCTGTCTCTCTCTCTCTCTCTCTCTCTTTCTGTCCCTGTCTCTCTCTCTCTCTCTTTCTGTCCCTGTCTCTCTGTCTCTCTGTCTCTCTGTCTCTCTCTCTCTCTTTCTGTCCCTGTCTCTCTCTCTCTCTCTCTTTCTGTCCCTGTCTCTCTCTCTCTCTTTCTGTCTCTGTCTCTCTGTCTCTCTGTCTCTCTCTCTCTCTCTCTGTCTCTCTCTCTCTTTCTGTCTCTCTCTCTCTCTCTCTCTCTCTCTCTTTCTGTCCCTGTCTTTCTCTCTCTCTCTCTCTCTCTCTCTCTCTCTCTCTCTCTCTCCCAGCACAGACGAGGAAGCTTCCTCAAACGTATCCGTGTGCTTTTTTACAGAGAGGAAGGGAGAGGGAGAGGGAGTCAAAGACAAAGACATCGATGGGCTGCCTCCCGCACTCCCCCCCCTCCCCCGGGGATGTGCCCACAACCAAGGACCGTGCCCTCGACCGGAATCGTACCCGGGCCCCTTCCGTCCGCCGCAGGCCGACGCTCTGTTCGGGCCTTTCAGTCCGCAGGCCGGCGCTCCGTCCTCGGGGCCACGCCGGCTTCGGCAGCCGTGTGCTTTCTGAGCCCCGCCGTGTCCCCCGTATCACACGCAGAGCCACACGTACACGTGCACAGACCTTCGCCAAGCACGCGCGTGAACCTGGGTCCTGTTATATTTATATTACTGATGTCAGAGAGGAGGGGAGAGGGAGAGAGAGAAACATCCGTGGTGAGAGAGAACCGTGGACCGGCTGCCTCCCGCACGCCCGCTCCTGGGGACGGAGCCCGCACCCGGGCCTGTGCCCCGGCCGGGAATCGAACCCCGGCCTCCCGGTTCCCGGGCGGATGCTCACCGGCTGAGGCCCGCGGCCGGGCTGTGCTGGCCGTTTGTGATGCCGTGAAAGCTGAACTCCCCAACGGAACACAGCGGCCACACACGCACGGATTCGATTTCCTACAAACAGCACCCATGTCTCTCTCCCCCTCCCTTCCTGCCTGAGATCGATGAAAATATTCTCCGAAGCCGATGCGCGAAATAAAGGAACCCCCCTCTGACCACCACCCATTCCTCCGCAGAATCTGCCTCTTCGGGTCATAAACGGCCTCCGAGCGAGGGACAGGGCGGCTCCGGGGACAGGGACCGGCTTTGGGGAGAGGGACAGGGACGGGGACAGGGACAGGGACAGGGACTGGCTCCGGGGAGAGGGACAGGGACTGGCTTTGGGGAGAGGGACAGGGGCCAGCTTAGGGGACAGGGACAGGGACCGGCTCCGGGGAGAGGGACAGGGGCCAGCTTAGGGGACAGGGACAGGGACCGGCTCCGGGGAGAGGGACAGGGACAGGGACAGGGACAGGGACCGGCTCCGGGGAGAGGGACAGGGACAGGGACAGGGACCGGCTCCGGGGAGAGGGACAGGGACAGTGACAGGGACCGGCTCCGGGGACAGGGACAGGGAGCCGGCCCCGGATTGGCCGCCGGGAGCACCGGAGGGTCCGAGGTCTGAGGAAGGAGGCGTTTCGGGGTCCCCCTCCCCGGCCAGGCCAGGCGGGGGGGCGGGGGGAATGGGGGCGCCGGCCTGAGTTATGGCCCCATCGACCGTCCCGCCCCCCCCCCCCCCCCCGGGAGCCATGGGCCTCGGCCATAAACGCTCTCTGCATCAGGCAGCTGGGCACGTCCACGTTTTAATGAACTGTTTTCACACGGTCCACTGGGCGCCTCCCGGCTCCGGCCACACAAATCACCGCCCCCCCACCCCCCCCTCCCCCGCCAGCCGCCGCCCCTCCCGCTCCGCCCCCCCTCCCGCCAGCCTCCGCTCCCCACGCTGCTGTCTTCTCCGTTTACAAATGCAAACGGATGCCCAGGCCCGGGCTTCCTCACCGAGGGGCCTGGTGGAGCCGGGAGAGCCGGCCCGTCGCCCGCAGGCTCTGTGTCCCTCCTGCACCCTCTCCAGAGGGCGGGGCCGGGGCAAGGCCAACCTCGGGCTCCCAAACCCCACGCGAAGGCGATAGAGACCGTCAGGGACTCCCCTGAGAAATAAGCCGCCAGGAGGTCCGGGTTCGATCCCCCGTCAGGGCGCCCGCCCGGGGTGCGGGCTCCATCCCCGGTGGGGGGCGAGCAGGAGGCGGCCGGTCCGTGATGCCGTGATGCTCTCTCTTCACGGACGTTTCTCCATCTCCCTTCCTCTCTCTGACGTCCATAGAAACATATTTAAAAAAATAAAAATAAAAACAGCCGAAACCGGTGTGGCTCAGTGGACAGAGCGTCGGCCGGCCTGCGGACTGAAGGGTCCCGGGTTCGATTCCGGTCCAGGGCATGGACCTGGGTACGGGCACATCCCCAGTGGGGGGCGTGCAGGAGGCAGCTGGTCGGTGTTTCTCTCTCATCGATGTTTCTAACTTCCTTCCTCTCTGTGGAAAACCAATAAAATATATTTTTTAATAATTAAATAATAAAACAGTGATTATAAACCCCTCCACGTGGGCGCCCGGCGTTGCCATGGTTCCTGGCAACGCATAAGGAACAAGCCGGCCCCTCACCCCCCATCAGGCCCGGGGCCCCCCTATCAGGCCCGGGGTCCCCTCCCCCCCATCAGGCCCAAGGCCCCCCCCATCAGGCCCGGGCCCCCCCCATCAGGCCCGGGGCCCCCCCATCAGGCCCGGGGCCCCCCATCAGGCCCGGGGCCCCCCCATCAGGCCCCCCCCCATCAGGCCCGGGCCCCCCCCCATCAGGCCCGGGCCCCCCCCATCAGGCCCGGGGCCCCCCATCAGGCCCGGGCCCCCCCCATCAGGCCCGGGCCCCCCCCCACAGGCCCGGGGGCCCCCCCAACAGGCCCGGGGCCCCCCATCAGGCCCGGGGCCCCCATCAAGCCCGGGGCCCCCCGTGACTGGCGCTTCTCCCCGTGACCGGAAGCCGGATGAATTATTGATCCCGGACGAGGCCGGCCGGTCCCCGCGGGGTAATTAACGGCCGTTTCACGGACGCTCGGCCCACGCCCACCCTCCCAGCGACAGTAAATTACCCGCGTGGGGCCGTTGCCCAGGGCTCGCCTCCCGGTGACACGGATGCAAACGAGGGGTGTGAATACTTAACGGGCCGCGCGGCTCTGAGGCCGGGGTGGGGGGGGCGCCTGGCGAGCCCTCTCTGCCCCCCCAGCCCCCCTGCCCCCGCCGCCCCGCCCCGCGCAGATCGGTGCTGTCGCCTGTCCGCGTGCCGGCCCTTTGAGACCCGGGCAACAGGTGACCCCGGACGGGAGGCCGACCGCATCCTCCTCTGATAATACTGATGGAGCCGAAGCTGGTGTGGCTCAGTGGATAAAGCGCCGGCCTGCGGACTGAAGGGTCCCGGGTTCGATCCCGGTCAAGGGCATGGACCTCGGTGGCGGGCACATCCCCGGTGGGGGGCGCGCAGGAGGCAGCGGATGGATGATTCTCTCTCATTGACGTTTCTAGCTCTCTGTCCCTCTCCCTTCCTCTCTGTGAAAAACCAAAACAATACATATTTATTTTTGTTTAAAAAAGCTGCGCCCGTGCCCGAGCCCACATGAGCTCCTCGTTCCCGCTCCTGCCCCCTCTCCCCGCTGGTGCTGAGCCCGCGGGCGCCGCTGGGAAGCGATCCCCCCGGAAAATTGCCGGCGCCTGTTTCCAATACGGGGCCGGCCCCCCAGACCCCCCACCACACACCCCCCAGGCCCGCGGGCAAACAGGCCGCCTTTTTTTCTTTTCTTTCTTTTGCTTTTTCTCTTTTGCTTCCCTCCCTCCTCCTCCCCAGCCGCTGGCATGTTGAAAGCCGCCGGCTTGATTGACACACGCTCTGCCTTAATGAAGGCAATTACCAAGAATAACAGCCGGCGGCTCTGGCCAGCGTCACGGCCGCCCCCGCCCAGCGCGGCGAGACGAGAACCAGGTTCACGGCGGCGACACTTCGCCCCGAACGCTGGCTCGTCAGAGCCGATCAGAGCTGCCGGGGCTGAAGGGAGGGGCCCGAGGCGGGGAGCCACCTCGGGGAGCCCCCCGGCCCCGGCCCCCCTTCCCCCCCCCCGCACCTCCAAAAAAAATAAAACCAAACACAGCCCCCGCGCGCCGGGGCCTCCCCGCGGCGACCTCTGCCAGCAGCCGGCCTCCCACCGGCGGGGTCTGTCGCTTTTGCTAAAAATCTCTGCTGCGCCCTTTTTATTATTATTTTTATTTTTTAAAACATATATATATTATTGATTTTTCACAGAAAGGAAGGGAGAGGGAGAGAGAGAGGCATAGAAACATCAGTGGTAAGCCAGGCCCCGGCTGGTGCGGCTCAGGGGACAGAGCGCCGGCCTGCGGGCGGAAGGGTCCCAGGTTCGATTCCCCGGTCAAGGGCATGGACCTCGGTGGCGGGCACATCCCCGGTGGGGGGCGTGCAGGAGGCGGCGGATGGATGTTTCTCTCTCGTCGATGTTCCCGCCGTGAATGCGCGGCTGGCTGCGATGCCGTTTGAAGGGAGGAGGAGGGAGTGTGGGGGGTTTTCAATGCCTCTCGGCCTATTTTATTTATTTATTTATTTATTCATTCATTCATTCATTCATTCATTCATTCACTTACGCGCCTGAGAGGGGGAAACGCGGACCTGGCCCCTTCCTTCGCCTTCCGTTGGCTCCTCCGCAGCCCGGAGACCGGCTCTGGCCAGATTCCTGGGAGACACTGCCCTCTGGTGGCCGGCGCGAGCATCGCAGCGGGAGGGGAGCCCTCCCTTTGTCCCCCAAAATGCAGGTTTTACCCGGCGAACCGGGAGGTCCCTCCCCGCCTCCCGCCGGGACAGTGACCCGGGTGACGGCCTGCCTCACCCGCTCCGCTCCGGGCAGCGCCGCCCGCCCGCCCGCCCGCCAGCGGGGCCCCTGGGGCGGCGCTGGGGGTGACAGACAGCACGGCCTCAGCCCGGCCCCGGGCCCCTGAGTGAAACGGCCCATCGCGTATGGGACGTGGGGCCCCCCCAGCCCCCCTCCCCCCTCTACCCCCCGGGCTGAGAGTCCCGGGGTCAAAGGCCAAATGAAATGCACCGCAGCCCGCAGCTTGTTTGTCTGTTTTTAATGTGTTTTTATTGATTTCAGAGAGGAAGGGGGAGAGGTGAGAGGCATCGAGGAGGAGAGAGGATCACAGGCCGGCGGCCTCCCGCACGCCCCACCCTGGGGGTCAGCCTGCGACCCGGGCCTGTGCCCGGACCGGGAATCGAACCCTGACCCCCTGGCTCAGAGGCCGGTGCTATAGAGCCATCTCGAGTCCGGAATAAAGTGAATAAAACCAAACCACCGTAGCCAGGACACAGTCAGCAGCCGACAGCGTTCGAACGAGTCCTTTATTGGGCACATGATTCCGGAAGGAAGCACCACCCCCCCTCCCCCCGGCACACACACACACACACACACACACACACACTGCGTCCGGCTTATTGGGAATAAATACTATAAATACGTAAATACAGTTTACAAGAGACTCCAGAGCGCTCCTGACCACAGCACCGGCGACGCTGGGGCCCTCCACACGGGGCGGCTGTGTGGCCAGGGGCCCGGCGGCTGCCCCATGGGGACGGGGCGCACAGGGGGTGGGGCGCCCGGGGGGGGGGGGAGAACGGGGCGCACGGGGGGGGGAGAGGGGGGGGGACGGGGCGCACCGGGGGGCGGGCGCCGGTTCCCGCAGCCGCGCCGGCGGCACGGGCACTGCCGGGAGAGGCGGGGAGGGCGGGGGGGCCCCAGGCGGCCTCTCGGACCGCCGAGCCCGGTGCTGGAGGCCGCGGTGCTGGAGGCCGCGGTGCTGGAGGCCGCGGTGCTGGAGGCCGCGGTGCTGGAGGCCGGCGGGAGCAGCCTCCCATCGGGGGGTGGAGGCGGCGAAGGTGCTTTCCGCGAAGGGCGACAGGCCCAGCGACCTCCGTCTCCGGCAGCTCCCGTGGCACCCGCCTCCGCCCGCCGGGGAGCCGGGCCGGGCTCTGCCCACGCGCAGGGTTTGTACGAGTCACGGCCGCGACGGACGGACGGACGGACGGACGGGACGCGTGTCCTCTGCGTCGCCGAGCCCCGGTCCGGGCCCCGGAGGCGGGGAGAGCGGGCGGGCGGGGCGCAGGCTCAGCCGGTAACGCGCGGGCCGCTTCGCCCCCGCCGCCCCGCTCCTCGGACGGCAGGGCGCGGGCGTGGCCCGGTCCACCAGGAGCGCAGCCGGCGGAGCGGGTGCCGACGGCCGCGCCGGGGAGAGCCGAGGCCACGAGGAGCCACGGGGGCCAGTGTCCGTCCGCGCGTCCAACGCGTGTCCATCCGCGCGTCCAACGCGTGTCCGTCCGCGCCGTTAACGCGCTGCCGCGGGCCCCCAGGCCGGGCCCCGAAACCAGAGCCGTCCATTCCCAGCAGCAGGCGGGCTCCGTGGAGGCCGCACGCCCCGCCCCCCCGGGCCCGCTTCCTGTGCGCCCCCCGCGTGGGCGAACGGCCCGCCCCCGCCCGCCCTCACACCCACTGGGTGCCCCCGGGCGTGCGCCCCCCGGAGCTGGGCGGCCGGGCGGGCGGCGTGAAGACGCGCTGGGGGGCTCCGCTGCCCGCGGCGGGCCCGGTCCGGCGGCGCTGCCCGCTGTCCCGGCGGCGCTGCCCGCTGTCCCGGCGGCGCGGGCCCCGGGGTCCCCAGGGGGCGGCGCCGGCCCCGGCCTCCCAGCAGAGGGGCAGGGCCTTGGCCGCGGCCGCCAGGTCCCCGAGGCTCCGGGCGCAGCGGTCCGCACCGACGTCCCCGGCCAAGACGCAGAGCCGCTCCACGCAGGTCCGGAGGGCGCGCCCGTCTCCGTGGCGTCCTGGGCAGGAGAGGAGGGTCACCAACCGCCCCCTCCGAGGGGGGAGGCGGGGAGAGGAGGGGGGAGGCGGGGAAAAGCGGGGGGAGGCAGCATCACCCCTGGCGAGAGAGAATCAGGGGTCGGCTGCCCCCTGCACGCCCCCCACTGGGGATGTACCCGCAACCCGGGCCTGTGCTCTGGCCAGAATCGAACCCGGGACCCTTCCATCCGCGGGCGACGCTCTATCCGCTGAGCCGCGCCGGCCGCCCAGGGCAGCTGGGAGCTTGTAAGGACGGAGCTTTTCGGGGTCTGACCGGCCGTTACACGGTCCCGGTCGGTGACTAACGGGGGAGGCAGCACCGACGAGGTTTCGGCAACGGACGGACGGGAGCGGAGAGAAGCCTCCACCCCTTTCACGCGAGCCCGGCAGGACGGCCGCCCCCCCCACCCCCAGCACGCACCTCCCAGGGCGGCGAGCACGGCGTCCACGGTCTGCTCCACGCAGCGCGTCAGCTCCCACAGCCCCGGGGCGCGGCCCGCCGCCTCCCTCAGGGCCCCGCGCCCGCCAGGCTCCTCCTGCGAACGGAGCAGCGCGTGTGAGAATGCGGGCGGGCTCGTCTCCTCTTCCCCCCCCTCCTCCGCGGGGCCACCGTCGAGGGGTCCGACGGAGACCGCGTGCCGGCCGGGACCGAGGGGAGACAGACACGGGACACACAGAGGCCGGGAGGACAGACACGGGACACACACACAGGCCGGGCCGGGAGGACAGACACGGGACACACACACAGGCCGGGCCGGGAGGACAGACACGGGACACACAGCCCGGGGCGGGCTCACCTCTCCCCACGCGGCCAGGACGGCCTCCAGGCCGCCGACCAGCGCCGTGGCCTTGGCGCTCAGCTGCTGGGCCGCCTGGAGGGAGAGGACAGGCTGTTCGTACCCGCACGTCCCTCAGAACCCGAACCCGGGTCGCCCAGCCCCCGGGGCGCCACCCAGAGGCGGGTCAGGCTCCGCTGCCAGGGCGCCGAGGAGGCTGATCCCCCCCTGCGGTTTGGGCTCCGAGTGGAAAAGCAGGCGGAGCAAAGGGAAGAGAGGACGGGAAGCGGCCAGCAGGTGTCACTGCCGCGCCTCCGGCCGAGGGGTCACGGGGACCCGCCGGGACCAGCCCATGGCGGCCGGGGCTCCCGCAGCCTTCCCACAGGGACACAGTCCACACGTGCAAACAGGTGGGTCTGTGACCGTCTAGTTCATCAGTCACACACACAGACTCGGGGGCGGAGCGTCGACTCGGGACCAGGAGGTCCGGGTTCGATTCCCGGTCTGGGCCCAGGCCCGGGGGGCGGGCTCCGTCCCCAGTCGGGGGCGTGCGGGGGGCGGCCGGTCCGTGGTTCTCTCTCAGCCTGGACGTTTCTCTCCCTCCATCTCCCTTCCTCTCTGACATCGATAAACACCAGCGTGAGCCCCGCCTGGACCCCCGGGACCTCCCCCCGCGGGTTACCTCGCTCGGGGGGCGCAGCCCGGACAGCGCGCGCCGCAGCGCCCCCGCCCGCTCCAGTCCGGAGTCCAGGAGCAGCCGCAGCCCCACGCCGACTCCGTCCCACAGGGCGTCCGCCAGCTCCTCCTGGGGAGGCACCGGCCAGACTCAGGCACCAGGCGGAGCAGTGCCCGCAGACACAATGCTGCCCGAGCGGAGGGGCCCCAACACAGCCAGAGGGACCCCGACACTGTGCCCCAGCCAGAGGGACCCCGACACTGTGCCACAGCCAGAGGGGCCAGAGGGACCCCGACACTGTGCCACAGCCAGAGGGACCCCGACACTGTGCCCCAGCCAGAGGGACCCCGACACTGTGCCCCAGCCAGAGGGACCCCAATTCTGTGCCCACAGCCAGAGGGGCCCCAATTCTGTGCCCACAGCCAGAGGGGCCCCAATTCTGTGCCCACAGCCAGAGGGGCCCCGACACTGTGCCACAGCCAGAGGGGCCCCGACACTGTGCCACAGCCAGAGGGGCCCCGACACTGTGCCCACAGCCAGAGGGGCCCCGACACTGTGCCACAGCCAGAGGGACTCCAATTCTGTGCCCACAGCCAGAGGGGCCCCGACACTGTGCCACAGCCAGAGGGACTCCAATTCTGTGCCCACAGCCAGAGGGGCCCCAATTCTGTGCCCACAGCCAGAGGGGCCCCAATTCTGTGCCCACAGCCAGAGGGACCCCGACACTGTGCCCACAGCCAGAGGGACCCCGACACTGTGCCACAGCCAGAGGGACCCCAATTCTGTGCCCACAGCCAGAGGGACCCCAATTCTGTGCCCACAGCCAGAGGGGCCCCAACTCTGTGCCCACAGCCAGAGGGACCCCGACACTGTGCCACAGCCAGAGGGACCCCAATTCTGTGCCCACAGCCAGAGGGACCCCAATTCTGTGCCCACAGCCAGAGGGGCCCCAACTCTGTGCCCACAGCCAGAGGGACCCCAATTCTGTGCCCACAGCCAGAGGGACCCCAATTCTGTGCCCACAGCCAGAGGGACCCCAATTCTGTGCCCACAGCCAGAGGGACCCCAATTCTGTGCCCACAGCCAGAGGGACCCTGACACTGTGCCCACAGCCAGAGGGACCCCAATTCTGTGCCCACAGCCAGAGGGGCCCCGACACTGTGCCCACAGCCAGAGGGACCCCAATTCTGTGCCCACAGCCAGAGGGACCCCAATTCTGTGCCCACAGCCAGAGGGACCCCAATTCTGTGCCCACAGCCAGAGGGACCCCAATTCTGTGCCCACAGCCAGAGGGACCCCAATTCTGTGCCCACAGCCAGAGGGACCCCGACACTGTGCCCACAGCCAGAGGGACCCCAATTCTGTGCCCACAGCCAGAGGGGCCCCGACACTGTGCCCACAGCCAGAGGGACCCCAATTCTGTGCCCACAGCCAGAGGGGCCAGAGGGGCGGAGCCAGCCGGGGCGGAGCCGGCAGACAGACTCCCTGGAACCAGCTCCTCCCGGCGGCCGGCTGCCCGGCCCTCACGGTAACCGCCGTCCCCGAATCAAGAGGCGCAGCGAGGACTCGCCGGCGGACGGGCCCACCGAGCTCTCCCCCAGGCCCGGCACCGCCTCCGACGGGAGGGAGAGCCTCACGCTCACCTGCTCGTCGGCGCCCCCGCAGGCCCCGGGGTCCGGGAGGCGCAGCCGGCTCCCGCTCAGCACGGCCAGCTGCCCCACACAGGCCACAGCCCGTCGCACGGCCCGGGCGGCCCGCTCCTGCGCGTCGGCCACCACGGACGGGATGTCCGAGGAGCAGCCCTGCCGGCGACAGCCCGTTAGCAGCCCCGCCTCCGGCCCGGCCGGCCGCACGGAGCACGGAGCACGGAGCACGGAGCACGGAACAGGGAGCACGGAACAGGGAGCACGGAGCACGGAACAGGGAGCACGGAGCACGGAACAGGGAGCACGGAGCACGGAACACGGAGCACGGAACAGGGAGCACGGAGCACGGAACACAGAGCACAGAACACGGAGCACGGAGCATGGAACATGGAACAGGGAGCACGGAGCACGGAGCACGGAACACGGAGCACGGAGCACGGAACACGGAGCACGGAGCACGGAACACAGAGCATGGAACACGGAGCACGGAGCACAGAACACGGAACACGGAGCACGGAGCACGGAGCACGGAGCACGCGCCTCCCGCTCGGCCGCGCGCACTGACCTGCAGGAACAGCTGCACGCAGCCGCCCAGCTTCTCCACCTCCTGCCGCAGCTCCTCGCCCAGCCGGGCCGCGGGGGCCCCGGGCGGGGTTGGGGCGTCCCCCGGCCAGAGCCGGGCCAGCGCCGCCAGCTGCCCGAAGGCGCAGGCCACCTGCACCGCCCGCGCCTGGGCCGCGCGGTCCGCGGAGAACACTGCAGGAGAGGACGGGAGGCCTCGCCTGGGGCTCTGACCCACTGCCTGCACCGCCCAGGGGGGCTGGGGGGACTGAGGGGCTGGGGGGGAATGGGGGGCTGGGAGGGACTGAGGGGCCGGGGGGCTGGCAGGGGGGACTGAGGGGCTGGGAGGGACTGAGGGGCTGGGGGGCTGGGGGGTTGGGGGACTGGAAGGAGGGGGACTGGGGGGTGGGGGACTGGGAGGGGAGACTGAGGGGCAGGGGGGACTGAGGGGCTGGGGGACTGGGGGTTGGGGGGCTGAGGGGGGCCTGGGGGGCTGGGGGCCTGGGAAGGGGGACTGAGGGGCTGGGGAGGACTGAGGGGCTGGGGGGCAGGGGGTTGGAGAGCTGGGGGGGACTGAGGGGCTGGGATGGGGGGACTGAGGGGCTGGGGGGAAATGGGGGGCTGGGGGGTTGGGATGGGGGGGACTGAGGGGCCGGGGGGCAGTGAGGGGCTGGGAGGGGGGGTACTGAGGGGCCGGGAGGCTGGGGGCCGGGGGTTGGGGGGAGCTGCTTAGGGTCATCGGGGCCGTCCTCGTCCTGCGCGGCGTGGGCCCGGGCGAGCGCCAGCAGCCCCCCGTGCACCCCCCGGAGACCGACCAGCAGGCCGTCCGCCGCCGCGTCCCCCTCGCCGCTCCGCCCGAGCACGGCCAGGGCCGCGCCGACCAGCTCCCGGCAGATCCCGGGGAGGGCGGGCCCCGCCGGGCCGGAGCCCAGCGCGCCGTGCAGGAAGCCGGAGACCCTGCGGTCCCTCCCCAGGCCCCGGCTCCTGCGGGAAGCGGGAGGAGGTCGCACCCGCTCCGGCTCCGGCCCGGGACCCCACAGGCCAGGAGCACGCGCTGCCGGTGCCTGTGGGCTCCCCGCCCCGGTCAGGCCTCACGTGGGAGGAACCCATCAATGCGTCTCTCCTCCTCCTCCTTCTCCCCCCTTCGCCTCTCAAAACCCAACGGGAAAAATATCCTCGGCTGAGACTGAACCAAAATAAAATAAAATAAAAATAAACAAAATAAAATAAAAATAAATAGAAATAAATAAAACAAAATAAAAATAAAATAAAATAAAAAGTAAAGTAAGAATAAATAAAATAAAAATAAATAAAATAAAAGTAGATAAAATAAAAAATAAGATAAATAAAATAAAGTGAAATGAAAAGAAGGCAGCGGCACAGCCGTGCGCGGAGCGGCGGGCGGGCGGGCGGTGGCCTACCTCCTCCGGGAGAGGGTGGCGGTGCCGGCGCCGGCGGCGGGCGCGGCCGTGAGGTCGGGCTCCCACTCGTCCTCGGGGTCGCCGAAGAGCTCCTCGCACTGGCCGGCACTCTGGGGGCAAAGCAGACGGCTTGTTTGCCATCGACCTAACCACGCGCTCACATTCCCTTTCGTTAGCATCTCCAGTGTATGTCCATTGGTTTCAGAGAGGGTGGGGGGGAGAGAGAAACACTGGTGATGGGAGAGAATCATGTGCTCGGCTGCCTCCTGCACACGCCCTACAGTGTGCCGTGGACCGGACTCGAACCCGGGACCCTTCGGTCCGCCGCTCGACCCACTGAGCCACACCGGCCACGTAGGGGGGCGTGCGTGGCTCTCCCCTCGTGGGTGCTTCTCTCCCTCCCCGTCTCCCTTCCTCCCTGACACCAGGAAGCGTGCGTTCTAAGAGCGCAGAGAGGGGCACCTCGTCCAGCTCCTTCAGGGCGGCCAGCTTGGCCTCGAACTTCTCCCGGCTCCAGAGCGTGGCCACGCCGAGCCGCAGGTTCCGCACGCGGACCCGGGGGCCGCCCCCGCCGTCCGGCGCCTCGTGTCTGAAACACACAGCGGGGACCCGCCTCAGACACGCGAGCCTTCTGGGCCGGAGCGCCGGGCGGAGACGACGTGCGCGGGCGAGCTGTCTCCGGAGACACGGAAGCCACGGCCCCGGGCCTCAGCCGGGCTGGGGAGGTGGGCCGCGCTGACGCAGAGCCGCCGTCCAGCCCCGCCACGCGGCTCACCTGCCAAACACGTACTGCCTCTGCGCGCGGCCGCTGAGGGCGTTGGCCTCCTGGATCATGAGCGAGAGCTTCAGGGAGCCCCAGCTCGCCGCCGCTGGAAGCGAGCACACGGGGAGTCAGGGCACACGCGCACACACGGGCATGCACACACACACACACAGCTGTCGGGACTGGAAGCGAGCACACGGGAGTCAGTGCACGCGTGCACACACGGGCATGCACACAGACACACATGCACACACGCGCACACGCACAGCTGCCGGGACTGGAAGCGAGCACAGGGGGAGTCAGTGCACACGCGCACACACAGGCATGCACACGGACGCACATGCATACACACGCGCACACACAGCTGTTGGGACTGGAAGCGAGCACACGGGGAGTCAGTACACGCATGCATACAGACACACCACACACACACACACACACACACACACGCACACTCTAGCAATAGCCCCCCGGGGAAGGACAGGCCTGGGAAAGTCATTCCCTTCATGATTCAGCCCTGGCAGCGATGCCCCAGTGGTTAGAGCGCCAACCCTCCCACCAAAGGTCATGGGTTCAATTCCAGGTCAAAGGGCAGGTACCTGGTTGCAGGTTCGATCCCCAGAACTGGCCGAGGCTTGTGTGGGAGAACCAATCGATGTGTCTCCCTCACACCCATGTTCTCTCCCTCTGTCCCTCCCTCCCCGCCCTTCCACCCTCTCTGCAAAAACGAAGCCCGATGAGCGGCTCTAGCCGGCTCCCGGGGTGAGGGTCCGAGCCGCCCTCGGCCGGGGCTGCGGCACAGCTCGGGGCCGAGGGGCCGGAGGCCGGCGCCGTCCTCCGCACTCACCCGGGGAGGCCCGGCCCCGGCCGCCCTGGCCGCGCTGCAGCGCCTGCACCTCCTGGGCGATCTTCCGCTTCTCGGCCTCCAGCGCCTCCAGGATGCGCGTGTGGCGCACGCTGTGGTCTTCCAGCGCCTGGGCCGGGCGTGCGGGCCACGCATGTGCGTGTGGGAGGGAGGTTAGGGGCGGTGGGCCGCGGAACACGCCGCCGTGACAGCTCAGCTCCCGGCGTGTTCCCGTCGGCACGGGGAGCCACCGGCATTCACGAGACGGCCCCGAGCGCGATGCTGTGACGGTAAGCCCTGCTTCTCCCCGACGGCCCTGCTTCTCCCCACTTTTTCCTAACAGCCTGGCTTCTCCCCGTCCACCCCAGCTTCTCCCCCGACCGCCCCGGCTTCTCCCCCACCAACCCTGCTTCTCCCCGTCCACCCTGGCTTCTCCCCCACCACCCCGGCTTCTCCCCCGCCCACCCCGGCTTCTCCACTGTCCACCCCCGCTTCTCCCCGCCCACCCCGGCTTCTCCCCCGTCCACCCCGGCTTCTCCCCCACCAACCCTGCTTCTCCCCGTCCACCCTGGCTTCTCCCCCGCCCACCCCGGCTTCTCCCCCGCCCACCCCGGCTTGCCCCGCCCAGCCCCGGGAGCGCGGCCGGGAGTCACCTGCTGGGCCGCCAGCCGCTCCAGCTCCAGGCGCCGCCGGTTGGCCTGCACCTCCTGCTCCAGCCGCTGCTTCGCCCGCTCCAGCTCCTCGATGCGCAGATGGGCCTTCTGGGTACTCACCTCCTGCAGCTTCTTCTGCTGCGACTCTTCCTTCTTCGGAGAACAATCACGAGCAAGCAACAAGTAAACAACCGGGCAAACAGACAGCACGTCTCCCGGCTCCCGGACGCCAGAAGGCCCCGCCTTTCCCCGGAGCGGGAGCCGGGCGCGCTGGGAGGAGAGCCGGCCGGAGCTCCTGCCTCCCGGCCCTGAGCCGGGCTCACGCGGCTGGGGGACCCCGTGACCCCCCTCTCCCCCCATCGACGGCCCGGCCCCTCGCGAGGGCGTCAGATCGGCAGTGGGCAGGGTTCAGATCGGCAGTGGCCAGGGGGGCTCCCGGGGGCGCCCAGCAGGGGGCAGACCAGAGCCAACACCTGGCCCAGCGGGCTCCTGTCTGGTCCCGGCAGCCACCTGTCCACCGCGCACACCGGCCAGGAAAGGACGCGGGGGCGGGGAGAGGGGGCCGGCCGCCCGTACCAGCTCGGCCTGCAGGGCCTCGATCCGGCCCTGAAAGGCGGCCCGCTGGCAGCACAGCTCCTGCTCCGCCACCTCCTTGGCCACCTGGATGCCCTGCAGCATCTCCTGCTTGGCCCGCAGCTGCGCCTCGCGGACCTCCGCCTCCAGCCTGCAAAGCACCAAGGCCGCGGGCAGCGTCAGGCACAGGACGCCCGGGCGCAGCCGAGCCCGGGCCCCTCAGTCCACAGGCGAGGCTCTGCCCGCTGGACCACACCGGCCGGGGGGGGGGGGGGGTTCTCTCACAGTTTACATTCCGCGTGATCATCACCACAGCAGCTCTGCGTCGTCTCAGAACGTTCCCCGTTAAACAAAAACTTCGATCTCAAAACTCCCCTCGGGCAGCCCTCCCCCTGCACCCCTTTGTCCCCCAAACGCTCTGCCGCAGGCCCCCGGCACTCACTGCGACCGCTGGGCCGCCAGCCACTCGTTCCTGGCGAATTCGAAGTCCTTGGGGCCCTCGCCGTCGGCCGGGGCGCCTTCGCCGGCCGCGCTCTGCCGGCCGCGGGCCTCGGCCGGGTGGTTAAACCGGAAGAAATGGTCGCCGCCGAGCACCACGCGGTCGCCCTGCGGCACACACAGCGCCCGCAGCTCAGGGGCCCGGGACGGGCGGCGTTGTTGACACGGGGCCAGAGGGCAGCGCAGAACTGACCGCTGACCGCAGGTGTCGCTTCCGGGACGTGTCACATCGGCCCCATGAGGAGCCCGGAGCGCAGACTTAAAGAGGGCGCTCAGGGAGCCTGTCCCGCAGACAACGTTAGTTAGGGCTGGACACACACACACACACACACACGCAGAAAAAGCCCGGCCGCCGGTCATGGCTCGAACCAGGAGGTCAGGGTTCGACTCCGGCCAAGGGCACATGTCCGGGGTGCGGGCTCCATCCCGTGTGGGGTGTGCAGGAGGCAGCCGATCCCTGATTCTCATCACTGAACGTCTCTCTCTCTCTCTCTCCCTTCCTCTCCCTTCTTCTCTGAAGTCGACCAAAACATTTTTTTTGTTGTTTTTTTTTTTTTTAAAAAGAACCGCACAGGAGTCCCTCCCGGACACTCAGGCGCGGGACCGCCCTGCCCAGGGCCCGGCGCCGCTCACGTGGTGCAGCTGCGTGGGCCCCAGCACGCGCCTCCCGTTCACGTAGGTCCTGGCCTCCCCCTCGGGGGCGATGGTCACGGTGCCGCCGGCGTTGCTGATGGTGCTGCGGGGAGGGGCCCGGTCACCGCCTCGCAGGCGCGGGTCCGCGGCTCCCTCTCCCCGCGGATGTCTCTCTCCCTCTCCCCCCCTCCCTCTCTGGCCCCGGCACGAACGCACACAACAGGAGAGGGGGAGGCTGGCCCCGCAAACGGGACGAGTCTGTCGTCCCCGGCGGGATGCGCGGAAGGACCACGCCCGGCCCCGGACGCGCGCGGCCCCGGGGGGGGGGAGGGGGGGGTTGGTCACCACGGCCGGCGGCCGGCCCTCGCTCCCGGCAGGCAGACCTACCAGTGCCGGTCGGCCACCAGCGCGCCAGCCAGCTGGATGTCGGGGCTGGCGCCCGGGCCGCGCCGGCCCACCGCGGTGGGGCCCTCCCGCAGCGCGTAGAGCAGCGCCTCCGACAGCTGCGGGTCCTCGCTCAGGTTCACCAGGTTGGGCAGGCGGCTGTCCACCTGGAAGGCCACTCCCGCCCGCTGGAGCCGGGGCGGGGGGGGGGGGGGGGGGGGAGAGGCCGTGGGAGACGCTGGGAGGCGCTCGCGGGGAGCCGACTCGGTGAGGGGTTCCTCTCTGCCCCCCCCAACACCCCCCCCCCCCCGCGCGCTCAGCTAAGGGCGGTAACTTCCCCGCGCGACGCCCCGACAGCCCATTCCAAGCGCCATCCTGACCGCCACACGCCCGGACACGGACCCTGCGTAGGGCCCTGCTTCCCACTCCACGCTTCCCGCCCGCCGTCCCCCGCTTCCCGCCCGCCGTCCCCCGCTTCCCGCCCGCGCCCCACGCTTCCCGCCCGCGCCCCACGCTTCCTGCCCGCGCTCCACGCTTCCTCTGCCTCCTGCTGGCCCTTCCCGGCGCCTACCTGTAACTCCTCAATCTCGTGATGCTTTCTTTCTTCGGCCTGCTCAAATTTTTCTTTCCACGCTCTTTCCAAAAACAGAATTCACAGTTAAAAGTACACACACACACACACACACACACACGTATATACATGTATATATAGATATATATATATATACACGATTAACAATCAGCAAAGACTCTGAAGCCACTTGGGATTGGGTGACACGGCCTGGGGCTGGGCAGCTGCAGGGGGAGGGGGACAGGATGGGCGAGGCTGCGCCGTCCGGGCCCCGCCCGCCCCGCCCTGGCCCCGGCCCTGCGGCCGGTCCGCCCGGCCCTCCCTCCGGGCCCCACCTCTGCATGGCCACCATGGCGCGCTCCTGCTCGTGCAGCCGCATCCGTAAGGACATGATTTCCTGCCGACAGAGCCGGTACCGCTCGGGGTCGATGTGCTGACGGCTTCTCTGAGCGGCTCTCAGCTTCTCGATTTCTGCTTTCAGTTCTAAAGATTTATGAGACGACGCACGATTGGTCCCAGGATCGTCTCCCTCCACACTGCAGGGGACGGCCACGGCCAGCGCAAAGAGGCCCCGGGAGGAGCGCCGAAGCCGCCCACGTCCGTCCGCCCGTCCGCCCGCCCGCCCGTCGCCCACGCTGTCACCGGAGGCCCCGGGTACAGGGGGCGCTCACCGCGGACGAGCTGGGCGCTCGTGTCCTCGTTCACGCGGGCCGCGTTGACGATGCTGCGGGCCTGGCGGGCGTAGCGCAGGGTGCTCAGCGTCTCCTCCAGGCTGCTGCCCGCCGGGCTCACGGTGGCGATCATGGCCGTCTTCGAGTTGCCGCCCAGGCTCTCCTTCAGCAGCCTGCGGGCGGGGCGGGCAGGGGCGGGGGCGGGGGCAGGGGCAGGGTCAGCCTCCGCCGGGCCCGCAGCCACAGCAGCCATCCCCCGGGTCTCCCCGGCCAGACAGCGCGGAACGGACCCAGCGCAGGGACGGGAACTGGGGCGCGGGGCGAGGTCTCCCTCCGCGGGCTTCCCCGGCCGGCAGGTGGAAGGGTCCCGGGTTCGATTCCGGGCGGGGCACAGGCCCGGGTTGTGGGCTCCATCGCCAGTGGGGGGCGTGCAGGATCCATGACCCTCTCATCAGGGATGTTTCTCTCTCTCTCTCTCTCTCTCTCTCCCCTCTCCCTTCCTCTTTGACATCGATAAAAACATTTTTTTTTAAATGACTTTAAAAACAAAGCTCAGAGGACACTTGCCACGTGAGGACGGACTCCCGGTACGGAACGAAGGCCCTGCGGCGGCCCCCGTGCTCGGCCAGCGCCGAGATGACCTTGCCCAGGGTCAGCAGGGACTTGTTGATGCTCACGCCTTCCTGTGCCGGAGAGACGGGCCGCGTCAGGGTGGGGCCGCCGCTCGGAACAGGGCGGCGCCACGCCCTCCCCCACGGGGCCACCGGCCGTCTCCGGACTGCCCACTCCCTGACGCTACCGGAAAGGGACCACCCCCAAAACGGGGGCCTCCGCGCCCCAGCGTGCAGCCCGTGAGCTGCAGGAGGCGAGCGTCTGTCTCCCTGGGAACCTCCCGAGCGCGAAGCCCCGCCCCCGCCCCCGGGCCCGGCCCGGCCCCTCACCCTCAGCAGCTGCCCGCTGCTGCCCGCCGGCCCCTGGCGCTCGCTGCCCGCCAGGTCCACCAGGCTGATGCGGCTCGTCACCGCGTGGTCGTGCTCCTCCCCGTCCACCAGCTCCGTCTGCGGGGAAAGGGGGTGGACGTGGCTGTCGGCCCCGGGAGGGGGAGCTGTGAGGGCGTGTTTGCGGAACCCAGCCCCCTCCTTGGGCCTGCGATCGTGAGTAACCCACAGCGGCGAGCACGCTGGGCCGCGCGTGGACTGTGCCAGCACGAAAGGAACGACAGAGAAGGGGACAGGAAGCCGCAGCCTTTAAGGAAAAAAAAAACAGCCACGAGCAGAGACGACGCTTAATCGGGAGCGGAGGGGCCGTGTACCCCATCCCGGACGCTACGGCTGAGCCGTGAGAAACCTTTTGCTTTCTGATGGGATTTCCCAAATACGGCACGATGCTCCCCGTGCGCTACACCAGGGGGGATCGCGTGTGGACAGAACGCCCGTGATACCGTGGTCAGATAATAATAGATGTTATCGGTTTTTAGAAACAGTGAGGAAGCCCTAACCGGTGTGGCTCAGTGGGTAGAGCGCCGGCCTGTGGACTGGGGGGGTCCCGGGTTCGATTCCGGTCCAGGGCATGGACCTTGGTGGCGGGCACGTCCCCAGTGGGGAGGCGGGGGGAAGGGAGGGGTGTGCAGGAGGCAGCGGATGGATGTTTCTCTCTCATCGGTGTTTCTAGCTCTCTGTCCCTCTCCCTTCCTCTCTGTAAAAAAAAACAATAAAATATTTTAAAAATTAAATAAATGAAATACAATAGGAGAGAGGAGACGGGTCCCACCTGGGTGCGGGTCATCAGCAGCGTGAGCACCGAGTGCGAGCGGGAGCTCTTATCGTTCATGCCGGTGGCCGCGGTGGCCCGCTGCTTGCTCCCGAGCTGCAGCCAGCCCTGCGGGAGGCGGGGTCTGCTCAGGCCACGGCCACGGCCACGCTCGGGGGGGGGGGGGGGAGGGCGGGGCGAGGGCGGCCCCGCTCACCTGGATGTCCGCGTAGGAGCCCACCGCGTTCCTGTGGGGAGGGAAAGAACGCCGGTCACGCTCTGGTCCTCGCACAGGAGGCAGGGAAGCCCCTGAGCGTCTTCACGGTTCGATTCCCGGTCGGGGCGCAGGCCCGGGGTGCAGGCTCCGTCCCCAGTGGGGGGCGTGCAGGAGGCAGCCGCTCCGTGATTCTCTCTCATCATGGATGTTTCTCTCCCTCTCTCTCTCTCTCTCTCTCTCTCTCTTTTTCTCCCCCCTCCCCTCCTTCTCCCTCTCCTTAAAGAAATATTTGAAAAACCGAAACTCTCCCCATGAGCTCATCTCACACCTCCTCCCCCGGCGGCGTAAGGAGCAGACGCAAACATCAGCAAAAGAGGGGACAGAAGGAGAACTCGAAGCACTTCCCACTCCGTGTGATTCTCGGTCTGCGCGCATCACACGGCACTTACACGCAGCGGACACGGTACTTACACGGCCAGAGCTTCAACGTACGGCCCGGAGACGGGGTGCTCCCGGACCCTCAGCTGTGGAGCAAGCGGAGGGAGGGGCGGTCGGCTGACTGGCTGAACAGCGCAGCTAGCCCGCAGCTCCCGGCGCCTGCCGGCAGACAGCCGCAGGCGGGCCTCCGGGCCACCCGGGGACCGGCAGGCGTTCGTACGCAGGGACCAGGGGCGGGCGGCCCAGGCCGTCCTCTTACCGGCTGCTTCCTCTGCCTGCTGCCCGCTCTGCCCACCAGCAGGTCGTGGATCTTCTCGTTGTAAACTTCAAAGAAGCTCATCTCCAGGTGGTACCTGACCTGGGAGGGGAGCTCAGGCTGCGACCTCACCCCAGAGCCTCGCCTGCTCTGCAAACGGCAGCTGACGGGGCCTCCTGCCCCCTCCCCCTCCCCCTCCCCCACACCCTCCGCCCTCCCCCTCCGGATCCGGCTCAGAGCGGAGCAATCAGTTTACAGGCCCCGCCGCTCCCACATCCTCGCTTTCCAACTGCTGCACCCGCTGCCCTCCGCCTGGTGCCCCGCCCTCCGCCTGGGGGCCTTCGCCCCCCACCGCGCAGAGGGACATGGGGTCCCCCCCCCCCCCGACTCTGACGCCACCCGCTCTGGCTCTCCCAGCCTAGCCCGAGGCCTGCAGACCCGGCACCCACCTCCTGGGTCTGGGTTTTGGCCACTTGAGCAAAAAGGTCTTCGCAGAATCTGGGGATGATGCCCGGCTCTTCCCCGAACCCCATCATCCTGAGCGAAGAGGGGAGGGAGGCTGAGCAGGGGGCGGGGCCCGGGATCACCCCACGGGGGCACGTGGATTACGGGGGGGAGCCGGGTGAACAGGCTGGAGGGGCCGGGAGCCCCCAGAAGCTGAGAGGCAGGAAGGACCCTCCCCTGGCGCCCGCGGGGGGAGCACAGCCCCGACCCCGATTTCCGATTCCGGCCGAGGACGGGGAGGGCAGGCGCTCCTGAGGCTCAGGCCAGTCTGTCGTCCCGGGAGCAGCGGCCAGGAAACAGGGCTCCCTGCCCCTCCTTTTGGGCTTGGACCGGAGAACAAGAAAAAGAGGTTTGTCTGCGTTACGTTTGCCCGTCTGCGCAGTCACTCAGTGACCGGAAAGGTAACATTCAAGCAAAAATATTCCTCTCTATTAAACGCTCTATTACCCCGTGTCCGCGATGACTCACTCCACCCTTTGTTCCCAGCGTGTCTGTCGCGATGAACCCCCGCTTCCAGGGGCACGTAAGCCGGTGCTCTGTGCGGCCCACCTACGCGTCAGCCTTGTTTACCTGGCCCGCCTGAGCCTGAGTCTGACCTGCTGGCTGCACAGTAGCAGGAGGCCAAGGACTCTGGGCACAAACCGGAGCCGAGAGCGGAGCAGCTGCACCGCGGGTGCGGGACTGGCGTGCGCACCGAGCAGACCGGAGCCCGGTCCCCGTGGTCTCAGAGCTGTGTGCTGTCAATCAAGCCAGGCCGCTTCTCACGGCGAACGGACACACAGACACGCACACACACACCTCTCTCTCTCTCTCTCTGTCTCTCTCTCACACACACACACACACGCGCACACACCTCTCTCTCACACACATGCACACGCACACACACGCTCACACACCTGTCTCTCTCACACGCACGCGCACACACCCTCCCCCCCAGAGCACGTCTGTGTCTGCGGCGGCGGCGGCGGCGGCACTCACGTGTAGGACTTGCCGGAGCCCGTCTGGCCGTAGGCGAAAAGGCAGGCGTTGTAGCCCTCCAGGGCGCGGGCCAGCAGCGGGGCGGCCAGCGCGGCGTACACGGCGGCCTGGCCGGCGTAGCGGGGGTGGCTCCGGTCGAAGGACCAGAAGGCGGCGTCGTAGAGGAAGCGGAACTCCTGCCGCAGGTCCGGGTGCCGCACGACGAGGTCCTCCCCGTCCAGGAAGACCACCTGGGCCGCGCCCTCCTCCTGCTCCCTTCGGGGCACAGACGGGGGAGGCCAGTCACCGCCCGGCTCCGAGCGGGGACTCACAGCGGGCCCAACAGGACACTCCCCCGGGCCCAACGGGACACTCCCCCGGGCCCAACGGGGACACTCCCCGGGCCCAACGGGACACTCCCCCGGGCCAACGGGACACTCCCCCGGGCCAACGGGACACTCCCCCGGGCCCAACGGGACACTCCCGCGGGCCCAACGGGACACTCCCCCGGGCCCAACGGGGACACTCCCCGGGCCCAACGGGACACTCCCCCGGGCCCAACGGGACACTCCCCCGGGCCAACGGGACACTCCCCCGGGCCAACGGGACACTCCCCCGGGCCCAACGGGACACTCCCCCGGGCCCAACGGGACACTCCCCCGGGCCCAACGGGACACTCCCCCGGGCCCAACGGGACACTCCCCCGGGCCCAGTAGGACACTCCCCCGGGCCCAACGGGACACTCCCCCGGGCCCAACGGGACACTCCCCCGGGCCCAACGGGACACTCCCCCGGGCCCAACGGGACACTCCCCCGGGCCCAACGGGACACTCCCCGGGCCCAACGGGACACTCCCCCGGGCCCAACGGGACACTCCCCCGGGCCAACGGGACACTCCCCCGGGCCCAATAGGACACTCCCCGGGCCCAACGGGACACTCCCCGGGCCCAACGGGACACTCCCCCGGGCCCAACGGGACACTCCCCCGGGCCCAACGGGACACTCCCCCGGGCCCAATGGGACACTCCCCCGGGCCAACGGGACACTCCCCCGGGCCCAACGGGACACTCCCCCGGGCCCAATAGGACACTCCCCGGGCCCAACGGGACACTCCCCGGGCCCAACGGGACACTCCCCCGGGCCCAACGGGACACTCCCCCGGGCCCAATGGGACACTCCCCCAGGCCAACGGGACACTCCCCCGGGCCCAGTAGGACACTCCCCCGGGCCCAGTAGGACACTCCCCCGGGCCCAGTAGGACACTCCCCCGGGCCCAGTAGGACACTCCCCCGGGCCCAACAGGACACTCCCCCGGGCCCAACAGGACACTCCCCCGGGCCCAGTAGGACACTCCCCCGGGCCCAACGGGACACTCCCCCGGGCCCAACGGGACACTCCCCCGGGCGGCCGAGGCTCAGTTTTACGCAGAAAATATAACGGCCGGTTGAACAGCACGATTGGCATTTCTCTGGAGAGCCACATTTTTAAAACTTAAACTTCCTCTGACGCCTCTTCACCCACACAGACTGGCCCGGGCCGTGGTCTTTTGTGGAAGAGCCACACCCCAGGGGCCAGAGAGCCCCCTGTGGCTCGCGGGCCGCGGTTTGCCGGCCACCGCCCTAAAGATTGACAGCGGTCGGCAAACTCGTGGGTCCACAGAGCCAAATCCCAACAGGGACAACGACTGAAATTTCTTTGGAGAGCCACGTTTTTTAAACTTAAACCCTATGGCGGGAACCAGTGTAGCTCAACGGACAGAGCGTCGGCCCGCAGACTGAAAGGTCCCCGGTTCGATTCTGGTCAGGGGCGTGTGCCTTGGTTGTGAGCACATCCCCAGTAGGGGGCGTGCAGGAGGCAGCCGGTCGGTGTTTCTCTCTCATCGACGCTTCTAGCTCTCTGTCCCTCTCCCTTCCTCTCTGTAAAAAATCAATAAAATATATTAAAAAAAATAATAATAATTAAGCTTAAACCCTCTAGGTAGGCACACTATTATTAGCTTGATTAGGATGCTCCTCAGCTGGCCTTTGCTAAACACTCAAGGGGCCAAAGAGCCGCCTGTGGCTCGCGAGCCGCGGTCTGCCGACCACCGGGCTGACATAATTGACGCACCACAGCTCAACCCACGTTCTCGCTATGAAGGCGTCGCCAAAGAGAAAGAAGAGAAACGTCACCGACGGGCGTGAGGAGCGCGACACCAGCTCCGAGGGCCGACCCACCTCCTGCTGAAGGGCCTCACGCGGACGGCCACGGTCACCCGGCTGCTCTCCGGCTGTGGGGGGCCGCGCGGGGGGCAGGCCTCCTCCCCGGGAGGGAGCGTGTGCTCGTGACACCCCTCCCTCTTGGGTGGGAAGAGGGTGCGGCGTGGACTCTGCTGACCCCGGGCGCCGGGCGTCCTGCGTCTCAGGGCGGGCAGCGCCGCGCTCTGAGGATGAGGCGGGCCTCGGCGCGGGGTCCACGCCTGCTCCGCGCCCCGGCTCACGGGCGTCCCTCTGCCCGAGCTTTCAGACCCTTTCCCGGGGCCCCTGGGGCGCAGGCTTCCTGGCCCCACTCGGTCGTCCCACGGGCTCCGCGCGGGTCCCGTGGAGGAGGGGCCGGGCCGGGCCTCTCCCGGGGGGCGGATGGGCGTGCTGTGGGCGAAGTGCCCGAGCGTCTCGCTGGCCCGCGCGCCCGCGGGGGCGGGAAACGTGCCCCCGTCTTCGTCACCGGCCCCCGGTCCCGGGCCGCCGTCTTCGGCTGAGGAGGCAGGAGACGCAGACCGGGAGCTTTTCTCCGCGTCGGCAATCCTGACGCTCCCGCTGGTGTCCCGGGAGGCAGCTCCCACGCTCTGGGCCGCTGAATCTGCTCCAGCTGCCGTCCGCACGCCCACGGGATCTGCTCCAGCTGCTGTCCGAATGCCCACGGGATCTGCTCCAGCTGTTGTCTGCCTGCCCACGGGATCTGCTCCAGCTGTTTCCTGCCTGCCCACGGGATCTGCTCCAGCTGTTTCCTGCCTGCCCATGGAATCTGCTCTAGCTGATGTCCAACTGCCCACGGGATCGGCTCCAGCTGTTTCCTGCCTGCCCATGGAATCTGCTCTAGCTGATGTCCAACTGCCCACAGGATCGGCTCCAGCTGTTTCCTGCCTGCCCACGGGATCGGCTCCAGCTGTTTCCTGCCTGCCCATGGAATCTGCTCTAGCTGATGTCCAACTGCCCACAGGATCGGCTCCAGCTGTTTCCCGCCTGCCCATGGGATCGGCTCGAACGCGACGCTGTAACCTGAGAGGCGTTTCTGTCTGTCTCGTGGACGCCTCTCCCCGCTCACTGCCCAGCAGCGAAGAGTCCTTGGGCCTCGTGGCCCTCCTCTGCAGGGTCAGCCTGCCGGCAGGGGTCCTGCAGGCGGAAATGACGTAGGTGCTGTTGATGCCCCTGGGCTTCTTGGCGGAGTCCAGGAGCGGGTCGTGGTTCTCACGCTCGCACACGTCCGGGCCGGAAGGCTGCTTCAGGCCGGTGCTCCTCGGGGAGTGGGGAGCCCCGGGGAGGCCGCCGCCGCCCCCTCGGTGTGCCCTGGAGACTGACATGGCGGCGGCGACCGACGCTCAAAAGGATGTTGTTGATAAAAATAAATAAATAAATAAATAAATAAAAAGGATGTTGTTGAAGCCTCTACGCTTGTCTCTGGAAGCTCCTTCGACGTCCAGTCTGTTTACAAAAGTATCTGTTAAGTCACAAAAAAATATAATAATAATAAATTAGATTGCACAGACCACAAAGAGGCTTTAAAGACACAAGAACCTGTCATGACATGAGAATAAATTTCGATGAGCAGCTCAGAACGGGTTCCAAGCAGCTCAGACAAATCTCCGCCCTCAAAGAGCTAATGGTCATAATCTCACAAAAGCTTTTTTTTAAAAATATATATTTTATATTTTTTACAGAGGGGAAGGGAGAGGGTAGAGACGTAGGAACATCGATGAGAGAGAAACATCCATCAGCCGCCTCCTGCACACCTCCTGCTGGGGATGTGCCCACAACCAAGGTCCATGCCCTTGACTGGAATCGGAACCTGGGACCCTTCCGTCCGCAGGCCAACGCTCTGCCCACTGAGCCGCACAGGTCAGGGCACAAATGCTTATTACGTCCCCATTACGCAAGTGCTACGGATTCCAAAGACTAGACCCCCTAGTCTTAGTTCCTTAGTTCTAGAAGAAATAAGCACATCACCCTTACATCAGGTCAAAGGTGCCAAGTGACTTAAAAGATGTAAAAAGGACATGTCAGCAAAGTGTTTTGTTTGCTTTTTAAAGTTTGGGGAGCAGGGAGAGGGGATTAAAGAAAGCCCTAGCGCCTCAAAGAACGAGAAGCATTTTCAGAATACATGTTGAAGAGATGTTACTAGTACAAACAGGAATGCCCAGTGGGATATGGACAGAATTTTTTGAAGCCACAGAGGCCGAATCGGTCAAAATCCCAACAAGAATCACACCGGTCAACAAACAGGAAAAACACAAAAGCAAAAAAACAATGGCCTACAGGCTGGAAACGTTCGATATACAGGACTCCGCCGGGTTCGGAAAAGGAAGAGGCAGCTCTGAACCAGCCTCTGAACCTGGAGGCCACGGTTTGATTGCCGGTCAGGGCACATGGCCAGGTTGCAGCCTTAATCCCCAGGAGGGGAGGCAGCCGGTCAATCAATGATTCTATCATCACTGATGTTTCTCTTTCTCTATTTTCTCTCTCTTTCCCCTTCTCTCAGAAATCAATTAAAAATATATTTAAAAAAAAAAAAAAAAAGGAACAAAAACACCCGGAGTTAATTTTTAGGGAAGTCTTTCTAAAGGTCTCAGTGAACCACACCCAGGACGTAAGCCTCTCGGGCAGCCCTCCTCCTGGGCAGACGCTCGGAGAGGCTGGCGATTCCGCCGCAGCTGGACTCGTCGCGGCTCCCACCCACAGGTGGGGCGTTCGGGCAGGTTCTCCATTGGACCGGCCTGGGCCCCAGGGAGAGCAGTCCTCGCACCCCCCAGGGCCGCACCCCCCCAGGGACACCCCACCTCGCACCCCCAGGTCCGCACCCCCACCCGGGACACCCCACCTCGCACCCCCAGGGCCGCACCCCCACACGGGGCACCCCACCTCGCACCCCCAGGGCCGCACCCCCACCCGGGACACCCCACCTCGCACCCCCAGGGCCGCACCCCCACACGGGGCACCCCACCTCGCACCCCCAGGGCCGCACCCCCACCCGGGGCACCCCACCTCGCACCCCCCAGGGCCGCACCCCCACACGGGGCACCCCACCTCGCACCCCTCAGGGCCGCACCCCCACACGGGGCACCCCACCTCGCACCCCCAGGGCCGCACCCCCACACGGGGCACCCCACCTCGCACCCCCCAGGGCCGCACCCTCACCCGGGGCACCCCACCTCGCACCCCCAGGGCCGCACCCCCACACGGGGCACCCCACCTCGCACGCCCCCCAGCGCTGAGAAGGCCGGACACCGTGTCCACGAACTTACCGCCCGCTGCCCGCTGCCCACAATTTGAACCGGGCGCGCCACCTTCTGATTGGCTACCGGAAGCCGCGCTCTGATTGGCTGCCGGGCGTCGCGTATCGATGAGCGGCTGAGGCCCCGTCGGCGCCGCCTTCTCTTGATTGGCTGCCGGAGGTGGCAATCGGACTGGCCTTGCCGCTGACGTCGCGCCGGCCCCGCCTTCTGATTGGCTGCTGAACAGCCGCGTCGGCGCCAGGCCTTTGCGTCCTCCCGCCCCCCGGAAGCGCCCGCAGGCCGGGTCGCTGGGGCATCTGAACGCTGGACCCGCCTGGCCCCGGACTGGATGTGTATTTTGTTTTGATTTTTAAATGTATTTTATGGATTTTTTTTTTTTTACAGAGAGGAAGGGAGAGGGATAGAGAGTTGGAAATATTGAAAGAGATGCCAAAACCGGTGTGGCCCAGTGGATGGAGCGTCGGCCTGCGGACCAAAGGGTCCCGCGTTCAATTCCCATCAAGGGCACGTACCTTGGTTGCGGGCACATCCCCAGGAGGCAGCTGATGGATGTTTCTCTCTTTGATGTTTCTAACTCTCTCTGCCTCTTCCTCCCTCTCTGTAAAACAATAAAATATATTTTAGAAAAGAAAAAAAAAATATTGAGAAACATTCATCAGCTGCCTCTTGCACACCCCCTACTGGGGATGTGCCGGCAACCACGGCCCATGCCCTTGACTGGAATTGAACCCGGGACTCCCCAGTCCGCAGGCCGACGCACTGTCCACTGAGCCAAACCAGTCAGGCTTTCATTGATATTTTTATCTCTTTCCCTTTCCCTTCGACTCTGAAATCAATAGAAAAATAATTTTAAAAAAAAATAAATTAAAACATGACTGGTTGCTATACGTCAATATAGTTTGACAAATATTTTAACCGAATACAGGCAACTGTCAGGTATTCGTGAGAGCTGCAGTAGCCGGCGTGTATGGAAATGCGAGATTGTTGCGTGAAACGGGATTCTATAAATGAACGACCTCAGAAACCAGCTGCCTCTGCAGGCAGCTACTAACCCTGCTGGCCATTTTTTCTTAGTTTCCAACCTCCTTCACCACCAGCTGCCCACTCTTCCCTTGGGTTAGGCCCCTGCTTAGCTCTGGCCTCAGAGAAACGGAGGCCCCACACCTGCATTCCCGCCTCAGCTACCCCCGTCCCAGGGACCTCCCTGCATCAAAATCTCCCCTCTTCACGGTCCCAAATAATCCAGTTATTCTGAAAATAAAAGCGTCTTTATTTTTTTTAAATATTTTTTTATTGAATTATTATCTGTGTACATATTTTAACTCCTCTCCTCCCATACATACCCTCCCTCCCCAGAGTTTTGTGTCCATTGGTTGTACTTATATGCATGTATACAAGTCCTTCGGTTGATCTCTTATCTCCCCCAGATCTCCCTACTGTCCCTGCTGTAATTTTACAGTCTGCTTGTTGTAAAAGCAAGTCTTTAAAAAAAAAATCCACCAGAGGGAGACAAACTGAAAGAAAACTCATGGGAAGAGGTCAGAAGAGGCCCGGCCAGCCTGGCTCAGTGGTTGAGTGTCAACCTATGAACTAAGAGGTCACAGTTCAACTCCTGGGGAGGGCACATGCCCGGGTTGTGGGTTCAATCCCTGGTGGGAAGTGGGGGGAGCGTGCAGGAGGCAGCTGATCCATGACTTTCTCTCATCATTGATGTTTCTCTATCTCCTTCCTCTCCGAAACCAATAAAAAAAAAAGTTTCATTGTCCTTTTTTTTTTAATCATTGATTTTTTTTACAGAGAGAGGAATAGAAAGCCAGAAACATCAGTGAGAGAGACACATCGATCAGCTGCCTCCTGCACACCCCCAGCTGGGGATATGCCCGCATCCAAGGTCCATGCCGGTGACCGGGAATCGAACCTGGGACCCTTCCGTCCGCAGGCCGACGCTCTATCCACTGAGCCACACCGGTTTTGGCTTTGTTTTTTTTTTTTTTTCTGCTTTTTTTTTTAATGATGCAAGCCCATTGGAAGCCTTTTAGATTAGGTGAAGGGGCACAGGAAAACCTTCACTCGGGCCAGTTAACAGTCCCTGGGGATACAGATGTATTGCAATTTACTCAACGTCATACTTTTCCGTTTGCTACAACGTGGGCTGCACTGTCCTGCTTTGCAGGAGTTCGTGCTGAGTTGCACTTTTACTGCCGCGTCTTTGGTGCGACTGAGACTCTTGTGGTTCTCAGATGTCCGCCAGCCTTACACACAGAGGCCGGTTTACATGGGGCAGGTTCTGTATTTTCTTTCTAAATGCCAACACGTGTCCGGCCAGGGGCCTTGGGAGCGTGCGCCTGCACGCTGTGGTCTGCCCGGCTGGTGAGACCCTGAAGAATTCCGTCGTGACCACTCGGTGGCGCAACCCAAGCCCATGGAGCAAGCCTGCCCCTCACCGGAGGAGAGGCCGTTCCCGAGAGCTGGTCATCCCCTTTATATATATAATTTTATTTTAAAATAAATTTTATTGATTTTTTTTTTTTTACAGAGAGGAAGGGAGAGAGATAGAGAGTTAGAACAGTCGATGAGAGAGAAACATCGACCAGCTGCCTCCTGCACACCCCCCACCGGGGATGTGCCCGCAACCAACGTACATGCCCTTGACCGGAATCGAACCCGGGACCTATCAGTCCGCGGACCGATGCTCTATCCACTGAGCCACACCGGTTTCGGCCAGTCATCCCCTTTTAAAATGGACGGAGGAGCTCTTTCCTCTCTGAGTCACGCTGGGTCCGATCCAGGGAAGATTGGTAAGAGTCAGAAAGCCACTGTCAGCCCCAGGGCCTCCTGGGTAACCCGTCTGTACATGGAGGGAGCTCTAGGGTTCAGCAAAGATGGAGAGAACTGGCCCCGGGATTCTTTTTTTTATTTTTTTATTTAATATATTTTATTGATTTTTTTTTTTTACAGAGAGGAAGGGAGAGGGTTAGAGAGTTAGAAACATCGATGAGAGAGAACCATCCATCAGCTGCCTCCTGCACGCCCCCCACTGGGGATGTGCCCGCAACCCAGGTCCATGCCCCTGACCGGAATCGAACCCGGGACCTTTCAGTCCGCAGGCCGGCGCTCTGTCCACTGAGCCGCACCGGCCAGGACTAGTTCAAATATATTTCAAACAGAAACAGAAGAAGTCGCAGTGCTCTCGCCCCGGCTCTCTCCTCCCTCCTCACGGCGGGCGATTCCATGAGGCTCCGTTTGACCGTGCCCGAGCTCCGGCTTCCACCGGAGCCGCGGGGGGGGGGGGGGGGGGGGGGCCGAGCGTCCGCAGCCCCGCTCCCGCCCGGTTCCCCGGACGGCTCGGAGCGCCAGGCTCCCGGCCCGTTCCTGGAACGCGGCACCCGACACCCGCGTCCTCCCGGGCGCATCCGAAACCCTACCTCCCTCCTGGGGACACGGGGCCTCAGCGCGGCCGCTGTGCCCCAGGCGCCCGCCCGCCCAGCCGGGGTAATTAGGATAAGGTGACCAGACGTCCTGCTTCTGGCGGGACAGTCCCGATTTTTAACATTTTGTCCCGCATCCCACGGCATTTTTAAAAAGTCCCGATTCCAAAAATCCTTCCAAAAATCGGGACTTCTTTAAAACGCCGAGGGACGCGGGACAAATGTCCCGCCAAAAGCAGGACGTCTGGTCACCTTAAATGAGCATGGTGCATGCCCGCAGGGGGGCTGGGAGCGGGCAGCGAGGGGTGCCCGTCTGTGCCCCCCGATTCCCACTCTGCACAGGACATGGGGGTGGGAGGAGATGGAAGAGGCGGAGAGAGTTCATGGTCACAGAGTTCTCTCTTTTTACCTTTTCTTAAAATATATTTTTATTGATTCCAGAGAGGGAGAGAGAGAAACACCCATGATGAGAGAGACTCATGGATCCTCTGCCTCCTGCACGACCCCCCATCCCCCCGGGGATGGAGCCCCCAACCCGGGCCTGTGCCCTGACCGGGAATCGAACCCTGACCTCCTGGTTCCTAGGTCGACGCTCCGCCGCTGAGCCCGGCCGGCGGCTGTAAACGGCTCCGTGTGAACGAACATGGATGACAAACGCCTGCCCCTCCTCCTCCCCCCGTGCCGGAGGCTGCGCGTGCCACACAGTCGGTGCACCAGGGACCGCGCGGGGCCCGGCGGGACGGGGCGGCCGCTCACCTAATTACCCGGCCGGTCAGCGGCGCCCGGCCCGGGGTCACGCTCCGGGACAACAAAGGGCCTGTCTCCCCGGAGTCGGCTTCCGGGCGGGCGGCCCAGCCAGGACGCTCACCTCGAACGACCTGCCCCCGCCCGCCCGGCCGCCCGGCCCAGGCTGCCTCCCGGGCGAGCGGGCACCGCGCCGCGGCCGTGCGGTCAGCGGGAAGCACAGCCAGCGTGCCCTCAGCCTGCCTCCGGAAGGGGCATCTCCTCCTCAATTTACTGATGGGTGTCAGAGCGGGAGGGAGGGAGGGAGGAAGGTCCTTGATGGCAGAGAATCACGGACCGGCTGCCTCCCGCACGCCCCCCACTGGGGATGGAGCCCGCACCCCGGGCCTGTGCCCCGACCGGGAATCGAACCCTGACCTCCTGGTTCCTAGGTCAGTGCTCTACCCACTGAGCTACTATGGCCAGGCAGAAAAAATATCTTAATTGAAATTTATTGTTAAAAGTAGTATGCATGGCCCTAACCGGTGTGGCTCAGTGGCTAGAGCGTCGGCCTGCGGACTGAAGGCTCCCGGGTTCGATTCCGGTCCAGGGCACGGACCTTGGCTTCGGGCACATCCCCAGTGGGGGGCGCGCAGGAGGCGGCTGATGGATGTTTCTCTCTCATTGATGTTTCTAGCTCTCTCTCCCTCTCCCTCCCTCTCTGTAAAGAATCAGTAAAATATATATTTTGTAAAAAAAAAGTATTATAGGCGCCCCCTCCCCACCCCTTAAAGAATATAAACACATAAACAAAAAGGAGTATTTGTCTAAACCGGCCCCCATTTCTTTTCCGTCTTTATTTCCCGTCCCCGTCCCGGTCCCTCAGACCGCAGGTCCGCACGCACGCACGGTCCCGGGGCCCGGCTCCTGGGCCCGGCTCCTGTCGTGCCTCCGGATGATGTCCATGAGGTTGGCGCCCGTGACCAGCGGGTTCCGGGCCTGCTGCTCCCGCCGCTGCTGGTCGCGCAGGTACGGGGAGCCGAGCAGCTGGGGCGGCAGCTGGGAGCCCGTGAGCGCCACCCGCTTGGCCAGGTCCCAGAAGAGCCGCCGCGCGTGGTTGTTGATGAAGGTGATGGCCGTGCCCCGCTGGCCCAGCCGCCCCACGCGGCCCACCTGCGGCGAGAGGCGGGGGGGGACGGTTGGCGGGACGTCCCGAGGGAGGGGGGGGGCCCGCGGCTGACGAGAGGGCATCCCGGACCGGCCGCCTCCCGCGCGCCCCACGCCGGGGATGGGGAGCCCCACGCCGGGGATGGGGAGCCCCACGCGTGTGCCCTGGCCGGGAACCGACCCTGACCTCCTGGTTCCCGGGCTGGCTCGCAACCGCTGAGCCACACCTGCAGGCGCTTCTTACGTATTTGATTCCTTAGGAGGATCCCCACAAGCTGACTCCGCGTGGGAGGAAACGAGCCTCGGTCACTTGAAAACCACCATCTGGGCCGTGGGCCGCTCTCTGCCCCGCGGCGAGGGGAGGCCGGATGGGTAGGGGTGCAGGGGGGGGAGGGGGCCCTGCCGGTCATTCGGTCCGAGCCCCCGGCCGGGGGCAGCGTCTGGGCCCGAAGCCCCTGGGCGGCCCGGGGGAGGGGGCCCCGGGGGAGGGGGCCCGGAGAGAGGCCCCCTGGCCGGGCCGGTAAGTGATGCCCGGGAAGGAAGCCGGCCGGCAGCGCCGGGGAGATAACCGCTCAGAGGCGGCTCTGTGTCCACCCGAAAGGAGAGCGGCGACGGGGAGAGACGCCGTTGAAAAGGGAAAGGCCAGCGACACGGATACGGGAGGAGGAGATGAGGACGATTCCTTGGACACAGCGCTGGCCGGGCTCCCGTCCTCCGGCCAGAAGTGTCCGCACAAAACAACCCTCCCCCCAACCTCTCCTCCCCCCTCCCCGCACCCCCGCCCCCACCCCTGCCTTTCTTCCTCTGGTTCTGAGAGCCATCAGCCTGCTCACTGACGAGAACCAGAAATATAAGGAGCCCCAGCCGGTGCAGGCCAGTGGACAGAGCGCTGACCCACAGACTGAAGGGTCCCGGGTTCGATTCCCGGTCAGGGCACGTGCCCAGATTTGGGGCTCGATCCCCAACAGGGGGCGTGCAGGAGGCGGCCGATCCATGATTCTCTCTCATCATGAATGTTTCTCTCTCTCTCTCTCTCTCCCTTCCTCTCTGAAACCAATAAAATATATATTAAAATTTAAAAAAGGAAATCAAAAGAAATTTTAAAAAACCAATTACTTAAAAAATATAAATGGCATTGCAGGTCATCATTTCTAATTATGATTTAAGTACAGAGTCTTTAATTTTAAAATTTTAGTTTATAAGCACATGCACGGAGTGGCCAGATAATGATGATCTCTGAATGCGTAATAATCTAGCCACTCAGCGTGTGTGTGTGTGTGTGTGTGTGTATATACATACATATATATAGTGCATGAATGCGGGCACAGGTGGGGTCCGGCCAGCCAGGCCAGGGGGAGGGGACGAGGGCAGTCGGCCGGCCTGCCTGCTGGTCGAACTCCTGGTCGAGGGGACCATTTGCATATGAGCCTTTTATTCTATAGGATACACACTGAGTGGCCACATTATGATGCGTTTGAGATCAAATAACCTGGCCACTCAGTGTATATCTTAAAGGCACAAAAATAAGATAAAAATCAAGTTTCCCGTCCCTCCCAGAACCGTTCCCTTTCTCTCGCCGTCACATGGACGCGGACGGCCGCGTGGCACAAAGCCCCCCTCACCTGGCGCCCGGCCCCCCCTCACCTGGAGCACGGCCCCCCCTCACCTGGAGCCCGGACACGGCCCCCCTCACCTGGTGCACAGAACCCCCCTCACTTGGTGCACAGAACCCCCCTCACCTGGCGCACGGCCCCCCCTCACCTGGTGCACAGAACCCCCCTCACCTGGTGCACGGCCCCCCCTCACCTGGCGCACGGCCCCCCTCACCTGGAGCCCGGACTCCCGGCCCCTCACCTGGTGCACGTACTCGTCCATGCTGGCCGGCATGTCGAAGTTCACCACCAGCCTGACCCGGACCAGGTCCAGCCCGCGCCCCAGCACGCCCGTGCTCACCACCACCTCGTGGGCCCCGTCCAGCAGGCCCTGCGCGGGAAGAGGCAAGACGCGCTGCTCAGAGCGGCGGTCGCCGACCGGGCGGGGGCGGTCCGAGAACCACGGGGCCTGTGAGGGCCGGAGGGGGGGTGTGAGGACCACGGGGCCTGTGAGGGCCGGAGGGGGGGTCCGGGGACCACGGGGGGGTCTGTGAGGGCCGGAGGGGGGGTCCGGGGACCACGGGGCCTGTGAGGGCCGGAGGGGGCGGTGTGAGGACCACGGGGCCTGTGAGGGCCGGAGGGGCGATGTGAGGACCACGGGGCCTGTGAGGGCCGGAGGGGGGGGTCCAGGGACCACGGGGTCTGTGAGGGCCGGAGGCTGGCGACCCCCTGACCCCTGAGAACTAACCTGTCTCCTGTGGTTTTATAGGTTACAGACTGGAGATAATTCCCCCATACTCTCTGCAACATTGTTGCAGGATCCTTTCCAGACGGAAACTTAGTATCCCAGGGGGAATGGGCGGGGCCCCAGGCCCTCCCAGGCCCCTCCTCCCCCCGGGACGCTTTCTGCTCCTCTCCCCGGGCAAACCTCTCCGAGAGGTGAGCCGGGCTCTGGCCCGGCCTCCCGTGACCCGAGGTCAGAAACGGTGGCTCCTGAGTGAGCGGACGGCCCCCGGGGACCAGGCTGACCGCCCCACAAGCGCAGAAGCTGGCGGGAGGGACAGTCCGCTTCGGTCTTAAGTCCTTAAAAGGAGGCCTGCTTTGCCCTGGCCGGTGTGGCTCAGTGCACAGAGCATCGGCCTGCGGACGGAAGGGTCCCAGGTTCGATTCCGGCCAGGGGCACAATCGGGGGGGGGAGAGCATTTTTAAGAAAGGGTCAGCGTTCCTTAAGAATGGTCACACCGGCGTCTCCGGAGACTGAGGGGACCCGGGTTCCAGGGGGGGGAGGGGATGAGCCGGGGGGCCGGGAGCCTAACCTCCAGGATGCGCTTCCTCTCGGCCTGCGGCTTCTCCGCGTGCATGGACACGCTCCGCAGGCCGGTGACCGTCCGCACGGCCTCGCTCAGCAGGTCAGCGCCGAGCCGGCAGCCCACGAAGACCAGCACGGGCGGCCGGAAGAGCTTCCTGTCCTGGGGGCGGAGGGCGGGCGTCAGGGCTGCGGGCAGGTCCACAAGCATCGCGAAGGAGGGAGAAGGCAGAGCCTGTGGGCATGCGTGGTTTTCTCTCTCTTTGCTTTTCTTTTCAATATATTTTACTGATTTTCTTATTTTTTTACGGAGAGGGAGAGAGTCAGAAACATCCACGAGAGAGAAACATCCATCCGCCGCCTCCTGAACGCCCCCTACTGGGGGTGTGCCCGCAACCAAGGTCCATGCCCTTGACCGGAATCGAAACTGGGCCCTTCAGTCTGCAGGCCGACGCTCTATCCACCGAGCCACACTGGTTAGGGTTTTCTTTAAAATGTGCACAAACAGCCCTGACTGATGTGGCTCGGTGGATAGAGCATCGGCCTGTGGACTGAAGGGTCCCGGGTTCGATTCCGGCCGAGGGCATGGACCTTGGTGGCGGGCACATCCCCAGTAGAGGATGTGCAGGTGGCAGCTGATGGATGTTTCTCTCTCATCGATGTTTCTAGCTCTCTATCCCTCTCCCTTCCTCTCTGTAAAAAATCAATAGAATATATATATATTTTAGTTTTTTTTCATGGATTCCTACGGGATTCTGGGACAGGCAGCGCAATCTATTAGCAGGGACCGGGGCAGATTCCCCGAGAGCCACCCTATCGCTCCTCCCCGTCAGGCCCCGGGGGGTGCAGGCAGGACCCCGGGCCGGCTCCCCGCGGGCACCCCTGCTCACGTTTAGGATCTCGAACAGCTTCTTCTTCTTGGCCGGCTCCTCCACCCACAGCACGATCTGCCGCACGCTGGGGCAGGGCCGGTTCTCCTCCCCGGCCGAGATGCGCACGGGGTCCCGCAGGAGCCGGCCCGCCAGCTGCTCGATGCCGGCGGGGAGCGTGGCCGACACCAGCACCGTCTGGCAGTCGCGGGGGGCGGCGTCCAGCACGTCCAGCACCTGCTGCTGGAAGCCCATCTTCAGCATGGTGTCCGCCTGAAAGGACGCCGCTCTGTTCCGTTATTTTGTTTGTACAACGGACGGGAGGCCCAGCACACGGGGACGCGGGCAGGGACGGGCCCTCCTCGGCCCGGCTCCCGGCACTGCCTTCGCTCCGGCCGGACGGCCTTTCCGCCGCCCCACGCTGCCCAGAGGCGGGGCGTGATGACGACACAGGCGCCCCGCCCCCGCCCCGCCCCTTGGGGCCTGTGTATGCAAATTAACCCGCGTCTTTGCTGGGTTAATCTGCATACCCACTCCTGATTGGCTGGTGGGCGTCGTGGAGGTACGGTCAATTTGCATCTTGCTCTTTCAAGGTCGGAGAGGAAGGGAGAGAAACACCCGTGGCGACAGAGATCCACGGATCGGCAGCCTCCCGCTCGCCCGCTCCTGGGGATGGAGCCCGCAACCCGGGCCTGTGTCCTGACCGGGATTTGAACTGTGACCTCCCAGCTCATAGGTCGACGCCCGACCCCTGAGCCATGCCGGGAACACCGTTTTTAACGTGAGCTCGACGCCCGGGGGGGGGCGTGCAGGGGGCCGCTGGTCCGTGACTCTCTCTCATCGTGGGTGTCTCCATCTCTCCCTCCCTCGCTGAGATCATGGACGTGTGTTTTCATAAAACAGCCTCAAAACGCACAGCGCGACGTGCGTTCCCAGCCACTCACTTCGTCCACGACCGCGATCCTCAGTCCGCCGAGCTGGACGGAGCTCTGCCTCACCATGTCCAGCAGGCGGCCCGGGGTGGCAATGACGACCTGGGGAGAGGGGGAAAGCAAATAATAAATAAATAAATAAATAAATGCCAGCCCTAACCGGGGTGGCTCGGTGGATGGAGCGTCGGCCTGCGGACTGAAGGGTCCCGGGTTCGATTCCGGCCAAGGGCCATGCGCCTTGGTGGTGGGCACATCCCCAGTAGGAGGCAGCTTATGAACGTTTCTCTCTCATCGATGTTTCTAACTCTCTCCTCTCCCTTCCTCTCCGTAAAAAAATCATCCATAACATATATATATATATTTTTAATATATTTCATTGATTTTTTACAGAGAGGAAGGGAGAGAGATAGAGAGCCAGAAACGTCGATGAGACAGAAACATCGACCAGCTGCCTCTTGCACACCCCCCACCGGGGATGTGCCCGCAACCAACGTACATGCCCTTGACCGGAATCGAACCTGGGACTCTTAAGTCCACAGACCAACGCTCTACCACTGAGCCACACCGGTTTCAGCCATAACATATATTTTAAAAAATGCCTGCACTGACTTGGCCAGAAGCCCTCTCTCCAGGAAGGGCACGCCGGGTCCCCATGGCGGCCGGAGGGCGCCCGCTCACCTTGACCTGCTGCCGCAGGCGGTGCAGCTGGGGGGGCAGGGGCAGGCCCCCCACCAGCAGCGCCGTCTTCATGCGCGGGAGGCCCTTCATCAGCTCCTTGGCTTGTCGCTCTATCTGAATGGCCAGCTCCCGCGTCGGGGTGAGGACCAGCGCGGCCGGACAGGTGCCCTGCAAAGACGGAGAGCAGAGCTAGAGGCCAGCCGTCCATTCCTGCGGACAGGAGCAAATATTTTAAAAATACACGTATGTGTGTGTGCGTGTGTGCGTGTGTGTGCGTGTGTGCGTGTGTGCACGTGCACACTGAGTGGCCAGATGATGATGATGATCTCTGAACGCATAATAATCTGGCCACTCAGTGTGTGTATACATATATGTTTATATATTAGAGGCCCGGTGCATGAATTCGTGCATGGGTGGGGCCCGGCCAGCCTGGCCAGGGGGAGGGGACGTGGGCGGTTGGCCGGCCTGCCTGCTGGTCGAACGCCTGGTCGAGGGGACCATTTGCATATTAGCCTTTTATTCTATAGGACGGACATGGAGCGGCCAGATGATTGTGTGTTCATCCATCATCATCATCTGGCCACTCCGTGTGTTTTTTATTGATTTCAGAGACGAAGAATTCAATGATTCTCTCTCATCATTGAAGTTTCTCTCTCTCTCTCTCCCCACTTCCTCTCTGAAACCAATAAAAATATATATATATATTTTTTTAATTCCCTAAAGTTATGTTTCTCAGACACACTCCTCACTTAGGAAGATTCAGAGGATCGCTTTGCAACTTGAACCCAGGGGAGCCAGGAGGTGGGTGGATGTCTCACTTATCCCAGGCCCGTGGTCAGCAAACTGCGGCTCGAGAGCCACATGCGGCTCTCGGGCCCCCGGAGGGCGGCTCTTCCACAAAACACCACGGCCCGGGCGGGTCTGTGTGGAAGACGTGGCGTCAGGAGGCGTTTGCGCTTAAAAAACGAGGCTCTCCGGAGACGCGCCCGTCGCCGAGCTGTGGACATTGGGCTCTGCGGGCGGATGAGTTTGCCGACCGCGGCCCCGGGCGACCTTGAACTCACCTCGGGCAGCGCGCGCATGATGAGCGGCAGCAGGAAGGCGGCCGTCTTCCCCGAGCCCGTGTCCGCGCTGGCCAGGACGTCCCGCCCCAGCAGCCCCACGGGGGTCATCTGCATCTGGATGGGGGTGGGCACCTCGTAGCCGGCCGCCCTCAGGTTGCGGTTCAAGGTCTCGGGGAGGCCGCAGTGCTCGAAGTCCACGATGGGCCTGGCCACCGCCCGCCCCTGGACGCAGATGCCCAGCTGCTGCCTGAGGCTCTCCACCTGGTCCTCCCAGAGGCCGGCGATGAAGGGGTGCTCCCGGTAGGCGTAGGGCGCCGGGGGCGGGGCCCCCGGGGGGCCGCCGGGCGCCTCCCCCGCCTGCCCCTTCACGTCCAGCAGGTGCCTGGCTTTGCACTCCAGGCTGCACACGTCCTCCTCCGTCTGGTCGCAGATGTACTCCCCGTAGCGGCCGCAGACCACGCAGGCCGGCTCCCCGGGCTCCGCCGGGCGCTGCAGTTTGGAGAAGGACTTGACAGGCTCCTCCGGGGGACGGCCGTCCGGGGCGCCCGGCGCGGGCCCGGCCTCTGGCCCAAGGGCGGCTGCGGCGTCTCCCGCGGCGTCTCCCGCGGCATCTCCCGCGGCGTCTCCCGCGGCGACGGCGTCCGCGGGGGGACCGCTCCCTGCGTCCCACCGCACGACATCCGAGTCCGGCTTCGCTCTCTTGGCCGGCGGGCAGCTCTGGCCGCCGGCGGGGGCGTTCCTCTTGACTTTGAGAGATCTGGGGACAAACATCCTTCCCTCTCCTGCAGGGGAAATTACATACAGGATGAGGTTTATTTTATTTTATTTGTTTTTAAATATATATATATATTTTATTGATTTTTTACAGAGAGGAAGGGAGGAGGAGAGAGAGCTAGAAACATCAATGAGAGAGAAACATCCATCAGCTGCCTCCTGCACGCCCCCTACGGGAGATGTGCCCCCAACCAAGGTAAGTGCCCTTGACCGGAGTCGAACCTGGGACTTTTCAGTTCGCAGGCTGACGCTCTTCTATCCACCGAGCCAAACTGGTTTCGGCAATGAGGTTTATTTTAAACGCAATGAAGTGCCTGGTACAAAGGAGCAGCTGGTTATCCTAGGTAAAATCAGCCTAGTGCAGTGATCGGCAAACTCCTTCGTCCAAGGAGCCAAATACCAACAGCACAACGACTGAGATTCCTTCGGAGAGCCACGTTTTCTTTAAAACTTAAACTTCTCCGAACGCCACTTCTCCCAAACAGACTCGCCCAGGCCGTGGTGTTTTGTGGAAGAGCCACACTCAGGGGGTCAAAGAGCAGAGTGTGGCTCGAGAGCCACGGTTTGCCGACCGCGGGCCTAGTGTCCCTGGGTTTTGCCTCAAAGGATTAAAGTATCAGGACGCTACCTATAGGGAGCTTTTCTTCCATCCACCAGCTTTCTCTGATGAAGACAGCATCCTTTCCCACACACACATGCACATGAGCACACATATGCACATATGCCAACACAGAGAGACACATGAACGGACACACGTGCACATACGTATACATACACACAGACACACGGAGACACACACACAGCCCGTGCACACAGCCTACGCCCGCTTGCTGCCTGCCTGCACTCTGACACAGCAGACATCACACACACCCAGGAGTAAGTCCTATTGCATTTTCACAAAACAGGGGGGATACCTTCCCATGGGAACCTTCGCGATCAAAGCCGCCAAGCACAGAGGGAGGCGCTGTTTGGACCCAGTAGGGAACCAGCCAGGGTGCTCAGTGCTCCCCGAGTCAGCGGACCTTCTTCGGGGTCCCAGGCAGGGGCGTGTCCCCCATAGACACACACACACACCCTAGGCCGGGTCTCCTCCCCCACAGGAGCCCGTGTCAGGGCCCGGGGTGCCCGCCTCACCAGGGGCGTCTGTGCAAGTGGCCATCCCATACGCTCTTACCCGTTTTTCCTCAAAAACAATTCTCAGGGCAAACGGCTCGATTCCAACCACAACAACAACAAAATGCAGCTGGGGGCCTGCAGAGGCGATCTTATGGCTCCGTGGAGCGCGGCTTTCTGGGGGCGCTAAAGGCTGGGGATGCAGAGTCCGAGGGCGGCCCCCTTCCCCGCCGGGACACCCCATCCCTCCATCCCCACCCCACACCCCCACCCCCACCCCCAGGTCCCGATCCCGCTCTCACCCGCGCTGCGCCTGCGCGTCCCGGCGGCCCGCACCCACAGCGCCTGCGCGGCCCGGCGGCCCGCACCCAGAGCGCCTGCGCGTCCCGGCGGCCCGCACCCAGAGCGCCTGCGCGTCCCGGCGGCCCGCACCCAGGGCGCCTGCGCGGCCCGGCGGCCCGCACCCAGAGCGCCTGCGCGTCAGGCGTTGCTAGGAGACGGGGCGGGCGTAGAGCTTGGCATGATGGGAGGAAGGGCCCGCCTGCTGCCACGCCCTGGCGCCCGGGTCCAGATAGACGGAGGCCCGAGCCGCCGGGCCCGCCGCGTCCCCCGCAGCTCCTCACGCGCCGGGCCGGGCTGCCTGCCTCCAGACTCGGCCTCCCCGCTGCTGGGAGGGGCGTGCGGAGCGGAGTCACGGCTCCGGGTTTTGGGAGGGGCCGCGGCGCCGCCCTAGATCTACAGGGAAGGCGGGGCCAAGGCGGAGGGGCGGGGCTGTGGTGGGAGGTGCTTATGTGTGGATGGGCGTGGCCAGGAACAGGGGGCGGAGACCCACGCGCTGGCCCCGCCCCTTCCCGGCTCCCGGCTGGAGGGAAAGCCCGGAGCCGGATCGGGGCGGGGCGGGGCGGGGCGGGGATCCTCCTGGAAGAACTGACGGATCGCGGGGGCCGGGCTGGCAGAAAAGGCCTCGGACGGCCCCAAAGGACGGCGGGAGGGGCGGCGCGGGGCCGGGCACGGGACAAGCGGGAAGTCTGCGTGTAAAGGGGGGGCATGGGGCTAGGGGGGTGCGCAGGCCCCGGAGGCCTGGATGCTGGATGCTGGCTCTGCGCTCTGGGCTGGCCAGCCTGACCCTACCATTAAGCCGAGGCCGTTTCATGTGGCGAGTTCCCGCCACGGCCACACCCGCCCGACAGCAGAGAGAAAACAGCACCGTCTGGGGCTGGGTCCCTCTGGCTAACGGTCCCCGATGGGCAGCCTCTGAGCCAGGGCCCCCGGGGCTGGTGGTGCAGAGGCCTCGGGGACGGGGAGGGGAAGGGGCTGAGGACTCTGGAAGTTTCTTTTGCTCCAGGGACGCTGCTGGGCCCAGCAGGCGCGGCTCCGTGGCTGAGTGTCCGGCCTGTGAACCAGGAGGTCACCGTTCTGGTTCGATTCCCCGCTGGTCGTGGGCTCGAACCCCAGTGGGAGGAGAGGGGTCATCCTTGTGCAAGAGGCAGGCGATCCGTGATTCTCCCTCATCGTGGATATCTTGATCTCTCTGTCCTCTCTGAAATCAATTTTAAAAAATGTTTATTATTTTAATATATTTTTATTGATTTTAGAAAGAGGAATGGAGAGGGACAGAGGGATAGACTCATCCACGATGAGAGAGAATCATTTGACCGGCTGCCTCCTGCACGCCCCCCAACTGGGGATCCAGCCTGCAACCCGGGCATGTGCCCTTGGCCAGAACCGAACCCAGGACCCTTCAGCCCACAGCCCGGCGCTCTATCCACTGAGCCACACCAGCCACGGCCTGTGTGTTTGTTATTTAAAAAAAGAGCTCAGATTCAGGTCCCCCATCGGGTCTCCTCGGAGCACAGTTCACTTCCCCCCGCTGCTCTGCCTCCCCACGGGCACGGGGAGATGGCGGCCTGTGAATGAATGGCGGGCGGCGGCGGTGCTGACAGGCTCGGAGCCCCCGGACGCCGCCGGGCAGGGCGGGGCCGGAAAGGTGCGGCCTGACTCAGGTGGAGCTCACACGTCCTACGTGACCACTCTTCTCCGAACAGGAAATGCGGTCACAACGAGAGCTGTTGAGACACGAACAGACATCCTAACGCCCATCTTCTCGGCCGCCTGGGAACCGTGGCTCACGCCTATCCGCCTGCAGCCACTCCTCACCCGCTTCTAGGTGAGGCTTGGCAACCCGCCGGAGGCAGGCAGCACGGGGGATGGCACTGGAGGGCCACTGTTTTCTGTTTGTTTGAAGCCTGTGTTTTCAAAACATTTTATTGATTTTTCACAGAGAGGAAGAGAGAGGGATAGAGAGTTAGAAACATCGATGAGAGAGAATCATCGACCAGCTGCCTCTTGCACGCCCCCCACTGGGGATGTGCCCGCCACCAAGGCACATGCCCTTGACGGGAATCGAACCCGGGACCTTTCAGTCCGCAGGCCGACGCTCTATGCACTGAGCCAAACCGGTCTCAGCTGTTTGAAGCATATTTTTATTGATTTCGGGGAGGAAGGGAGAGGAAGGGAGGGAGGGAGGGAGAGAGAGAGAAGCATGAGAGAGATGGAAGCAACGATGAGAGAGAATCATGGACCGGCTGCCTCCTGCACGCCCCCCTCCTGGGGATGGAACCCGCACCCCGGGCCTGTGCCCCTGCCGGGAATCGAACCGTGACCTCCTGGTTCACGGGTCAGTGCTCAAACCGCCGAGCCACGCCGGCGGGGCTGGATGCCAGGATTCCCTACATCCATCCAGACCCCCTTCCGTGCCGGACGGAGGGAGTGCCAGCCACCACGCCTGTGCACCACCGACCTACGAGAACACGCCGGCACCACAGAGTCAGGGAACGCGTTCTGGATCCCGCAGGTCGCCAGCCAGCCGGGGGCCCGCCCTGCCGGGCCCCCCACCCCCCACCCCCTACCCCCCACCCCCCCGCAGGAAAGGCCGCACGCGGCACAGAAACCCCCACGGCCCCGGTCCGATCCTGTGCAGACCTCAGCGTATTCCTCTCCTCTCCTCTCTCTCTCTCTCTCTCTCTCTCTCTTTAACCCCCTGGAAAGCTATAATTTTAGTTTCAGAGCAGCAGTCAGGAGAAAACGCTCGTCAGAAGCAGAAAACCCCGCATTAACCCCCTGGTGGCCGAGCTCCGTGTACCGGGGACCGGCCTTCGCCGTGTCCCACGCTCCTCCCCGCACATCCCCCGGCGTTCTCCTCCTCCCCACGGCGCCTGGAGAAACCGTTCCCTTTAGAACTCGCTTGCCCCCAAGGTGAGCCTCCAGGGGGTCCCCCGGGAGCCCCCCACTTTTCAAAGCAAGCACAAGTGGTTTTTTTTTTAATGTATATTTTATTGATTTTTTTACAGAGAGGAAGAGAGAGGGATAGAGAGTTAGAAACATCGATGAGAGAGAATCATCGATCAGCTGCCTCCTGCACACCCCCTACTGGGGATGTGCCTGCCACCAAGGTACATGCCCTTGACCGGGATCGAACCTGGGACCCTTCAGTCCGCAGGCCGGCGCTCTATCCACTGAGCCACACCGGTTTTGGCAGCCTTAGCATTTTTAAAAATATATTTTTACTGATTTCAGAGCAGAAGGGAGAGAGAGAGAGAGAGAGAGAGTGCAAGAGACATCTACACTAATAAAACAGTAAGGTGCAAAATGACCACACCTTTTTGACGACCACCAGCCAATCAAGGGTGAGTATGCAAATGAACCCAACAAAGATGGTGGCTTCATTTGCATACGCAGGCATGGAGCAGCTGGCCAGGGCTAGACCCAGTGTTCCACACTGCCCAGCTGCTCCAGGTCTCTCTCTCTCTCACACACACACACACTGAGTGGTCAGATTACCATGCGTCCAGAGACCATCATCAACCTGGCCACTCCGTGTAAATACAATTGAAAGACAGAATATGAAATTAAACAAATACAAAGCCAATTGGGTGTGCAGCCCGGGGGGCTGGGAGTTCCTTGATTCTGTGGGAGTAACCAGGACCTGACGGCACAGACGGAGTCCCACCCGCGGGGAGACGCCAGGGGCACGTGAACACGCCCCTCGGTTTTCCGGACAAACTGCACCCGCCACCCCGGCCGCCCTCCGCTCAGCGGGTGCGGGCCGGGAACGCCGCCCGGGAGGCGGCTGCGGGGCCCTGAATGCCTCTTTGTTGCCCAGACAGGGAGGGCGCCGGCCCGCCCAGCACTGGCCACCCCAGCCTCCCTCCTCGGAGATTTATGGCTTGGCTGGGAGCGTCTGCTCATCACACAGCGTGATGTCAAGGCTGAAACACACACACACACACACACACACACACCCCGTTACACAAAGCCCACATTTCACGGGGAGCCTGGCTTTCCGCCTTCGCAAGCGGCGTCCTCGTTTTTAAATGTTACTTCAACACGTTCGAGGGGAGGGCGCGATGAGGAGAGGGCGTGTTACGGGAAGGACGTCTTGGACCCAAAAGCAGTGACGGGCTGAACCGGTGAACACTGCGGAATTTCTCCTCCCCAGACGGAGTCACACGTATGTTGATAGAAATGCGATTTGATGTGTAGGCTGTTTTGCGGTATTGACAGCAAGCTTCAAAACTTCCTATGTCACATTTGCTGAAGGTGTGTTAACATCAGATATTTTTACGCTTAAAAATGACGCCAAAACCGGTTTGGCTCAGTGGTAGAGCGTGGGTCTGCGGACTGAAAGGTCCCAGGTTCGATTCCGGTCAAGGGCATGTACATTGGTTGCGGGCACATCCCCGGGAGGGGGTGTGCAAGAGGCAGCTCGTCGATGTTTCTCTCTCATTGACGTTTCTAGCTCTCTATCTCTCTCCCTTCCTCCTCTCTGTAAAATATCAATAAAAAATATATTTTTTTTCCACTTTCATTCTTTTATTTTGCTTTATTGTGGTTAGTATTACAGATGTCTCCCATTTTTCTCCCTTTTTACCCCCCTCCAACCCACCCTAACCCACCCCAGGCCTTACCTAGGCTATTGTCTGAATAAAATATATTTTTTAAAATAAATAAATAAATAAAAATAAAAATGTCGAATTTCGTGCCAAAAAAGAAGAGCATTTGCAGGGAGTTTTAATTCATTATGTTGAAGAAAAGTGCTGCTGGAAGTGATCGTACGCTTCGGGAAGCTTATGGTGAACACGCTCCATCTCAAGATACGTGTGGACGCTGGTTTAAATGCTTTAAAAGCGAGGATTTCGGTGTGAAAGACAAAGAACGCCCAGGTCGACTGAAAAAAGTTTGAAGACCAACAGTGACCAGCATTACTGGATGAAGAGGCGCGTCAAACTGAAAACAACTTGCAGAGAGATTCGACGTTGCTCAGCAAACAGTTTCCGATCGTTTACAAGCAACGGGACAGATTTTAAAGGAAGGAAAACGGGCGCCACGTCCACGGAAGGAAAGACCAACGGAAAAACCAAAAAGTCATCGGTAAAATGGCGCTTCAGCAGCGCCAAGGAAAGTCTTTTCTTTTTGCACCGAATCGTGACCGGCGATGGAAAGTGGATTTATCCTGAGGATCCCAAACGCACCAAATCCCGGGTTGATCCAGGTCAGCCATCCACGGGGACGGCCAGGCCAGATCGCGCCGGAAAGAAGGCACTGCTCTGCGTCTGGCGGGATCGGGGAGGTGTGGCGCATTATGAGCCTCTAAAACCGGGTGAAACTGTGAGTACTGATCGCTACCGACAGCAAGTCATCAATTGGAACCACGCTTCGATCGTAAAACCACCGGTTAATAATACGGATGCCGGTTAATAATGCGGATTGACCCTCTACCGGTTAATAATTGGTTATTTGTTGTCGGTAGCGATCCGTGTTAACCGTCCCGGTCTGAGAACAGGGACCTCCCTTCATCGTTTTATTCCCATTTTCTCCAGCCCCTCGGGCTGTCTGCGGCAAACTCCTCAGTCCACGGAGCCAAATGTCAACAGGACGACGACTGAGATACCCTTTGAGAGCCCAATTTTTTTAAACTTAAACTATATAGGTCAGTGCATTGTTATTATCTTCATTAGGGTACATGGTATTGTGTGGAAGAGCCACACTCAAGGGGCCAAAGAGCCACACGCATGTGGCTCGAGAGCCGCAGTTTGCCCACCACTGGGTGAGGATTGCTATCCCAGCGTGTGTTTTCTTGTTTACTATTTTGGTTGGACAACAATGTCAATTTCTTTTCTTTTTCTTTTTTTAAAAATATATTTTATTGATTTTCTACATAGAGGAAGAGAGAGGGATAGAGAGCCAGAAACATCGATGAGAGAGAAACATTGACCAGCCACTTCCTGCACACCCCCATGTGCCCACAACCAAGGTACATGACCCCGACCGGAATCGAACCCGGGACCCTTCAGTCCGCAGGCCGACGCTCTATCTTGAGCCGAACCGGTCCTGGCTATCGCAGTGTTTTATCAGCCAGCACCGTGGGGATCGGAAATGGCTTTCTAAATGGAATGCTCGTTAGAAATTAACTTCCTAATTGACCCTCGTTAGAAGATTCCAATGCAGGAGTGACACTGTTTCCAGTGTGGGATCCTGTGTGGATACTGTAACACGGGGAGGTTTTCCTGCCGAATCCCACCCATTCCGTCCGAGGATACAGTATCCGTTTAGACGCTGGATACAAAGTATCGGGCGGAGAAGCAGACACTTTGTATCGGCTCCCGCTCCAGAGGCCGGCGGGCTGTTCCTCTCGGGGCGGGAGCCACGCTGGTTCCCCCGAGCCCGTGTCATTCTGGGCCGAGCCGCACGCGGGCTCTCCTTCCCCTCCTCCCGCCCGGCGCCAGGCTGTAATTTCCCGCTTCCTGGTTTAACCCAGAGGCTTTCAATCATCTCGGGGAGCGAAACGGGAAGTGGCCTTCCTCTGATCTCCGGGAGGAGGAGGAAGACGGGAGAGAGGGACGGATGGACAGGAAAACAGAGGCGGGAGGAGGAGGAAGCCACACTGTGTGTCTATTCATCGAACCCTCATCTTCAAACCCCTCCCAGCGTCCTGACCCAGAAGACCCCCCCAAAGCGGGAAGTGGGGCGCCTGTTTCCCTGCCTCCTGGGGAGAGGGACCACCAGGCCCGGCCGGCGGGGCTCAGCGGCTGAGCATCGACCCAGGAACCAGGAGGTCAGGGTTCGATTCCCGGTCCGGGCACAGGCCCGGGTGGCGGGCTCCATCCCCAGTGGGGGGCGTGCAGGAGGCGGCCGGTCCGTGATTCTCTCTCATCATGGACATTTCTCGCTCTCTCCCTTCCTCTCTGAAACCTATCTATCATCTATCTATCTTATCTCTATTTTAAAGGGATGACCACGTGCACATCCACACTGTAGTCAGAAAGAGGGCCTCAGCCCTAACCAGTGTGGCTCAGCGGACAGAGCGTCGGCCTGTGGACTCAAGGGTCCCGGGTTCGATTCCGGTGAAGGGCATGGACCTTGGTGGCGGGCACATCCCCAGCAGGAGGGGGGGGGTGCGCGGGAGGCAGCTGATGGATGTTTCTCTCTCACCGATGTTTTTTAACTCTCTCCCTTCCTCTCTGGGGGAAAAAAAAAAAAAGTCAATAAACATATTAAACCATAAAAGAACGTGCTTGAAAAAGAAAGAGGTCCTCGCAGCTCAGCGCCGCCCCAGCGAGAGAGAGCCCCGCGGGAAGATCTGATTTTCTATTTTTGGCGGCGGACGCGGGAGGGGAACTGGCCCGAAGCCATGACCGCCAAATACCAACGCGTTTGGAAATGCCAGCATCTCGGGGACCTCGGGAACCGACTCCGACGCAGCCGCCACGCCCAGCCACGCCAGAGGGTGCCGGCCCGGGAGGGTGCCGGCCGGCCGGTCGGCGCAGACGCGGCCTCGGGGCCACGCCCCCCAATCTCCCCCCCCCCCCCCCCCCGCCCCGGGTCGGGCTGCGCCACCACCCGCTTGGCATCTGCGCGGGCCGCTGGGGCGGTGGCGAGGACGGATGAAGTCATCCCCGTAAAACCCTGCGGATGAAAGCCGCGCTGTGTCTGCGGAGACAGCGTGTGAGCCACACAGCCAGGCCTTCCCGCCCCCGGGGTTTACCAGATGGCCCCCCGCTCCGTCCTCAGCTGGCGAGGCGTCCCCCCTCCCCCAACCCCTGCCCGACACCACCCCCGGTCATGCTTTTTCCTTTTTAAATTATTATTATTTTTTTTAAAAAATATATATATTTTATTGATTTTTTACAGAGAGGAAGGGAGAGGGAGAGAGAGTTAGGAACATCGATGGGAGAGAAACATCCATCAGCTGCCTCCTGCACGCCCCCCACTGGGGATGTGCCCGCCACCGAGGTCCACGCCCTTGACCGGCATCGAACCTGGGACCCTCCAGTCCACAGGCCGCCGACGCTCTATACAAAGTTTCATTATTCCACTTCCTGGAGCTACAAAGTAACTAAGTCTCCCCTCCGTGGTCTGTCCATTTGCCAGATGAGGATAAGAACGGGATGAAATAAGATAATAGAGAAATAAGATAAACGTAGAAAGTGTTAATAAGTAGCGAGTGCTAGCAGCTCTGAGTGTAACTTGTTGAAAGTGAGCAACAGCTGAAACCAGTGTGGCTCAGCGGATAGAGCGTCGGTCTGCGGACTGAAGGGTCCCGGGTTCGATCCCGGTCAAGGGCATGGACCTTGGTTGTGGGCACATCCCCAGTGGGGGGTGTGCAGGGGGCAGCTGATCGATGTTTCTCTCTCGTCGATGTTCCTAACTCTCTATCCCTCTCCCTTCCTCTCTGTAAAAATATCAATAAAATATATTTTTAAAAATTAAAAATTAAAATATACAGAAAACAACGTAAGCCAGGGAGGAGGTCTGCAAGTGTCGGAGGAAGTGAACACGCTGTTGTCTGTCGGACAGAGATGCTAAGCCCGGAGACCAAACACACAGAGAGAGCTGAAACCGGTGTGGCTCAGTGGATAGAGCGTCGGCCTGCGGACTGAAGGGTCCCGGGTTCGATTCCGGTCAAGGGCATGGACCTGGGTTGCGGGCACATCCCCAGCGGGGGGCGTGCAGGGGGCAGCTGATGGATGTTTCTCCCTCATCGACGTTTCTAACTCTCTATCTCTCTCCCTCCCTCTCTGTGAAAAACCAATAAAATATATTAAACACACACACACACACACACACACACACACAGAGCTCTCTGTCTGGGCAGCCGGGCAGGGCCCCGGGGCACCCGGGGGCGTGGGGCTTGTTTTCCTCGACGCCCTGGATCCTGAGGAGGCCGGGGAGGGCCCCCCTCTCTGACCGGCGCGCAGTGGCGGTGCCGGGCGTCTAAAAGGGACCATTCTGGAGGTGCCACAAAGAGCACCCTCCCGGGGCGCCCGTCTCCCTCCGCATGAATCCCTCTTTGTCCGCGGGGTGTCTCTCCGTCCACAGAGCCTCCTGCTGTGACCCCAGGTGTCCCGGCCGCCCTGCGAGTGAAAGCTGCCCTTTGTGGCGGCAGTCCTGCCTCCCTCCCCCCCCTCCCACCCCCCTCCCTCACCCCCGTCCCTAAAACGCAGGCGATCGGGGCCGGGCCATCGAAATGCATCCGCGGCGGCGGCGTCCGGGGGCCGGCCACAGCCGCGCCTTTGTCTCCTCCTCCTCCGCATTGTGCGGATGTAGGTTGCGGTGTCGCTCCCGGTCCGCTCCCCAGAGCTCTGACCCCGCACGCACCGCTCCGGCCCGACGCGGGCTGCACCTGGTTTCTGGCCTCAGCCGCCTCGTCTCCGGCCGGCGGGTGATGGCAATCCCCCGGGGAAAGGGTTCCGGCTTCTCCCTCCGACCTTGGCAGGCCACAGGTGTCTCTGGGTTTGTCTTGTCCGGCTGGCATTCAGTGGCTATGTTTATTATTATTATTATTATTTTAAATATATTTTATTGATTTTTTTTTTTTTTTTTTTTACAGAGAGGAAGGGAGAGGGATAGAGAGTCGGAAACACAGATGAGAGAGAAACATCGCTCAGCCGCCTCCTGCACACCCTCCACTGGGGATGTGCCGGCAACCAAGGTCCGTGCCCTTGACCTGAATCGAACCCGGGACCCTTCAGTCCACAGGCTGAGGCTCTATCCACTGAGCCAAACTGGCTTTGGCTATTATTATTATTATTATTATTATTATTGAAGCCTGGTGCATGAATTCGTGCACCAGTGGGGTCACTGGGCCTGGCCTGTGGGATTCGGCTGAAATTGGATTTCTGACATCCCCCAATGGGTCCCTGATTGTGAGAGGGCGCAGGTCAGGCAGGAGGGACCCCACGGATTCAGGATGGGGGTGTGGGGACGGCCAGGGAGCAAGGTGGGTGGTTGGCCAGCCAGGGAGGGACCGTGGGAGGGCTCCAGGGTGTGTCTGGCCCATCTCACTCAGTCCCCATTGGCTGGACCCCAGCAGCAAGCTAACCTATGGGTTGGAGCGTCTGCCCCCTGGTGGTCAGTGCATGTCATAGTGAGCTGATGAGTGGCCTTAGCATATCATTAGCATATTACACTTTGTTTTTAAATATATATTTTATTGTTTTGTTTTGTTTTTTACAGAGAGGAAGGGGGAGAGTTAGAAACATTGATGAGAGAGAAACATCAATCAGCTGCCTCCCACTGGGGATGTGCCCGCAACCAAGGGACATACCCTTGACCGGAATGGAACCCAGGACCCTTGAGTCCACAGGCCGACGCTCTGTCCCCGGAGCCACACCTGTCAGGGCAGCATATTACACTCTGATTGGTTGAACGGCCGACCCGGCAACCCGGCACTTAGGATATTAGGCTTTTATTATAGAGGATTCGTCTAGTTATTTAATCCTCGCCCGAGGACATTTTTTGCATCGGTTTTTAGAGAGAGTGGGAAAGACAGGGAGAGAGAGACTCATTGACCGGTTTCCTCCTGCAAAGGCCCTCACCCCGGGCCGGGGAGGAGCCTGACACCGAGGTACAGGCCCTCGAATGGAGTCGAACCCCCGTGGGCGCTGGGACCCGCAGGTTAACTTTACGGGCCCCTGTGGCTGTGAGACAGACTCTGTTCACAGTCATTAAGTTACTGAAACGTGACTTCAGCCGCCCTGCGGCCTAGGTTCGCCCTCACGCACATTCCTCTCCCGGCCCACGCTGCCAGCAGGGATTACCCCGGGCCTCCTGGGTTCACCGTGAGCATTTGCAGGGATTAAATGGGATTAAAGGGGCAAAGCCTGCTGGCGGAGCAGCCTACCCTTTTGTTTTTTTAAAAGATGTTTTTAATGAGTTCAGAGAAGAGGGGAGAGGGAGGGAGAGACGGAAACGTCAAGGATGAGAAATAATCATGGACCGGCTGCCTCCTGCACGCTCCACACGGGGGATGGAGCCCGAAACCCAGGCATGTGCTCTGACCGGGGATCGAACCCTGACCTCCTGGTTCCTAGGTCGACGCTCAACCACTGAGCCACACCAGCCCGGCTGGGCCAAGCTATTCTTTTAAATTATTATTATTTTTTTAAATATATTTTATTAATTTTTCACAGAGAGGAAGGGAGAGAGAGAGCGAGCCAGAAATGTTGATGGGAGAGAAACATCGACCAGCTGCCTCTTGCACACCCCCTACCGGGGATGTGCCCGCAACCAAGGTACATGCCCCTGACCGGAATCGAACCTGGGACCTCTCAGTCCGCAGACTGACGCTCTACCACTGAGCCAAACCAGCTTCGGCCAAGCTATTCTTCTAGACAGTAGGGCCCAAAGCTCCTCTCCTCATGCTTCCAATATCTTGCTTCGATCTTTTTTCTTTAAAAAATATATATATTTTATTGATTTTTTTAGAGAGGAAGGGAGAGGGATAGACAGAAATATTGATGAGAGAGAAACATTAATCAACTGCCTCCTGCACATCCTCTACTGAGGATGTTCCCGCACCCAAAGTACATGCCCTTGACCGGAATCGAACCCGGGACCCGTCAGTCCCCAGGCCTATGCTCTCTACTCTATCCAGAGCCAAACCGGTCAGAGCTCTTGTTTCTATCTTAAGGGCAAGTAATTCCAGGGAGGCTCTGATAATTAAAGCATGGGCTTTGGAATAAGACAGTCCTGGATTCAAAGTTTGGATCTGCCAGTTTCCTAGTTGTGTGCTACAGGCTGATTGAAAAAAAAATTTTTTCTGTCCTCGCTGGTTTGGCTCAGTAGTTGAGTATCAGCCTGCGGACTCAAGGGTCCCGGGTTCGATTATGGTCAAGGACATGTGTCTTGGTTGTGGGCACATCCCCAGTGGGGAGCATTCAGGAGGCAGCGGGTGGATGTTTCTCTCTTTTCGATGTTTCTGACTCTCTATTCCTCTCCCTTCCTCTCCATAAAAAAAAATAAAAAAATCAATAAGATATATTAATAAGGAGGAGAAGAAAGGGGTCTACCGATCCTTCAACCTCGTGCACCCCCTACCCCGTGAGTGAATGCATGCGGATCACCTCCGTCGTTTCGCGGCCACCACCTTTGAGGGTTCCCTGGAGGACTAACCAGAATGGTGCGTGCTGGGCAGATTCGCAGCCAAGCCGTGTCACCTAAGCGGCGTTTGCATCCCTACCAGATCTCTTGGCTCCTCCCAGGCCTCTCTCCTCCCTCCCTCCCTCCCTCCCCTTTCCTCCCCAGCAGCGGCGGTGGCTGCGGCCCAGCGGCCGGGACGGAGGAGGTCCGCCCAGGCGAGCAATCCATCCAGTGCTGATCACAAAGCAGACGCGGGGACCGGGACCCGGCTGCAGAGGGCGGCGCATGCTCAGTGAGGGCGGAGATGCCAGCGGCTGGAGAAATATGGCAGGGGGCGTGGCCATGGGCGTGTCCCGGGGCGTGGCCTGGGAAGGAATGAAGCTGGGCATGCTCAGTGCGCCCGAGAGGCGGTGCCTGCGGCTGGAGGGGAGCCAGTCAGGGGCGGGCACGAGGGCGTGGCCGAGGGTGTGGGTGGGGCGAAAGCGAGGCCGCGCATGCTCAGTGAGCCGGGTCTGGGGCGGGGATCCTCTGCGGCTGAAGGGGAGCCGGGCTGGGGCGGATCAGGGGGCGGGGCCTGTCATGGGCGGGGCTTTTCCGGGGCGTGGCCGCGCGAGGGCGCATGCTCAGTGCGCCGCGCCCGGGGGCGAGGAGCCTCGCGGCTGAGGGAAAGCCGGGCTGGGGCCGGGCTGGGGGCGGGGCCTGCAGGGGGCGGGGCCTTGCGGGGCGTGGCCGCGCGAGGGCGCATGCTCGGTGCCCGCGGCTGCTCCCTCGGTCCAGCGCCGCAGCCGGAAAACCGCAGCGGTGGCGGCGGCGGCGGCGGCCGCGATCGGAGGCACCGGGCGTGACAGGGGGAAGCCCTGAGGGCGTCACCGGCCCGGGCGGGAGCCGGAGCCCGCGGCGGCGTCTCCGGGGCGGGCGGCGGACGCGGCGGCGGCGGGGGGCGCGGAGCAGGCCGGCCGCCGTGATTTTGACGTTTCCGGAGCGTCGCGCCGCCGGCCGCCCCCGCCCGCGCCCCCGCGCCGCGGCCGGAGGGGGAGCGCCCCGCATGGCGGGCCCCGGGCCCCGGCGCCGGCGCTGAGCCGGCCTCGCCCGCAGCCGCCGCCCCCGCCGGGCCCGGGCGCAGACAAAGGGGAGCGGCTCACGCGCGCTCGCGGCGGCGGCGGCGGCGGCCGGAGGCGGGAGGCGGGGGCTCCCCGCGCGCGGCCCCCGCGCCGCCCCGGCCCCCGCGCGCCATGTGAGGCCCGGCCCGGCGCCCGCACCCGCCGCCATGGGCGACGCCGCGGGGGACCCGCGCGAGCTGCGGCGGACGTTCATCGTCCCCGCCATCAAGCCCTTCGACCACTACGACTTCCCGCGGGCCAAGGTCGCCTGCAACCTGGCCTGGCTGGTGGCCAAGGCCTTCGGCTCAGGTAGGCGGCCCCCGCCCTGACCCTGGTCCCCCTGACCCTGGTCCCCCTGACCCCCGCCCCCTGACCCCCGGGAGGGCGCCCCCCGTCCCCCTGTCCCCCGGGAGGGAGCCCCGCGCCCCCCTGACCCCCGGGAGGGAGCCCCGCGCTCCCCTGACCCCCGGGAGGGAGCCCCGCGCCCCCCTGACCCCCGGGAGGGAGCCCCGCGCTCCCCGCCCTCCGGCCCGCGGGTCCGGGAGGGGAGGACGGAGGGACACGCGCGGCGGGTCGGGGCAGGAGCCCGGCGCCCTGGCCTGGTCGGGGGGGATGGGAGGAGATGGTCCCGCCCGGCTCCTTGGATTGGATCGCGGATCGGGGGTCGGGGATCGCGGATCGCGGATCCGTTTGTTTTTAGGGCAGTTTAGTCGGTTCCGACCTTTGGTTTTCATGGATGCATCCCCCGACCCCCCTTAGCTGTGCCCGCTCCGCCGGCCGGTCTGAGCCGGTGTCCGTGTGGTCGGGGCGCGGGCCGCGGGGGGCGTAGCTCCGCCTGGATTTTGACATTTGGGTCGAGGCGCCCGGAGTCGCTCGCCGAGGTTGCGGGCGCCCCGGGCGCCGCGGCTGAGCCCCGGTGCCGCTTCCAGCCCGTCTTGGCCTACGGGGAGACCCGTTCCTCTCCTCCTCTGCCCCGAACGGATGCTGGCTTCGTGCGCGGTGGGAAAGAAGCGCTCCCCGCCGCGGGATGTCTTTTATTTTTATTTTTCAAGCCGGAGAGGGCTTTCCAGGGCGCGGGCAGCGGCCGCCAATGGGCCGCAGAACAACAGGAAAAGGCCTTGCTGGGCCGGGAGCCCGGGTCGCTGGGAAAACGGGAGTTTCGCTGGGGAGTCGGAGGCCGCGCCCCTTCTGGCCCGGCGGTTCCGTCTGGTGGCTTTTAGGGTCGTTTTCGGAGGTTTCGGGGCCGGTTCATCCTTCAGGGGCGTGTGGTGTGTTTGCTGGGGAAATGTCTCAGGGTTACACCCTTCTCTCCGGGTGTTAAGGGAGCTCAGGGTCTAGCTAGGAACCAGCAGGTCCGGGTTCAAGGCCCGGTCAGGGCACAGGCCCGGGTTGTGGGCTCGGTCCCCAGTGAGGGGCGTTCGGGAGGCAGCTGATCCGTGATTCTCTCTCATCACGGATGTTTCTCTCTCTTCCTCCCCCTCTTCTCCCTTCTCCTCTGAAATCCGTTTTAAATTTTTTGGAGATAGTTTGGGGCGGTAGGGGGTGGGGAGTGGCTTATGGCCCTTTAGGATTGTGAAAGGAGGTGGGTCAGGGTTTAACGCGCATGCTGCTCCGCGGTGCCCGGCGGCTCCTTTAACCCGGCAACGGGAAGTCATCTGAATCCGTTTCAGGCCCGTTTCCCGTGGTTTTCTTTGTATTCCTGTGGCGGCTCTCTTTGCACTTGGATCCTCGGGCTTTGGTACGGAAGGAGGAAAAGATGTCAAACGTTTTGAAAACGGGCGTCAGGCGTAGACGTGATTTTTTAAAAGGTCGTCTGGGGAGGATGTCCGCGTCCGGGTTCCTCTGGGCCTGGACGTGTCAGGGACCCGAGGAGAGGCGCAGAGCCCGCCCGTGCGGTTTTTTCTCCGGCACCTCTGCCGTCCGGGAGGAGAGGGCGTGGGTCTCACTCTTGGGGTCAGCGGCCCAGGAAGCTGGACCCCCGGGAGGAGTCTTCGGAGGAGGGGAAGGAGGGGCGTGATGGCGTGTGGGGAGGCCCCGGGGGGCCGAGGCCCCTCACCGGAACCGGCCTCCTGTGTGTGTGTGTGAGTCTGTCTGTCTATCTGTCTGTCAGGCACGTCCTCTAGCTTCTGGGCCCCAGAGGGACCCGTAGGGAACACACTTCTGGGAGAAAGGAAGTGAAGGAGTCGGATGTGAGCCGCAGCCCTGCTCGGCCGGCCTGGGCTCCGGGCTGTGCACTGAGCTGCCCACTTGGGATTCGGGGCTCCTGGCACCTCGGTGATGTCGGTGCTGTGTCCCCCTTTCTAGGACCCCCTCACTCCCCACGCAGCGCACAGAGAGGCCGCACGGCTCCGCTCCCGTCACTCTCTCCCCGGGGCGGGAGGGCGGGATCTGACCGGCTCCGGGTTTGGCATGCTGCGGACGGGCACGCCGGGATCCCCAGCCTGAGCAGCCCTCCCACGCTGGGCTGTCCCGTTAGCGGGGGAGCGGCCGAGAGGCGCTGTGCTGGCGCTGACACATCTGGCCGCGGGGGCCCCGCGCTCAGGCTCTGCCGGCTCGGCAGGCCTCTCCCCTCCTCCGCGGCTGTGAAGATGCCGGTCCGGCCTGCGAGCAGCCTCCTTTCCCTCAGCGGGCGGCCCTCGCCCTGTCAGCGGCCTCAATGGGTATTGTTGGCACTTGGTAACGTTCGCCTTGGCAACAGTCGGAATGTCTGAAAGGCCAGGAAACCCCCAGCCCCAGACCTCCCTCCGAGCGATGGGAGACAAAGGAGCGCTCGGGAGCAGAGCTGAGCCGGCGGGTTGTTTGTGTCCGAGCCAGCGGGCCCTCAGAGCATCGCGTACGGTGTGGACGGAGAAGGCCAGTGTTCTCCATTTGCTGCAGACACTTAGGCAGGAATGCTAACCGACTACATGTTTCACCTAATAGTCAATTAGGTCTCACCTGATTGTCAATTAATCACTCGAAAATCAGCCCACCTTTGCTCTGATTACTAAAATCACTTCTTTTTAAAAATATATTTTATTGATTTTTACAGAGAGGGAGAGAGAGTTAGAAACATCGATGAGAGAGAAACATCCATCAGCTGCCTCCTGCACACCCCCTACCGGGGATGTGCCCGCCACCAAGGTCCATGCCCTTGACTGGAATCGAACCCGGGCCCTTCAGTCCGCAGGCTGACGCTCTATCTACTGAGCCACACCGGCCAGGGCTAGAATCACTTCTTTAATGATGCCATCGGTATAGGGTCTTCGGGCGTGGGTTTTGTCTTTCCTTCCCATGATAAACTCTAACTTTTCGCATATTCAAGAGCAGTCCATTTTAGAACCAGACGTTGAAAAGTCACCTTCTAGTAAAACGACAGCAGGAACCCATGGTGGGCATAGAAGGAAGCGTCTGAGCCGCAAACGATGAACAAGGCGGGAGCGTCTTACCTGGACAGCAGACAGGCGCGGGCGCCGCTGAGCCGGGGCCCCTGTCAGAGCTGTGACCCCATCCTGCTCCAGGCCCCTGCTGCCAGCTGTTTATTTTGTGGAAGAATGCAGACCCGGCCCTGACGGTCAGGCGTCAGCTTGTTTGGATGCCTTGTAACCAGTAAACAGATGCTCTCAGGCCTGGGAGCGAGGGCCGGAGGAGGAGGCAGCCTGCGCCTTCTGATGGACAGCCCGCCCCCCCCCCCCCGTCCCCCCACAAGGCCGCCCTGTCCCTCCCTCTGGCCGCGGAGGAAATGGTGGCGCGGAGCTTCCTCACCGAGGTCTGGTTTGGAGACCGTGGCGGGCACTTCCTCATGCCGGCCGCGTCATCGTTCCCTCTGTCCAGTGGTGTCCCCTCCGGCCGGCACTTCCCTGTCTTCTCTCACGGAATCCCAGGAGGTAGGATGGAAGGAGGCTGGTGAGGACTGGAAACTGTCAGTCATTCCCGTTACACGGGCGGAGCCGCGGCCCAGGGGGCAGGAGCTCATCAGCACCACCCCCTCCGGAGCGGCGTCTGCTCTTGACCGCTGCCCGGCACAGGTAGGGGCTGCCCGGCACAGGTGGGGGCTGCCCGGCACGGGTAGGGGCTGTCCGGCACAGGTGGGGGCTGCCCGGCACAGGTAGAGGCTGCCCGGCACAGGTAGAGGCTGCCCGGCACAGGTGGGGGCTGCCCTGCACAGACAGGGGCTGCCCGGCACAGGTGGGGGCTGCCCGGCACAGGTAGAGGCTGCCCGGCACAGGTGGGGGCTGCCCGGCACAGGTGGGGGCTGCCCGGCACAGGTAGAGGCTGCCCGGCACGGGTGGGGGCTGTCCGGCACGGGTGGGGGCTGCCCGGCACAGGTGGGGGCTGCCCGGCACAGGTGGGGGCTGCCCGGCACAGGTGGGGGCTGCCCGGCACAGGTGGGGGCTGTCCGGCACAGGTAGAGGCTGCCCGGCACAGGTGGGGGCTGCCCGGCACAGGTGGGGGCTGCCCGGCACAGGTGGAGGCTGCCCGGCACAGGTGGGGGCTGTCCGGCACAGGTGGAGGCTGTCCGGCACAGGTGGAGGCTGCCCGGCACAGGTGGAGGCTGCCCGGCACAGGTGGAGGCTGTCCGGCACAGGTGGAGGCTGCCCGGCACAGGTGGAGGCTGTCCGGCACAGGTGGAGGCTGCCCGGCACAGGTGGGGGCTGCCCGGCACAGGTAGAGGCTCCTGGCACAGGTGGAGGCTGCCCGGCACAGGTGGGGGCTGCCCGGCACAGGTAGAGGCTCCTGGCACAGGTGGAGGCTGCCCGGCACAGGTAGAGGCTGCCCGGCACAGGTGGGGGCTGCCCTGCACAGACAGGGGCTGCCCGGCACAGGTAGAGGCTCCCGGCACGGGTGGAAGGCAGGCTGGTGGGAACGAGGCGTTAGGTCGGAGGGAGGGTGACCGGACGTGGGGTCCAGGGAGGGTTTGAATCGAAGGCAGTCGGAGAGTGTGAGGTCATCGGAGGTCTGGGGAGCACGCGGTCCCCTGAGCGTTTGAGAGTCAGACTGGGAGTGAGTCCGATGTCATTGGCCAGCGGGGAGAGGGGAGAGCTTCGGGGGGAAGGCACGCCACCACTGTCTGAGGAGACCTTGAGTCTCCGGGAAGCCTGGGCGGCCGCTGGCTGAGTGGGTGTGCGGCGCGGCCGAGGAGGAGGAGGAGGAGGAGGAGGAGGAGGAGGAAGAGGAGGGGGATGACAGCGTGGAGTCGTGTGTCAGCGTGAGCGCACCTGGAGGAGAGGAGGTCCCGGGCCGGAAGGCGCTGCAGCAGGATCCAGGGCAGGAGCGCCCCCAGTGCCGGGGGCGGGGGGGGGGGGGAGCCCGCGGAAAGGGAGCCCAGGGCAGGGGGGGTGGAGGGAACTGCAGGGGTCACTCCTCCAGGAGCTGCTCCTCGGGGGCCGGGCTCAGGAGGCAGCGTAGAGGCCGTGCCCGTCGGTGATGGAGGGAGACCCAGTGCGCGCACAGCCGCAGCCCCCTCGCTGTCTCCACAGGGAGATGGGAACCCCGGCTCCCGCCCACACTGCCATTCCGCCCCCACAGGTCATTCCGGTCTCCCCTCGTGTGCGTGTGCGTGTGTGTGCATGTGTGCGTGTGTGCGCGTGTGTGTGTGTGCGCGTGTGTGTGTGTGCGCGTGTGTGTGTGCGTGTGCGCACGTGTGTGTGTGTGTGTGAGAGTGTGTGTGTAAGTGTGTGTGTGAGTGTGAGAGTGTGTGCGTGTGCGTGTGTGTGTGTGTGTGTGTGTGAGTGTGTGTGTGTAAGTGTGTGTGTGAGTGTGAGAGTGTGTGCGTGTGCGTGTGCGTGTGCGTGTGTGTGTGTGAGTGTGTGTGTGCGCATGTGGTGGAGTGAGGCTTCCTGTGCCGTGGGGAAGAGATGGAAGAGATGAGCAGCCGGAGGTGTGGTCACGGGAGGTGTGGTCACGGGAGGTGTGGTCACGGAGAGGCGACTGAGCAGAGGAATGCTGCCGGCCCAGCACCCCGCCCGCCCGGCATGTGATGGGAAGGAGGGAGCAGCTCTCCCCTGGCTTCTGCTCCGAGGACCGCCCTGAGTGACTCGGGGTGCTGGCCGTCCTGGTCCTCGTTCTGGTCCCCGGGGCCAGGACCCAGACAGGGACACGTGCTGCTGCGGGCGGGGGCGCCGTGAGCGCCTGAGCCGCATAGGCAGTGGCTGTCCTGTAGGGAATGGAGACCCCCGGGTCAGGGAGCTGACAGTCGCCGAGTGATGGGAGGAGCCCCCGTGAAGGTGGGGAGGGGCAGCCGGGTGCAGGGCGCAGAGGGGGCTCGCAGGGGACACTGCGCGGGGCGGAGAGCGGCCGGGGCCTTCCCTTCGAGGAGCCTCGCGTGTCCGGGCTCGGCTGCAGCGGGCAGCCACCAGCTCAGAAAACGGCCGTCGCCTGGGGCAGCACGCCGGGCCCGTTGGCGGGTTCGGACCCAGAGCCGGGAGGGTCACAGCAGCATGGCGGCTGGGCTGGGCTGGGCTGGGCTGGGCACGAGAAAACCCGTCGGCGTCCCTGGCAGGTCCGGGAGGTGCTCGCTGGATCCCTCTTATCTGGGCCGCACGGGAGTGGGCGAAACCTCTTATCGCCGTGCCTGTTTATCTCCCAGCGCGCGTTTCGGTTCGCCGGTTTCAAAACGCGATGCAAGCCCAAACCGCTCTGAAAACGGAGGCCGCTGTGGGTGGAAGTGAGACCTTTCCCTGTCGCGTGTGATTCCTCAAGACTTGGGCCGGGGCCGGTGCGGCTCAGTGGGTAGAGCGTCGGCTTGGGGACTGAAGGGTCCCGGGTTCGATTCCTGTCAAGGGCATGGACCTTGGTTGCAGGCACATTCCCAGAGGGGGGTGTGCAGGAGGCAGCTGATCAGTGACTTTCTCTCATCAATGTTTCTGACTCTCTATCCCTCTCCCTTCCTCTCTGTACAAAATCAAAATATATATTTAAAAAAAAAAAAAAAAAAAGACTTGGCTGTAAAGTGACCTGCTTGGCCCGGCAGGCCTGGCTCCGGGGCGGAGCATTGACCTAGGAGCCAGGCGGTCAGGGTTCGATTCCCGGTCAGGGCACAGGCCCGGGTTGTGGGCTCCATCCCCAGTGTGGGGTGTGCAGGAGGCAGCCGGTCCCTGGTTCTCTCTCATCATGGGTGTTTCTCTCCCTCTCCCTCTCCCTTCCTCTGAAGTCAATAAAAATAACATGCACATGTGCAGAGCGACGTGCTCTGGAGCAGTCACTGCCGCCGCGGCTTCTCTGGGGTGGAAAGGGCTCTTTCGCCGTTTTTGTGAAACACTCAGCTCCTGGGTGCTGGGTGAGGTGGGTCCTCGGCTCCTGGGTGCTGGGTGAGGTGGGTACTTGGCTCCTGGGTGCTGGGTGAGGTGGGTACTTGGCTCCTGGGTGCTGGGTGAGGTGGGTCCTCGGCTCCTGGGTGCCGGGTGAGGTGTCCCTCGGGTCCTGTGTGCTAAGCTAGGTGGGTCCCCATGCGCACGTCCCTCTGTGGTGCCCAGCGCGCGTGCGCCCTGCCCAGCAGCGGGCAGCCGGTGGCCGCTGGGCGATGCGGCTGCGGGAGGAGCATGCTTTCAATCGTTCAGTGGGCGGCTATTTTTAGATCGCCCCCAGATCCCAGATTGCTCCAGCTACTGCTGACCCGCTTCCGGCGTCCCGTATGGGTCCCAGCTGCGCGTGGATATTTCCACTCGGTGTGTGCGCCGTCCCCTCCCCGCCCGCCCCGGCTTCCTCCCGGTGAGAGCCGAGCGCCGGCTCCGGGGATGCCGTCCCGCCCGCCTTCGGCACCGCCGCGGGCAGCGGCCGGTCTGCTCCTGCGGGAGCGAGTGGCCACCGTCCTCTGGGGAGCCCCGGCGCGCTGGCTGGCAGGGTCACGCCGGGCACACGTGTTCTCCGCCCCCAGAGCACGTGCCCGAGGAGCTGCGGGAGCCCTTCTACACGGACCAGTACGACCAGGAGCACATCAAGCCGCCCGTGGTGCAGCTGCTGCTGTCGGCCGAGCTGTACTGCCGCGCGGGCAGCCTCATCCTCAAGAGCGACGCGGCCAAGCCGCTGGTGGGCCATGACGCCGTGGTGCAGGCCCTGGCGCAGAAGGGGCTCTACGTCACCGACCAGGAGCGGCTGGTGACCGAGCGGGACCTGCAGCGGAGGCCCATCCAGATGGTGAGCCCCGGCCCGGCGGGGCGGGGGCCGGGGCGGGGGGCGTGCCTGTCCGTGCGCGGCCGGCGTGACCCGGCCCGCCTCTGCCTGTCATGTGTGTTCGTGCAGTTGCTAAGCATGAGCTTTTCTGCAGAGCTGGCCCGGGCCACGCAGGCAGGGCCCTGCAGGACGGTGCCCCTTCACATGTTCTTATTGGCGTCGGAGAGGAAGGGGGGGCGGGAGACGGCTCTGGGACCTCAGGCGGCTGAGCCGGCCCCGCTCCGTTGCAGAGCGCCCACCTGGCCATGATGGACACGCTGATGATGGCCTACACGGCGGAGATGGTGAGCGTGGAGAAGGTCATCGCGTGCGCCCAGCGCTACTCCCCCTTCCTCCAGGCCACCGACCTGCCCTACGACATCGAGGACGCCGTCATGTACTGGATGAACAAGGTGGGTGCGGGCAGGCCCTCGCTCCCGCTCCGCCGGGCTGGGCTGTGTCCCCGGGTGTGTGTGTGTGTGGGGAAGGCGACCCCGAGCTCCCTGCCTCTGCGGGAGAAGGTGGCCGCCAGACGCGGGCTCTCCCCGCCGCCCCGCCCCCCGCAGGGCCCGCCCCCATCCGCCCCCGCCCTGGCCCCACCCCGCCCCCCATCAGCCCCGCCCCCATCAGCCCCCGCCCCGCCCCCGCAGGGCCCCGCCCCGGCCCCGCCCCGCCCCGCCCCCGCAGGACCCCGGCCCGGGCCCGGCCCGCCCCCATCAGCCCCCGCCCCGCCCCCGCAGGGCCCCGGCCCCGCCCCCGCCCCGCCCCGCCCCCGCAGGACCTCGGCCCGCAGCCTCCAGCTGTGAGGGTCCGTCCCTGCTGCTCGCAGCCGGTGTCGCCTGAGCACAGACACTTCATTACCGTTCTGTTCTAGGTCACAGCGAGAGCGCGGGTTGTGCAATCTTGTTAGCATTTCCCACCCCACCCCCTTTTTAAATGTCTTTTTCTTTCTTTCTTTTTTTTAACTTTTTTTTCCATCAAAGAGGAAGGGAGAGGGAGAGAGGCTCCTGCTGGCCTGTCCCGCCCGCGGGGGTGCTGGGCAGCCTCTGAGTCCGTGAGCTCACCCCCCGACCCCCAGCGGATGCGGCCCCTGGAGGCGCCTCCTTCCGGCCGGAAGGGGAGGTGTCCCCGGAGGGGGCGCTGCTGACACACAGTGTGGCCACCGGCGTGGGAGGCGCGTGCCCTCTTCTCGCTCTCCGTGACGGCCTTCCCTCCGGGGTTTTGTGCTGCAGGTGAACGAGCACTTGAAGGACATCCTGGAGCAGGAACAGAAGCTGAGGGAGCATCACACAGCGGAAGCCCCCGGCGGTCAGAAGGTACGCGTCTCCGCTCGGAACGGGCCCCCGCGGGCCGGTTCCCGGGAACGTCCACTGGCTCTCGGTGACGGTCACGGTGCCGGACGGCCATGCTGGGGACGCGACCTCAGTGGAAGCGCCAGGCAGCGGGGAGTGGACGGCGGTGCTCAGGAGACTGCCAACGCCCGGAGCTCCGGATCTGAGCTTCGTTTGGAAAAAAGAATGGTTCAGGCTTTGGTGAAATGCATGGAACAACACGGCGGCAGGCCAGGGCGCCCGCCCTGTGGTGGCGTGTGATCAGGCCGGCGCGGAAAGTGGGGCACGTGTGCAGCGGACGCGCGGTGGGGACATGGCTCCCCGGGAGGAGCCAGCGGAGCAGGGGCGGGTCCACGGGCTTGTGTCCTCACGCTCGTAGCACTGACTGCATCGAGAGTCTGTGTCTCAGGGCGTTAAAGGTACGAGTCTGCTCGGTGCAGCACTGCCACTCTTTAGAGAGATGTGGGTGAGGGGCTCTCGGGCCGGGCACGGGGGAAGGAACGCCTCGGAGCAGGGACACCCCCGCGTTCTGATTGCTTCCACTCGAGGCGGAGTCTCAGGACAGCCCCCCCTCCCGGTGAGGCAATCGCTCGCTGCCCGGTCTCCGCCGCCGTAAGAGCCGCCGCCTGAACCCTCACCGAGTTCCTGGGAGACCGGCCTCTGCCGTCAGCATTGGGAGGAGATGCTGGCCCCCCGCACCCCCTGTTCCCCCCCTGCGCCCCCCCCCAGGCCCCTCAGAACGACAGGCCCGTTTCCCGACATAAAGGCCCCTGGAGAGCCTGCCATCGGTCTCCCAAACACGCGTGACCTCTAGCCCTGCTGCGTGTGGCAGGTGCTGACATCCCAGACCCGTGTCCTTTGGCGCCTGCCCTGGGAACCTGGTGTCGAACCTGCAGTGTTCTCATCGACGCGGGTGTTCCATACGTGTGTGAACACACAGAACAAACACGGGCTCCCACGGGGCGCCACCCTCACAGGCACCGTCACCCTCACATGCGACTCCTCGCTTACCTGGGTCCCTCCCTCTTCACACGGTTATTTTCACCAAATACTGTGAGGCCCCGGCCACCTGATTGGGCGACCCTCCCTTAGACCCGCCCCAGTGACCGGGCCCCGTCCCTCCTGGGTTTACGAGGATCCCGCTGTCAGCAGGTCTGTCCTCGCTGCTGTCTGTATGAACTTACCGGGTGTAACGTGTTTCTGTCCGGTGCACTGCTTGTGAACGGACCGCGGGCCGTAAGCTGCAGTGTTACCCGGCGTTTGGAGAGGTTCCGGGCCGTCACTGGGCCCGCGGGGGGAAGTCTGTAGCTTCACCGACACTAACCCTGACGACTTTCCTTTCCCTTCCCCTCTGCTGCTCCTCTGAAGTCTCCCTCCAAGTGGTTTTGGAAGCTGGTGCCCGTAAGTGTGCCCTGAGAACCGTGATCGTGGCGTGGCCTTGCCGTGTCCTGCTGTGCGGTCACACGTAGCCGTCAGTCACGCAGAGGGGCGCCCGGCATGGACACGGGACAGGGAAGTGGAGCCCCGCCACGGCTGGGCCGGGAGCTGCAGTCATTTGACATGGAAGCTCTTTGCTCATCTTGTCAGTGACCGCAGACCATCAGTGACCAGGTTTTTAAAAAGCATGTGTTTTTTTTTTGTTTTTTTTAATCAGTACATTTTATTGATGTTTTACAGAGAGGAAGGGAGAGGGAGAGAGAGAGTGAGAAACATCGATGAGAGAGAAACATCTATCAGCTGCCTCCTGCACACCCCCCACTGGGGATGTGCCCACAACCAAGGTCCATGCCCTTGACCGGAATCGAACCCGGGACCCTTCAGTCCGCAGGCCGACGCTCTATCCACTGAGCCACACGGGTCAGGGCAAAAGCATTAGTTTTAATAACGTTCGTGGGAGTGAATGTGAATTGCATGCGTGGATAGTTTGCATTGTAAAGTCACATTTTTGAAAGAATTCTCTCTTCAGCTGAGTTGTAGGCACACTGTGCTAGAGAGTGGCCAACGGTCCTCACCAGCTCGGACTTCCGGTTTCCGTTCTGGTGAGACCGGAGGCTGGTCTCCCAGGGCCGAGTCTGGGGTTGGCCCACGCACAGTGTCTGGCGTGCCTCCACGTCTCTGGCGGAATGTTGTAAACATGGACATTCACTGCTGAAGCCCAGCAAAGCTGTGTGCGCGCGCACACGTCCACACGCGTGTGCGTGTGCTTGTGCCTGAGCTCGAGCGTGTCCATGCATGTGTCCACCCATCTGTGCATCCATGCATGTGTGTATGTGTGTGCGCCTTGAGCAGAGGGTGCTGGGCAGAGAGCAGGGCAGCAGCCATGATCCCTGCCGGCGGGGACCTCCGCCCCAGTGCGAGCCGGGCACGCCGGCTGCTGCCGGCTGGAGGCAGAGTCCTAGGGATTGTCCATCAGTCATCAGTGCAGCTTTCCGCAGCGCATGTGTGCGGTGTGTCTGTGTGTGTGTGTGCGGTGTGTCTGTGTGTGTCTGGTGGGGCTCCGAGCTGGGACATGGCATTGACGTGGCGGGGACAGGCGCCACGGGAATCTCCCCAGGAGCGGGGTCTGGGTGTCAGCAGGGCGCTCTGTGATGCCATGTGTGTGTGTGTGTGTGTGTGTGTGTGTGTCTGTATGTGTGTGTGTGTCTCTCTGTGTGTCTCTGTGTGTGTGTCTCTGTGTGTGTGTGTCTGTGTGTGTGTCTCTGTATGTGTGTCTGTGTGTGTGTCTCTGTGTGTGTGTCTCTGTGTGTGTGTCTCTGTGTGTGTGTGTCTGTGTGTGTGTGTGTCTGTGTGTGTGTGTCAGTCTGTGTGTGTGTCTGTGTGTCTGTGTCTGTGTGTCTGTGTGTCTGTCTGTCTTTGTGTATGTGTCTGTATGTGTCTCTGTGTGTGTGTCTCTGTGTCTGTGTGTGTCTCTGTGTGTGTGAGTGAGTGACGTGGCGAGGCGCCGGTGCTGAGGAGAGAGGGTGTGGTGACCGGGCCATTCTCTGTGCTCGGCGCTGGGTTGTGTCAGACCACGGCACCCGCGTCCCCGTGTGCCCGTCTGAGCGCCCCCCCGCTCCCCGCAGGCGCGGTACCGGAAGGAGCAGACGCTGCTGCGGCAGCTGCCGTGCATCCCGCTGGTGGAGAACCTGCTCAAGGACACGGCGGACGGCTGCGCGCTGGCCGCCCTCATCCACTTCTACTGCCCCGGCGTGGTCCGGCTGGAGGGTGAGCGCGGGCGGCGGGGGCGTGTGTGTGTGTGTATGTGTGTGTGTGCACACGCATGGGGGCGCATGGGGACGCGGGCGGTGGTCACGGCTGGCACGGCTGCCAGCCAGCGCCGGTGAGCGCTGTGACCGAGGGGGCGGCGGGAGGCGCGCTTGCTCCGTGTTGAGTGAGTGCGCGCGCATGCGTGCTAAGCAGACGCCAGGTGCATGCATGTGTGCGTGTGCGTGCGTGTGCGTGCGCGCCCGGAGTCGCTGAGTGGGGTCTGAAACGTGTGTTTCCAATCCACCCCAAGTGCTCACCTCGCTCTCTTCCCGTTTGAAGATATTTGTTTGAAAGAAACCATGTCTTTGGCTGACAGCCTGTACAACCTGCAGCTGGTCCAGGAGTTCTGCCAGGAGCACCTGACCCAGTGCTGCCACTTCTCGCTGGAGGACATGCTCTACGCCGCCACGTCCATCAAGGTGCGCCCGCCCCTCTCCCCTCCCCCGGGACCCGGCTCCGGAGCCGCAGGGAGCTCAGTCAGCCGGGGCCTGCTGGAACAGCCGCACATGAGAGAGAATGGGGGGGGGAGGGGCGCGTATGCAGCTGCGTGAACATCGTCAGAGCCAGAGAGAGGAGCTGGAGGTGGAATGCACTGGGTGCAGGTCACCCCGCTGACCGGCCAGTTCAGAGAGAACGTCCTTTGCGAGCTGCAGAGCTGGGACCGTTGTCCCTCCCTCTGCTGACCTCTGGTGGCCACGCACGGTACCACCTCCCCAGCGAGCAGAGCCCCCTGAGCAGCCGCGCTTCACCGTCTCCCTCCCCCCTGCAGAGCAACTACCTGGTGTTCATGGCCGAGCTCTTCTGGTGGTTCGAGGTGGTGAAGCCGTCCTTCGTGCAGCCCCGCGCCCTGCGTGCGCAAGGAGGTGCGTGCGTGCGTGCGTGTGCGTGTGCGTGCGTGTGTCTGTGTGTGGTTGCTGCAGTGCCATGATCTGGTGACTGCACATGCTAATAGCCGTCAGAAATAAAGGCCCGGCCAGTGTGGCTCAGTGGCTCAGCCTTGACTGAACCAGGAGGTCAGGGTTCGACCCATAGGGCACATGCGCAGGCTGTGGGCTGGATCCCAGGAGGGGGCGTGCAGGGGGCAGCCCATCCATGATTCATCGTTACTGCTCCCGTCTCTCCCTCTGAAATCAGTAAAGGTTTTTGTTTTTTTTAAAAGAAGTTAGCTTTACATAGACTGGGATTTCCCTGTGCGTAGAAAGGGAAGCTGAGATTAAGTGTAAAGTGACCTGTGGCCTGGAATTCCTGAGATGGTGTTGGAAACGCGCTGCCCGTGTGTGTTAACGCTGAGCTCTTTCGTCTCTCACAGCTGAGCCTGCAGCGGACGCCCGAGCCAGCACCGCGGACAGCTCCCCGGGCCCCGCGAGGTAGGCCCCTCCCCTCCCTCCGGCCTCTCCCCCGGGAGCCAGACTCAGTCACGTGGCCTCAGCCTTCCCCGGGGACTTTGAACTGAAAAGGCCTTCGTGCGCTCGCCTTAAAAGCCGCCGTGAACGTGTTCAGTTTGGCTGGGATACAGTCTCACGTTGGTCATGGTGGTCTCGGTGTACAGGGATGCGGCATTTGCACGCCTTACCTAAGTGCGATCACCCCCCGATTCCGGTGGTCACCTGTCACCGACTAACGTACCACCGAACGCCTGGCTACGGTCCCCTTCACGCTTGTCTGGTCTCAGCCGTTTCCACGCAGAGTGGACGCACACGGCAACATTGTAACAGCGGCGGCAACATTGTAACGGTGTCTGGGTTTGCATTGCAGCGCGGGAGACGTGTTCCCTCATCGCTTGTCCTCCCAGCCTCCTGCAGCCTCAGGTAACCTGTCGGGGAAGCCGAGGGAATGCCATGTCGGCATGTGCACGGACACAGGGATGTGGGTTCTGTCAAATCGCTATAGCTTACATTTTTTATGTGATCGCAATGACTTTTCTCTCTCCACGTGAAGGAGGAATCCGGAGGTCTTCGTCCATGTCTTACGTCGACGGCTTCATAGGGACGTGGCCGAAGGAGAAGAGGTAAGGGGGAATTCCGTCCGTCCGTCCCCTCTGCCGCCGGTCCCACCGCAGCGCGCCTCACGGGGAGGGGCGGACCTTGAGGAGGGAACCCCATGGATTCAGCCAGCTGCGGCTGGAACATATCCGGGGGAGGGGGTGGGGGTGGGAAGTTCCTCTGTGCTCATGTGTCCTGCGTCGTCAGCGCTCCAAGTCTCCATGACGTCACACACAGTGCACGGGCGGGCGTGGAGGTCACCCGCACACTCTGCCGCCTGTGGGAGGGACTGGGGCGTCCTGGGTTCGGGTCCCGCCGGGCGCCCGGAGCGGCCTCTGCAGGCGCCGGGAAGACTGTGGCCGTAAAAGCCATCCCTCTCCCGGGATCACCGGAGGGTCTTCTCTTTGGATTCCGTTCAGGTCGTCCGTGCACGGCGTCTCGTTCGACATCTCCTTCGACAAAGAGAACACGGCGCCGAGGAGCGCCCCCAGCCGCGGCATCCCCCGCTCCGTCAGCAACGAGGGGCTGTCCCTGAGCCACGGCCGGGCGGCCAGGACCACGAGGAAGAGCCTGACCTTCCAGCCCGTCAACGGGGAGGGCGAGGCGGGGGGCATCGCGGAGGAGCTGGGCGACCCCCGCGGGGACTTCCCCACCTACGTGCCCCACCCCCCGCCCAAGCTCGGCCCCGGCGAGAACTCCCGCCCCCGGCTCCCCAACGGGGCGCTGCAGCCCGGCCTGCTCCCCGGAGAGCCGGGCGGCCCCGGCGAGACGCCCAGCATCGAGGAGGCGCTGCAGATCATCCACGACACCGAGCAGCGCCCCCCGGCGGCCCCGCCCGGCCACGTCGCCAACGGCTTCTTCCTGCACAGCCAGGACCTGAGCCCCCCGCCCGCCGGCCTGCAGCTGCGCCCGCCCAGCCCCGACCCCCTGACCAGCCCCGCCGGCGCCCCGAGCCCCGGCACGGACGATACCGAGGTGGACACCGGCATCCACGTGCCCTCCGAGGACCTGCCGGGCACGGTGGACGAGGACTCCTCGCTGCGGGACTACACCGTCAGCCTGGACTCGGACACGGAGGACGCGCCCAAGCTGCCGCGCGAGGCGCCCAGCCCCTGCCCCAGCTCCGTGAGCGCCCGCTCCCAGCCGGGCAGCAGCGCCTCCTCCGGCTCCGGCGTCCGCATGACCAGCTTCGCCGAGCAGAAGTTCCGGAAGCTCAGCCACACGGACGGCCGCAGCAGCGGCAGCAGCTCGCAGAAGACCACGCCCGAGGGCTCGGAGCTCAACATCCCGCACGTGGTGGGCTGGGCGGCGGGCGCGGAGGAGGCGGGGCCGCCGGGCCGGGACAGCGCGCAGCTGCTGGCCTCGGAGGTGCTGCAGCTGCGCATGCGGCTGGAGGAGAAGCGCCGCGCCATCGAGGCGCAGAAGCGCAAGGTGGAGGCCGCCTTCACGCGCCAGCGGCAGCGCATGGGCCGCACGGCCTTCCTCTCGGTGGTGAAGCGGCGGGGGGACGGCGCGCCGCTGCGCGAGGAGGCGGCGGGCGCCGAGGACGAGCAGGCGTTCCGCGAGCCGGAGCCCGGGGCCGGTGGGCAGCGCGGCCCGGGCCTGGCGGACATCAAGGAGGGCGCGGCCGGCCCCTGGCCGCCCTCGCCCACGGCGCCCGGGGACCCCGGCGAGGAGCCGGCGGAGGGCGAGGTGCTGGAGTACACGCGCTCCATCGAGAAGCTCAACGCCTCGCTGGGCTTCCTGCAGCAGGAGATGCAGCGCCTGGCGCAGCAGCAGGAGGCGCTCATGCGCATGCGGGACCGCCAGGCCTGGGTGGTGTCCCCGCCCCAGCCCGCGCCCCCCCGGCCCGCCCGGGACCCCCGGCCCGCCCGGCCCGGCCCCGCCCCCGAGCCGCCGCGGCCCGCGCACCCCGCGCCCCCGCTGCCCCTGCCCCGCAAGAGCGCGTCCTTCTCGGTGCGGGCGGCGCGGGCGCCGCGGCCCAGCGAGCTCAAGATCGCGCCGCTGACGCGCACGCTGACGCCGCCGCCCTCCGTGGACAGCCTCCCGCGGCTGCGGCGCTTCTCGCCCAGCCAGGTGCCCATCCAGACGCGCTCCTTCGTGTGCTTCGGCGACGGCGAGCCCGGGCCCGGCCCCCCGGAGGCCCCCGAGCCGCCCGCGCGGCCCCCGGGGGAGCCCGTGCCGGCCAGCGTGGCCGAGGTGCTGGCCCAGCCCGTGACCGAGACCGTGTGCCTGACGCCCGGCGCCGACGCCCCCCGGCCCGCCGGCCCGCCCGCCGCCCCCAAGGGCGCCAGCCTCATCGAGGTGTCGCTCTCGGACCTGACGGCCCCGGAGAAGGCGGACGTGCCCGCCGAGAGGGAGGACGGCGAGAGCGACCGGGAGCCGCCGGACGAGGAGCAGAAAGTGTGCTGCGGCTTCTTCTTCAAGGTGCCGCCAGCCCGGCCGGGGCGAGGGGCGAGGGGAGCCGGGCAGAGGGAGAGGGGAGCCGGGGCGGCTCTGCCCACCAGCCCGGCGGGGGCGAGGGGAGAGGGGCGAGGAGGGAGGGGGGAGGGGAGAGGGGAGCCGGGCGGCTGTGCCCACCAGCCCAGGCCCCAGCCACAGCCCCAGCAGGCTTCTCCCCGGGGCCCTCCACACACGCGGCTCGCTGGTTTCTAGAACGTTCTCGTCACGGTCACGGTGCACATCCGGAGGCGCTGCCTTGCGCCTCTGCCTCTCTCGCTCACACCGGGCTGTCGGTCTGGCCGGGGGGCAGGTGGGGCATCCTGCGGGCTGTGTCTTGGTCCCCATGTGGAGCCTGCCCTTCCCCCGCCCCCCCCCCCCCCCCCCCCGCTCCTGCAGAGCCCGCCCGCAGGGCCCGCGGCAGCTGCTCTCGTGTGACTGCCGTCTCGGGGGCTCGCGTGTCAGAGCCTTTCCGTGCTGTTTAACACGGGCGCCTCCTCCCGAGTTGTTTGTTTGGGTCCTTCGCTCCCTCCGTGGCGGGTGGTTAAGCTGACGCCCCGGCTCAGAGCCAGAGTCTGTCCTCAGTCACCGGGTGACGCAGCGCATCCGTGCACCCCCCCCCCCACCTTCTGGGACGTCCGAGTGGGGCTGGGGGGAGGGCTGGGGGCTCAGGCTCAGTCAGGACGGAGGTGGAGGGGGGTCGGCACCTGACCCTCCCCGTCTCCATGGCCGCGCCAGGACGACCAGAAGGCGGAGGACGACATGGCGCTGAAGCGGGCGGCGCTGCTGGAGAAGCGGCTGCGGCGGGAGAAGGAGACGCAGCTCCGCCGGCAGCAGCTGGAGGCCGAGCTGGAGCACCGCAAGGAGGAGACGCGGTGAGGGGGAGGAGGGACGGGAGGAGGGACTGGGGAGGAGGGACTGGTGGGCGCAGGGAGAGGCGAGGGGAGGCCGAGCTGGAGCACCGCAAGGAGGAGACGCGGTGAGGGGGAGGAGGGATGAGAGGAGGGACGGGGAGGAGGGGCGGGGGAGGGCGCGGCCTGAGGAGGGTCAGTGGGTCAGTGGTTAGAGCTGCCGGTTTGCAGGCGGAAGACGGAGGAGGAGCGGCAGCGGAAGGAGGACGAGCGGGCGCGCCGGGAGTTCATCCGCCAGGAGTACCTGCGGCGCAAGCAGCTGAAGCTCATGGAGGACATGGACACGGTGCTGCGGCCCCGCCCCGCGCCCCCCAAGCCCAAGAAGCAGCGCCCCAAGTCCATGCACAGGGACCACGCGGAGCCCCCCAAGACGCCCACCCAGGGCCCGCCAGGTAACGCGCGGCGAGGGCTGTGGGCGCGGTCACGTGACTGCACGCGGTCACGTGACTGCACGGAGCTCCACTGGACGAGGCTGTCCGAGTCCACACACCTCCCGTCTGGGGAGGGGGGGGGAGCGGCGCGGTGTCGGGGGGTGGGTAACCGGGCAGCTCGGGTGCTCGTGTGGCTGTTGTGTGCGTGTGTGTACACATGCAGGTGGGTCCCGTGTACACATGTGTCCGCCCCGTGTGCATGCATGTGAGTCCTGAGGGCTGCTCCCTCAGGGCGTGACCTTAGCGTGTCTTTCAGTCTCCAGCCTCTCCCTGGCGTCACTGAACACGGGCGACAGCGAGAGCGTGCACTCCGGCAAGAGGACGCCCAGGTATCCGCCCTTCTGTCCGTCCGTCCGTCTGTCCGCTGTCCGAGGGGGGGGCTTCCGTCTTCCAGGGTGAGGTCACAGCCGCCAGCTCGCACAGGCTGAGCCGACTGGAACAGAGCGGCTGGGATATGTGCTTCCGGGGAGCGGGGCCTGGAACCAGTGACGCTGATGAGACACTTCCACAAGCCACAGACACGGCAGCAGGCGGGGTCGTGGCAAAGCCAGGGCTGTGGACCGGAAAGGGCGCCGGCCTCCAGCTGTTTTCTGCCGAATATAAAGCGCCTCCTCTTCCCCCCGTTGGCCCCGGGCCGCTGCCCTCGCCCCGTCACCGCGTCCCGAACCCGGGGCCGCACGCCTGTGCCGGCACCTCCGGCCGCCGCCCGGTCGTGCTGGTGGCGTTTCCACGTGGAGCCGTGAGCGTCCACGGCGGAGCTCCGGCCGTGGGGGGAGGAGGGGGCAGCCCACACAGGCTCACCGCCGGGCGCTGTGGCCGCTTTCAGGTCGGAGTCGGTGGAGGGCTTCCTGTCGCCGAGCCGCTGCGGCAGCCGCAACGGGGAGAAGGACTGGGAGAACGCGTCCACCACGTCCTCCGTGGCCTCGGGGACCGAGTACACAGGTGGGCGCCGTGGACCGCTCTCCGGCCTCGGCTGGCTGGCGTGGGGCAGAGACGCCGCTCTAGGACCGGGCGGCTTTGGCGGATCCGAAGGACGAGAGGCATCAGTGTCCATCGGGGGCCCCCGGCCCCGTGTCCGCCGGCCCCCAGCCCCGGCCGGCAGGCGCCGCTGGGACCGGGCTTCCCGGGTGCGGGGAGGGTGTGGCCGCTGGCAGGTGAGGGGATGGCCCCGGGGTGGGCATTGGCCCGTCCAGGGGGGACTGCAGTGGCGTTGGAGGGGTCGCCGCCCACGTGTGTGCGTGTGGGCCCGGGTTCCAGGCCGGGTGCCGTGGCCGTGGGGCCGTGGCCGTGGCTGGGGTGTGGTGGGCGTGCTGTCCTCTGGCTCGGGGACGCCATCTGTCGCCGTCCATCCGCCCGCAGGACCAAAGCTCTATAAGGAGCCCAGCGCCAAGTCCAACAAGCACATCATCCAGAACGCGCTGGCGCACTGCTGCCTGGCGGGCAAGGTGAACGAGGGCCAGAAGAAGCGCATCCTGGAGGTGAGCGGCCGCGGGCGGCGGGAGGACGGGCCCCGCACGGCGGGGGGGCCGGGGCCAGTCCGTGGCCGCAGGTCACATGGCTTCCTTTCCCCGCGGCCCGGCTCTGAGGGCCTGTGCGCCGTGCGGGGGCTCAGCGCTCAGTGCGCCCTGTGGCCCGTCCTGCAGGAGATGGAGAAGTCGGACGCGAACAACTTCCTGATCCTGTTCCGGGACTCGGGCTGCCAGTTCCGGTCCCTGTACACGTACTGCCCGGAGACGGAGGACATCGCCAAGCTGACGGGCATCGGGCCCAAGGCCATCAGCAAGAAGATGATCGAGGGCCTCTACAAGTACAACTCGGACCGCAAGCAGTTCAGCCACATCCCCGCCAAGACGCTGTCGGCCAGCGTGGACGCCATCACCATCCACAGCCACCTGTGGCAGAGCAAGCGGCCCGTCACACCCAAGAAGCTGCTGCCCACCAAGGCGTAGGCCGGCCCGGGCGCCGGGGACGCTGCTCGCCGCCGGGCACAGCGCCGCCGGGCGGGCGCTCACCGGCGGGGGCGGGCCTCCTCGCCGGTGCTGCCCGCGGCGCCGGACGCCGGGTCAGTGGCGAGGGCGCGGCCGCACCACCTCCCACGCGCTGGACTGCGGGCGGAGACGGCGGTTCCGGAATGGGGGTTACCTGTTGCTTTTTTAAACACTTTCCATTGCTTGTCCTCAGAGGGTTTATTTTGATACTTTTCCCCGTGGGTTCATGCCCCCCGTGTTTGTTTCCCGGGAGATCACGGGGGGCGTGGCGCCGACGGCACTCGTATCTCCTGGTGTCAGACGCCGGAACGGCTCTGAGTGTCACCGTCTGTCCATCCCTCATAGTATTAACGCTTCTCGGCTCCGGGGGGAGGGCCGCTGTGGTCCGCTCAGCCACAGGAAGGAGCTCGAGAACGCGCTGCTGTAATCAGTGTTGTCTGCTCTGCGCCCGGGGTCGGGCCTGAGCCGGGGCGGGGCGGCTCTTTTCCTCCTTTTATTTATAACTGACGTCCAGACTCCGTTAGAACTTACACTTGTTCAAGGGCTACACTTTCATTTAAAGCAGCTTCCCTGCGTTACTCACGTTCGCTTTTCTTTATCCCACCCGAGCGGGCGGCTCAGCGAGCACACACCTGCCGTGGGCATGTGTGTCCCCCCGGGCAGCCTCGTCTCAGGAAGATGCAGACAGTCATGTGACTTCCATGGACATGTGACCTGGGCGGTCATGTGACTTGGGTGGTCATGTGGCCTGGGCGGTCACGTGGCCTGGGCGTGTGGGTGCAGTGGCCATGGGCCTAGGAGAGCCTCAGTGTGTCAGGAGTTTGGGGACTAGCTGCGTTGATATGTCACTAGCATCTCCTGAGACTCCCGCACGCAGTGAAGAGAGTTGGCTGGATGTCGGACGGGGCCGTCCCGAGTCTGTTACCAACGTCCTCGATGCTGTCGATATCGTACTGTAATTTATGTCCTCATATTTATGTATATTTGTTAAAGCTGTAAAGAGTTCACAGGTTTCCCCCCCAGTATCTGTGCAAGATGTGTGTGTAGCTCAAACTGCGCCTGACCTGCTGTCTGCATGTGAGAGGGGCCGGTGGCTCCCGTGTTGTAAGTGGATCCACGCCGTGTGTAACGTGCGCATTAAAACGGGGAAACACGCGTGACCGTCCGGTGTATCACGTTAGGGGGACGCGGCTATCAAATGGCGTTTAGGTTAAATAAACCGAATGGAAACGTGGTAAACAGTCACCAGAAAGAGAATTAGTGAGCATTTTACATAACTACATTCGGCCTTTTTTTTTAAACGTATTTTTATTGATTTCAGAGAGGAAAGGAGAGGGAGAGGGATAGAGAAACATCAAGATGAGAGAATCCTGGATGGATCGGCTGCCTCCTGCAGACCCCACCCTGGGATCGAACCCACAGCCTGGGCCTGTGCCCTGACCGGGAATCGAACCCGGGACCCTTTGGTCTGCAGGCCGACGCTCCGTCCACTGAGCCCCGCCGGCCAGGGCTGCCTTTGGCCTCTTAAACCAGGTCTCACTCCGCAGTGTCTTCCTTGTGCTGCCCGGGACGTTAACTTTCCAGCGACCGGACACAGGTCCGTGCAGCGCCCCCTGGTCTCCCGCGCGCTGGGTCCCGCCGCCGCCGCCGCCGCCGCCTCTAACCCGTGTGATGTCGCCGCAGCCGTCCGCCCCCTCAGGGCGGCATCTGCTTCCTAAGCGGGAGGCCGTGGGCGGTGTCTCGCCGGCTGTGGGTTTTTTAACTCACGGAGCAGCCGTTTCTGAAAACCACGTCTGAAGAGTCAGAGGCAGATCACGGACTCGGCCGCCGGGGGTTCCCGGCGACCGGCCGGCCAGCACGCACCGAGCCGGGCGCCCGCGATGGTGCCTCAGCCGTTTGCCAGACGCGTGCGCCGCTCCAGCGCCTCCCGCCCCCACGGCCCGGCGCGGGGGTGATGGTCACGGTGTCCTCTGGCCCCCGAGAGCCAGGCCGGCCCTGCCTGCCTGGGGCTTCCCGGGGCTGTGAGCATCGGCGGTGTCCCCGGCACCGCATGGCTCTCCGCACCCGAATAAAAAACGCATGGCACCGGAGACCGCGTCCGGAGTGAGGTGTGGGCCTGTTTGTGACATCCTTTGGGCTCAGGGGAACCCATCATGCAGTTCTGTCTCCACCTGCCAGCCGCCAGCCGTGAGTGTGTGTGTGTGTGTGTGTGTGTATGTATGTGTGTGACATCACGGGAGTGAGAGTGTGTGTGTGTGTATGTATGTGTGTGACATCACGGGAATGTGTGTGTGCGAGTGTGTGTGCACGCGTGTGCTCGCACGTGTGTGTGACATCACGGGAGTGAGAGTATGTGTGTGTGTGTATGTATGTGTGTGACATCACGGGAATGTGTGTGTGTGCGAGTGTGTGTGTGTGCACGCGTGTGCTCGCACGTGTGTGTGTGTGTGTGTGTGTGTGTGTGTCCTGGTCCAGGAGCGGCCCAGACGGGAGGGGTGCCTCACCAAGCAAATCCTCGGCCTTAGTGTCGGGGACCCCCTAGCGCCGCCCCTGAGGCCTCTGAGGGTCGGCTCGCCTGCATGGCTCCTGGAGGCCTGGCTGCCTCTCCCGCCCCGTCCCACCTGCCAGGGGCCACCAGGGGCGGGGGGGGGGGGGCAGTGAGGCCGGGGCCACACAGCTGCAGCCACGGCTTCCCCTCTGAGTCACCCGGGCCCGGGGCTCACGTTGAGACCCTCCCTGCCTCCACCAGCGCCTGTGCGGAGCCTGCCAGTGTGAGAGCTGAGTGTCTAACATCCCCCCCTGGTGCCCGCCAGGCCTTCACACACACACACACACACACACACACACACACTCACACACACACACACACTCACACACACACTCACACACACACACACACACTCACACACACACACACACTCACACACACACACACACTCACACACACACACACACACACTCACACACACACACACTCACACACACACACACACTCACACACACTCACACACACACACACACACACACACTCACACACACACACACACACACTCACACACACACACACACACACACACACACACACACACACACACACACACTCACACACACACACACACACACACACACTCACACACACACACATACACACACACACTCACACACACACACACACACACACACGGCCACCACCTCCCGGGCTGTGTGGTCTGCAGGAAACCCCATCAGGTGGCCACGCGGTCACTGGCTCCCCGCCCCCGGCCAGTGAGCCCCTGAGAGCGTGGTCCCTGAGGAGGTGGCTTTGCAGGGGGCCTCCCGTCACTGTCGACCGGCAGCAACTGAACTGGCAGCCATCTGTCCGTCCTTCAGCCCAGGACCTCGGGCCTAGTGAACTGTGCGGCACCACTGTGTGCAGAGAGAGCGACCACCCACTGTGTGCAGAGAGAGCGACCACCCACTGTGTGCAGAGAGAGCAACCTCCCACTGTGTGCAGGGAGAGTGACCACCCACTGTGTGCAGAGAGAGCGGCCGCCCACTGTGTGCAGAGAGAGCAACCTCCCACTGTGTGCAGAGAGAGCAACCTCCCACTGTGTGCAGGGAGAGTGACCACCCACTGTGTGCAGAGAGAGCGACCACCCACTGTGTGCAGAGAGAGCAACCTCCCACTGTGTGCAGGGAGAGTGACCACCCACTGTGTGCAGAGAGAGCGACCACCCACTGTGTGCAGAGAGAGCAACCTCCCACTGTGTGCAGGGAGAGTGACAACCCACTGTGTGCAGAGAGAGCGACCACCCACTGTGTGCAGAGAGAGCAACCTCCCACTGTGTGCAGGGAGAGTGACCACCCACTGTGTGCAGAGAGAGCGGCCGCCCACTGTGTGTCCGGGAGGCGGGAGCCATGGGACGGGGTCCCTGAGCCGCCCTCTGATGCGGGCCGCGGCCCGGGGCCCCCGCAGCCCAGAGACCTGGGTGGGGAAGTGGCTTCCGCCTCTCACCACGCCGGCGGCTGGCACAGCGCAGCTAACCCACACACGCTGCGGCTCCGGGGCGGAGCATCAACCTGGGAACCAGGAGGTCACGGTTCGGTTCCCGGTCGGGGCACACGCCCCGGTTGTGGGTTCGATCCCCAGTGGGGGGGCGTGCAGGAGGCAGCGATGGATGTTTCTCACCATGGATGTTTCTAACTCTCCCCCTCTCCCTTCCTCTCTGCAAAAAGGAAGTAAAATATATTAATAAAAAGAAACAGAAACATCGATGAGAGAGAGAAACACCCATCAGCTGCCTCCTGCACACCCCCCACTGGGGATGGGCCCACAACCAAGGTCCATGCCCTTGACCGGAATCGAACCCGGGACCCTTCAGTCCGCAGGCCGACGCTCTATCCACTGAGCCAGACCGGTCAGGGCAAATATATATATATATATTTTAATTGGAGGGGAGAGTTGTAAGTAAACACGGGGCGGAAGTAAAATCTACCCTGAAAGCAGTCCAGGTCGGGGCATCAGCTGCCTGTGTCTTGGGTGTGTCTGCCTCCCCTGCCAATCACGGTGATGGACAGAGAAGCCCTGAGGATGAGGGGGGGAGGGGAGGGGAGGGGAAGGGAGGGGAGGGGAGGTGGGGAGAGGGGCCCTGCTGCTTGGCTTTGTGGACCCCCCGCCAGCAGCAGGCGGCCAGGCCCCTCGGATCGGGGATGGTGTCTGATGGACTGGCTTTTCCTCCCGTGGGGAAAGGAGGAAGTGGGCCTGGGTCCCGGCCACGAGCTGGGCGCCCACCGGGGCGGCCAGGCCCCGAGCGGAGGCCCGGGCGCGGGCCCCTCGGCTTCCTGCCCTCAGACAGGCTCCCAAAGGCCCGGGCCGGCCCCGCAGAGAGAAGCCCCGTGTGCCCTGGGCCCCGCCTTCGCTCGGGTGCGAGACCACAGTCCAGGAAGCCAGAATCTGTGTTTTTAATAAACAACCATTTCCCCTTCCCCACCCGCCCAGCCGCTCCCCGAATTCTCGTCCCCCTCCCCGCCCCGTGCCGCCTCTCCGTGCCAGAGCCCCTGGCGCTTTGGGGGCGCCGGGCAGAGGGTGCCCGAGGGGGGTGATGCCCGTGGGCGCTGGGTCTGGCAAGCAGGCGCTGCCCGGCGCCATCAGGGGCATAGGCTCGCCCCCCGGGCCCCCAGGCCCCCAGGCCCCCAGGATGTGGGTGCCAGCCCTGGCACCTGCGGGGTCAGACCTCAGGGCAAGGTCTCCGAGTCTCCCGGCGCTCAGATCTCCCCGCCCTGGGTGTGGGGCACCAGGGGAAACCCACGCCTGGCGGCTGGAACGTTCTGGAGGGAGGAGCAGGCACCTGTGGTTCCCCGGCTCCCCTCTCCCTGCCTTCCTCCATCTTGTAAGAGGCCCGGCCGGGAGAGCACCCGCCTGGGCCACGGGGACACCCGGGGGGCGGGGGGGATCTATGCCCAGGCGGATGGGGGCGGACCAGGCCCTGCAGACACTCGAAGGGCCCTGGTTTGAATCAGGCCAGCGGTCGGCAAACTCCTCCGTCCACAGAGCCAAACACCAACCGCACCACGACGGACACGTCTCTGGAGAGCCGTGTTTTTAAAACTTAAACTCCTTCTGATGGTGTCCTGTGGAAAAGCCGCCCTCCAGGGGCCCGAGAGCCGCCTGTGGCTCGAGAGCCGCGGTTTGCCGACCACGCCTTGGGCGTTGAGCATTGACCTATGAACCAGGGGGTCACGGATCGATTCTTGGCCAAGGGCACGGGCTGGGGTTGTGGGCCTGGGTAGGGGGCATGCAGGAGGCAGCCGATCAGTGATTCTCCCTTCTCAGGGACGTTTCCCCTTTCTTCTCTGAAATCAATTAAAAAGGCCATATATATGTGTTTTTTGTTGATTTTTTTTTTTTACAAAGAGGTAGGGAAAGAGATAGAAACATCCATCAGCTGCCTCCTGCACGCCCCCCACTGGGGATGTGCCCACAACCAAGGTCCATGCCCTTGACCGGAATCGAACCTGGGACCCTTCAGTCTGCAGGCCGACGTTCTATCCACTGAGCAACACCGGATAGGTGTTATATTAGGCCACTCTGCATTCAGACGTTTACCCCGACATGTCCGGAAGAGGGAGGGAGGGGGTCTCAGTGAGGATGGAGGAGCTGGATCTGTTCAGTAGACCCAGTGCTGGCTACATTTGGGCAGGCTCAGAGGTCAGGGCTGGGCCTGGGGCTCCCTGAGGCCCGGACCACAGGGAGACCCGCTAAAGGTCCAATGCACCTGGGCCCTCTGCTGACCCGCCAGCCCCCGGGTCCGAGGCAGGTCCCCAAGGGCAGGCTCCCCGCCGTCCCAGCCTCCCTGCAGGACATGGCCGAGCGCAGACGAGGCCCCAGCCCACGCCCCAGCCTCCGCACTGCGCACACATCGGCCGGCCGCCTGGGGGGCTCTGGGGCACCCCCGCTCTTACACCCTCACACCAGGGGGCTCCCCGGGGCGGCCAGGCGGGTCTCCCAGCCCCGAGGCCCCGAGGACTTGTCCTCCGAGGACCCACCCATGGAGAAGTTTCCATTCCTGCACGGGGAGCTGTCCCTCCCCCCACCTCCTCCTCCACACCCCTCCCCCCTCTCCCTCCCTCCACCACCCCCTTCCTGCCCACCATCCCCTGGGCCTGGGAGGCAGGAAGGGAGGTGCTGGGCACCCACAGAGCTGCCGCCCGCCACCTGCGCCCCGCGCTGCGCCCTGGGTGCCTCCTGGGCGCGCACAGGCCTCGACCCATCGCCATGCCCCCCGCCGTGCCCTGGAGCCCCAGCCCGGCGCCCTGGGAGGACTCGGGGTCCGGGTCCGGGTCCGGGTCCGGGTGGGGCGCCCTGGACGAGGAGCTCGCTCTGTGCGCGGCCGGGGAGCTGCCCCACGCGCACGTCCTGGTGCCCGCACTCTACCTGGCGGCCTGCGCGCTGGGCCTGCCGGGCAACGCGCTGGTGCTGCGGCTGCTGGCGGGGGGGCGGCGGCGCGGCCCGCGGGCGAGGCTGGCGGACACCTTCACCTGGCACCTGGCGGCCGCCGACCTGGGCCTGCTGCTCACGCTGCCGCTCTGGGCGGCGGCGGCGGCGGCGGGCGGCCGCTGGCCCTTCGGCCGCGCGCTCTGCAAGCTGAGCAGCTTCGCGGTGGCCGCGTCGCGCTGCGCGGGGGCCCTGCTGCTGGCCGGCCTGGCGGCGGACCGCTACGTGGCCGTGGTGCGCCCGGTGGGGGCGCGGCCGCTGCGCTCCCCGCGGTGCGCGCGCTCCCTGTGCCGGGCGGCCTGGGCCGCGGCGCTGCTGGCCGGGCTGCCCGCCCTGGCGGCCCGGGACCTACAGCCGCGGCCGGGAGGTGGCAGCCAGTGCGGGGAGCGGCCGGCGGACGCGTGGCAGGCGATCGGGCTGGGGCTGCTGCTGCTGACCTGCGCGCTGCCCCTGGCCGCCTCGCTGCTCTGCTACTGCCGCCTCGGGTGCCGCCTGCGCCGCCGCCGCCCCCCCGCCAGGCCGCTGCGCATGGTGTGCGCCGTGGAGGGCGCCTTCGTGGGCGCCTGGCTGCCCTTCGCCACCCTGCGCGTCGCCCTGCACCTGGCGCGGCTGCAGGCGCTGCCCGTGCCCTGCGCGCTGCTGCGGGCGCTGCGCGGGGGCCTGGCGCTGGCCACCTGCCTCGCCTTCGCCCACGGCTGCGCCAACCCGCTCATCTACCTGCTGCTGGACCGCTCCTTCCGCGCGCGGGCCTGGCGCCTGGCCCGGCGCCGGCTCAGCTCCGCGTCCTCCCGCTCCGGGGGGGACCCCAGCGCCGAGGGCCCGGGCGCGGCCGGCAGCGGAGGGCGAGCGCGGGCGGAGAGCCGGAACCTGGCCCGCGCGTAGCGGCCCCGGCCCAGCGGATGGATGGATGGAGGGCCCCGGGGCGGCCGGGTCCCGGCGGCGCGTCTCCTCCGCAGGCACAGGGCCTCCCTCCGCGGGCACCGGGGGCCGCGTCTCCTCCGTCGTCGTCGGCGGCGGCGGCTCCTCCAAACCTCAGCGCTTCCTGCAGCCCCTGCCAGAATCTCCAGCCCCTTCAGGATCCCGTGAACCCAGCGGCCAGCAGCGGGGGTGAGCGCGGGCGGAGAGCCTGACCCTGGCCCGCGCGTAGCGGCCCCGGCCCAGCCGATGGATGGAGGGAGGGCCCGGGAACGGCGGGAGCTCAGGACGTCTCCTCCGCGGGTAGCGGGGCCTCCTCCGCGCGCACCGGGGGGCACCCCGTGTCTCCTCCGTCTTCATCCTTCATTCTCCAAACCTCAGCGCTTCCTGCAGCCCTGCCAGGCTCTCCAGTCCCTTCAGGATCCCGGGAAACCAGCGGACGGCGGCGGGGACCCCCGCGGGCTCGCCAGGGACAGGACCGGGGAGCGGGTCCCCGCGGCGCCCAGGAACATCCAGCTCAGAGCCCCGAAGCCGCCGTCTCCAGCTGCCGCGTCTCTGGCCCCTCCATCAGCCACCGTCTGCCGAGAAACACACCAGACCGGGGATCCCGCGGAAAAAAAACGCCAAAAACCTCCAGCCGGTGGGAACGGGCCGCCCTTTGGGTGTCTTCTCTGGCGACGTCGCCCCGTCATGAGTCACCGTTAATTCAGATTTTCGCTTTCAAAGTTCCCCAAAACCCTGGGAACCAACCGGCCCCGCATCGCCGCCCGGGGATGGGTTTCCCCAGAAGCGGGGCCCTGGTCCGTGGACTCACCTGGGACCCCAGGAACTGGGGTCTCGGGGTGCCTCCGCACCCGCCTGCCCTCCCGCCCTCAGGCCTCGCCTCTGTGCTGAGTGTCGGGAGGCGGCTGAACTGGGGGGTCAGACCACACTCCACGGGGCCCCTGAGGTTGGCCTCAGGCCCCTGAGGATTTGGGGCCATGGCTCCCCTCCCCCCACCGTGGGCGTTTGCCGCATCCACGTGGGCGGAGCAGTCCCGAGGCCAGCGGCGGCCTGCCCGCTCTTCTTCTTATTTTAAAGGACGTTTGTTTCCCGTGTTGAAGGTCACGGAGGAAAAAACAACAAAAACACATCAACAAAAAACACAGATGCCAGCTGGCCAGGTGTCACTTCAAAGGGGGGCTGTGCCCTGTGGGGCTCACCTGGGCGTGGGGCTCTGTCTGCTGTGGGTGCTGGGACTGTCCGGGGCAGGTGTGTGGGATTATTCGCTCTCTCAGCCTTCGGCGCCTCGCCTTTGAGGTTTGGGGGGGGGGGGGGAGAAGGGGAGGGGGCTTTGGAAATTCAGTGTTTGTGAAAAAAACAAAACAAAACAAAAACACCTGTATTAATGGCATCACTTCATAGTGAATTCGGAGGTGGCCTCCAGAGGAATTGCCTTGGCGGTTCTTATGCCTCGAACCTTTCCATGTTAAAACGGGACAAAAGAACCCTTGGGCTGGGCTGGCGGCAACATTGTATCTCTAAGAGCTAGGTGCAAAGTGGCAACATTGTATCTCTCCCTGAGAGCTAGCTGCAAAGGTAACAGATGGCATCCTTGTGTCTCTTAAGAGCTGTTTGTAAAGATAACAGACGAAGAACGCTGTGGTTTCGGGACTGGAAAGGAGAATGCTGTTTAGAAGGAGGGTCGCTGTGATTGTCGGGGTGCCCCTGTCCCCTCCGCTTTCTCAGAAATGCCCCTGGCTTTGGCCTCCTAAGCCCGGCACCCTTTGGGCTTCGGCCTGAGCGGGTGCTTCCGGAATCTGCTCCCCTTTTGATCTCAAATAAACGCTTGTTGCTTTGCATGCTGGCCTTTCATTTTGTCCGGTTCAGGGGACTTTTGAGTTAAGAGGATTTGCCCTAAAGGAACTCAGGAATTTTCCCCAAGGGAGGCAAGCCTGAGTCTGGGGGGGGGGTGGGGGGTGGTGGGACAGGAGCCGGGCCAACCGGCTCTCTCCTGCCCCAGGGCTCAGGCCTGGGGGGAGGGGGTCCCTTCCAGCCTCAGCCTGACTCTCCCGGACAAGGAATGTGATTTTGCTCAGCCCCCCGTGACTCAGTGGTTGAGCCAGCACCTAGCAACCAGGAGGTCAGGGTTCGATTCCCGGTCAAGGGCACAGGCCCGGGGTGTGGGATCGATCCCCAGGGTGGGGCGTGCGGGAGGCAGCCGGTCCGAGATCCCCTCTCACTGTTGTGATGTAACCGCCATCTTACAAAGACGCCCCAAAAAGTCCAATGAGGGACTTTTTTTTTTTTTAATCCTTTTAATTCATCTATTAAAAGCCGGCGGCATAGGAGGGAGCAGAAGGCCTCCAGACCTCGCAGCTAGAACGGCTCGCCAGGTCTGGCTTGTCTGGGCAGAATGTCACTAAGGCATCGATTACACCTTTGGGTCTGGAATGAGGAACCTGTTTCGTGAAAAAGCGTTTTCACAGAAGCAGAATCTGAGCAACTCAGTTATCCCCGAACCACTGAGTCTACGGGAACACGTTATCCTTAGCGGGTCCACCCGGCCATTTAGAATAACCGTGCGGTCCAGAACCTGGACCCCTGAGTCAGCAGGAAGGCACTCTCTGTAGCTAACGTGTGCTCTTCTGATTCCGGGACCCTGAGCCCGCCAAAACCCGTTATCTGTAGCTGCGGGGGCCATTCAGGATCATTGATCTGTCCGGGTCTCGGAAGAATGTCTTCCGTGACCAGTGAGATCGATCACAGTCACTGGGACATTCGAACCGCCACCCAGGGAGGGAGTGCTCAGTCACACGTACCTTCAGAAAATCAAAATAACTTTTCAATGAGGACAGAACCCAAAACAGCCCCTAACCACTGGCTCGGCTCAGTGAATAGAGTGTCAGCCTTCAAAGTGAAGGGTCCCGGGTTCGATTCTGGTCGGGGGCATGGACCTTGGCTGCAGGCACATCCCCAGTGGGGGGCGTGCAGGAGGCGGCTGGTCGATGTTTCTCTCTCATCGATGTTTCTAACTCTCTCTCCCTCTCCCTTGCTCTTTGTAAGAAATCAATAATATATATATATATGTATATATATATTATTGATTTATATATATATATATTATTGATTTATATATATAAAAATATATATATTTTAAAAAAGAACCCAAAACAGCAAGGTTAAAATATTAAACAGCAATTTTTACCCAAGTATGGTTGCTACCATCGTCATGGATGTCTCTCTCTCTCTCTCTCTCTCTCTCCCTTCCTCTCTAAAATCAATTTAAAAAAATTTTTTTTAAAGAAAGAAGTTGCCGAAACCGGTTTGGCTCAGTGGATAGAGCGTCAGCCTGCAGACTGAAAGGTCCCGGGTTCCATTCCGGTCAAGGGTATGGACCTTGGCTGCGGGCACATCCCCGGTGGGGGGCGTGCAGGAGGCAGCTGATGGATGATTCTCTCTCATCAATGTTTCTAACTATCCATCTCCCTTCCTCTCTGTGAAAAAACAATAAAATATATTTAAAAGAAAGAAAGAAAGAAAAAGAAAAAAAAAGAAAGGAAGGAAGGAAGGAAGAAAGGAAGAAAGAAAGAAAGGAAGAAAGGAAGGAAGAAAGGAAGGAAGAAAGAAGTCAGTGTATCTACAGCCAGGCCCCAGGGATCTCTCGCTCACCTCCTGGGGTCAGACGGCGGCCGTTCGAAGCGCTCTGTGCCCGCTGTTTGCAATGCGGAGAGAGGCTGGGAAACACCCTCGAAAGGCGGCCAGCGTGCCCGCGGAAGTCCCGCGCGCGGAGGGTGCACAGCGGCCCCGCTATCTTTGGGTCTGTCAGCGCCGCCGACACAAAGCATCTTTCGCTCTTTCCGGTCTGCCCGCGGCTCTTTTTTTGTTGTTTGGTGTTTTATTTCCTCTCGGTGCTGCCTGATCAGATCCCAGCTGCGTCCCCGACCCGCACGGCGCGTGTCTGGGCTCTGAACCCGCGGCCCCCGACCGAAGCGTGTTCCCTCCTGCGATCCACGCCCGCCCCCGCGGCTGGGCCTGGCGGAGGGGGGCCGTGAGCCGTGTGAGCCGCGTCTTCGTGGGGAACGCACCGCTATGACACACCGCGAAGGCGGACGACCTTCTGCCCGTTTTACAAAAAGGCACACAGCCCCGGCCGGTGTGGCTCCGCGGACAGAGCGCCGGCCTGCGGACGGAAGGGTCCCGGGTTCGACTCCGGTCAAGGGCATGGACCTCGGTTGCGGGCACATCCCCAGTGGGATGTGTGTGTGTGTGTGTGATACAGGAGGCAGCTGATGGATGTTTCTCTCTCTCCCTCTCCCTTCCTCTCTGTAAGAAAAAAAAAATCAATAAAATATTTTTAGGGGAAAAAAAAAAGATTTCACATCCTTTTCCCACCTCCATTTCTTTTTTAAAAATATATTTTATTGATTTTGTACAGAGAAGAAGGGAGAGAGATAGAGAGCTAGAAACATCGATGAGAGAGAGTCATCCATCAGTTGCCTCTTGCATCCATCCCCACTGGGGATGTGCCCGCCACCAAGGCACATGCCCTTGACCGGAATCGAACCCGGGACCCTTCAGTGCCCAAGCTGACGCTCTATCCACTGAGCCACACCGGTCTCGGCCCCACCTCCATTTCTTTAGTCTCACAATGTTCTATAAACTTTTTCTTTTATATATACATATATTTTATTTCAGAGAGGAAGGGAGGGACAGAGAGAGAGAAACATCCATGATGAGAGCAAATCCTGGATCGGCTGCCCCCCGCGCGCCCCCCACTGGGGACGGAGCCCACAACCTGGGCCTGTGCCCTGACCGGGAATCGAACCCTGACCTCCTGGGTCACAGGTCAATGCTCAACACCTGGGCTGAGCTTTCCATTTTCAAGGGCCTTTCACAATCCTGGGCCCCGAGAGTGGGGGGGGGGACTCCCAGCCTCGTTCTGGTGAGCTGCGGTGTGTGGGCAGACCCGGCCCAGGACCATCCATTCCAGCCGCCCTGCCCCCCCTCCGCCTCTGCCCCCCGTCCCCGTTATCACCAGACACCAGAGGAGAGAGAGAGAGAGAGAGAGGGGGGAGGAGCCGGGCAGGGTCACGAAAGGTCAGCCCTGGGCACCGGGCACCTGGGCACGCTGGCAGGGCTGTGATCTGGTTCTCTGACTCATTCTGGGCTTCCTCCCCCCCCCGACCCCAGATCCCCCGGGCGCCGTGTGGGAACCGGCCGGGTGCTGAGTGATCTGGGGAGTTCAGGGGGGTGGCAGGCTGGCAGAGCGGCCTGGGAGCGAGCGAGCGAGCGAGCGAGGGCTCCGGGCGCCGCCGTTCGCTCCGAGGTCATGGCCACACGCCTCCCGCCTCGGCCGAGCGGCCCGGCCCCCCCCCCGCCCCCCATGGGGCCCCCAGCCTCAGTGACGGGGACACAGGGGGCACAGGAAGGGTGACAGGGGGGGGGAGAGAAGGGAAGCAGAGATGTGAGCAGCACACGCAGGACGAGGTGGGCAGGGCGGGGGGCGGGGGTGGGGCCGGGGCGGGGGCGGGGTGGTCAGACCCGAGGGCGGGCTCCGTCCGGTCGCAGACACAGCAAAGCGGGAAGCGCGGCCCCCGCCACTGCCCCCAAACGGCTGCCCCACATCTGGGCAGAGGCTGTGGTTTGCCCCCAGCAGGTGCCAGACAGACGGGGGTGAGGAGTGTCTCCCCGCGGCTCTGAAAATGACTGTCAGTGAGGTGCCTGCTCCCTCCCCCCCCCAATGCAGCACTTACTCTTCACCCCAGACTTCCTCCAGGAGCAGGCTGGCTGGCTCCGGTCAGGGGTGGTCAGGGGTGGTCAGGGGTTCCCCCCCCCCCAGCAGTGGAGTGGCTCCCAGGCATTTGGCCCAGAGGCTCCCTCCTGCCCCCCCCCCTCCTGCCCCCCCCCTCCAATCCCCTCTCCTCCCCTGCCTCTGCCCCCTGCTCCCCTCCCCCTGCCCCCCTATCACCCTCCCCCAGGTCCCCCTGCAGCCCTACCCTCCTGGCCTCTGCCCCCCTGCCCTCCCCTCCTGCCCCCCTGCCCTTCCTTCCTCTTGCCCGCCTGCCACCTCCCCTCCTGTCTCCCTGCTCCCTCCCCTCCAGCCCCCCTACCCCATCTCTCTCCCCTCCAGCCCCCCTACCCCCATCTCCCTCCCCTCCAGCCCCGCCCCCCCCGTCCCCCATCTCCCTCCCCTCCAGCCCCCCGTCCCCCATCTCCCTCCCCTCCAGCCCCGCCCCCCCCGTCCCCCATCTCCCTCCCCTCCAGCCCCCCGTCCCCCATCTCCCTCCCCTCCAGCCCCGCCCCCCCGTCCCCCATCTCCCTCCCCTCCAGCCCCCCGTCCCCCATCTCCCTCCCCTCCAGCCCCGCCCCCCCCCGTCCCCCATCTCCCTCCCCTCCAGCCCCCCGTCCCCCATCTCCCTCCCCTCCAGCCCCCCGTCCCCCATCTCCCTCCCCTCCAGCCCCCCTGCCCCCCTGCCCCCCTGCCCGCCATGGGCTGCAGGATGCGGTCGGGAGAGGAAGGGGCCCGGCTCAGCTCACTCTGGGGTTTCCCACGGGCGCCTCCCCGCCGGGGGCATGGCCAGGGCACGTCTGGGCCCAGGAGAACCGAGTGCCTCACCCATGGGGGTGGGGCAGGGGAGGGTGAGCGAGCTGGGCTGGTGCCCGCTGCTGGGCCCGGGCTGAGGGCTGAGCCACCGGGCCCAGGCCAGGGGCTGGCTGGGGGGGGGAGGGTCCCCTCCCCGGTGTGTGCCAGGCCGACGGCAGCTCTCTGAAGCCCAGCTGGGGCCCCGGCTGGTGTGGCTCAGTGGATAGAGCGCCGGCCTGCGGACCGAAGGGTCCCGGGTTCGAGCCCAGTCAAAGGCACATGCCTGGCTTGCAAGCTCCATCCCAGTGTGTGTAGGGTGTGCAGGAGGCAGCCGATCCATGACTCTCTGTCATCACTGACGTTTCTATAGCTCTCTCCCTTCTTCTCTAAAACCAATAAGAATGTATTTTAAAAAGATATCATTGCCCTACGTGGTTTGGCTCAGTGGGTAGAGCGCCGGCCTGCGGACGGAAGGGTCCCGGGTTCGATTCCGGTCAAGGGCATGGACCTTGGTTGCGGGCACATCCCCAGTGGGGGGCGTGCAGGAGGCAGCTGATGGGTGTTTCTCTCTCATCGATGTTTCTGACTCTCTCTCCCTCTCCTTTCCTCTCGGTAAAAAAAAAAAATCAGAACAATATATAAAAAAATAATAAAAATAAAAAGTAAAAGGACAATCAGTGGGAAAATATCCTCGGGGGAGGATTAACATAAAGAGAAGCCGGGCTGTGGAGACCTCGTCCTTCTCCCAGAGGGAACCGGGGAGCCTTCCCGAGGGCCCTGGCTGCTTCCCGGGACCCCATCCCGGACCTCACCCCCGGGAGGATCCTACGGGAGCACATCTCCCCGAGACTCCGGGGCCAGACACCTGGGGATCCCCACTCCGCCTCTTCCTGTGCGGTCAGCCGGCTCCCCGCGGGCGGGTCTGCCTGTGACTCACCCCCCTCGCACCCCCAGGGCCGGTGCCCATGAGTCAGCCCCCCTCACCTGCCCCGAGGGCTGTCTGGCCAGGGCTCCCCAATTTCCAAAGTCCCCCCTCCCGTCACTCATGCATCAGAGTGAGTCTCGCTCCTGTCATCTCTGGGACCCAGTCAGTCTTCAGGGGGGTGATGACTCCTTTAAAAAATAAATAAATATATATATTAGTCCTGACCGGTATGGTGCAGCAGATAGAGCGTCGGCCTGCAGACTGAAAGGTCCCAGGTTCGATTCCGGTCAAGGGCATGGACCTTGGTTTCGGGAACATCCCCAGTGGGGGGTGTGCAGGAGGCAGCTGATGGATGTTTCTCTCTCATTGATGTTTCTAGATCTCTATCTCTCTCCCTTTCTCTCTGTAAAAAAAAAAATCAATAATATATATATATAAATATGTTTTTATTTGAGAGAGATGGAAACATCCATGATGAGAGAGAATCATGGATCAGCTGCCTCCAGCACGCCCCCTACTGGGAATCAACCCTCAACGTGGTTGACACTCAACCACTGATCCTCACAGGCTGGGGAGGCTCAGAGTTTGAGCGTTGATCTAGGAACCAGGAGGTCAGGGTTCGATTCCCGGTCAGGCCCATGCCCGGGTTGCAGGCTCCATCCCCAGTGGGGGGCGTGCAGGAGGCAGCCGATCCATGATTCTCTCTCCTCATGGATGTTTCTCTCTCTCTCTCTCCCTCTCTCCCTTCCTCTCTGAAATCAACACAAATATATTTTTAAAAAACAAATTTTAAATTTTAAAAGTGAGCCATAGGCTCTGAGTAAAGCAGATTGCCCTCCATCCTATGGGCGGGCCTTGCCCAATCAGTGGAAGGTCTTAAAAGAACCCAGACTGACCTCCCAGGATGAAGAGAGAATCCTGCTCGCCGACTGCCTTTGGACGTCACCAGCACCCCTCCCCTGGGCCGGGGGCCTGCCGGCCAGCCCACCCTGCAGTTCTGATGTCAGCCTTCCCAATCCTATCCTGTATGATAAAAGCCTAACATGCTAAGTGTCCGTCCCACTAAAGTGTAACATGTGAATGATATGCTAAAGCCTCTCGATTGCCCGCTGTGACGTGCACTGACCACCAGGGGGCAGACACTCTGACTGGTAGGTTAGCTTGCTGCTGGGGCCCAGCCCATTGGGACTGAGATGGGCAGGACACGCCCTGGAGCCCTCCCACGTCCCTCCCTGGCCCCGATTGTGCACCCGTGGGGTCCCTCAGCCTGGCCTGCGCCCTCTCGCAATCCGGGACCCCTCGGGGGATGTCAGAGAGGTGGGTTCGGCCGGATCCTGCAGGCCAGGCCAAGCGGACCCACTGGTGCATGAATTTGTGCACCAGGCCTCTACTATATATATATATATATATATATATATATACACACACATATAATTCCCTCCTGGTTCAGGATAAAAATCCTGCATCCTTAGCTAGCCACAGGCGGCTGGGTACACATTAGAGAGGAAGCCGGGATCCTGGGGCGGGCGTGATTGAGCCTGTGCCCTTAGTTCCATGCACAACCTGGACCCCCACCGGCCCGCCTGCCCCGCTCCCACCTTCCACTCCTGTGCCCCGCCCGCCACACCCGAGAATCTTGCAGCTTTTGTGTGTGTGTGTGTGTTTGTTAAATATATATATATATATATATATTATTGATTTCAGAGAGGAAGGGAGAGGGAGAGGAGATAGAAACATCCATGGTGAGAGAGAATCATGGATCGGCTGCCTCCTGCATGTCCCGGACTGGGGATGGAGCCCACAACCCGGGCCTGTGCCCTGTCCGGGAATCGAACCCTGACCTCCTGGGTCCTAGGTCGCTGCTCCACCGCTGAGCCACAGCGGCTGGGCTTCACCCTGCGGCTCTCAGCACTCGCTGTGCCTTTGCCTGGCAGCGTGTGCACCTCCCGTGCTGGGTGGCTCCCCCCAAACCTCCCCAATTCCCCCCTCAAACCTCCCCAATCCCCCCCAAACCTCCCCAATCCCCCCAAACCTCCCCAATTCCCCCCTCAAACCTCCCCAATTCCCCCCCTCAAACCTCCCCAATCCCCCCCAAACCTCCCCAATCCCCCCAAACCTCCCCAATTCCCCCCTCAAACCTCCCCAATCCCCCCCAAACCTCCCCAATCCCCCCTCAAACCTCCCCAATTCCCCCCTCAAACCTCCCCAATTCCCCCCCTCAAACCTCCCCAATCCCCCCAAACCTCCCCAATCCCCCCTCAAACCTCCCCAATTCCCCCCTCAAACCTCCCCAATTCCCCCCTCAAACCTCCCCAATTCCCCCCTCAAACCTCCCCAATCCCCCCCTCAAACCTCCCCAATTCCCCCCCTCAAACCTCCCCAATTCCCCCCTCAAACCTCCCCAATTCCCCCCTCAAACCTCCCCAATTCCCCCCCTCAAACCTCCCCAATCCCCCCCTCAAACCTCCCCAATCCCCCCCAAACCTCCCCAATCCCCCCTCAAACCTCCCCAATTCCCCCCCTCAAACCTCCCCAATTCCCCCCTCAAACCTCCCCAATTCCCCCCTCAAACCTCCCCAATCCCCCCCAAACCTCCCCAATCCCCCCTCAAACCTCCCCAATTCCCCCCTCAAACCTCCCCAATTCCCCCCCAAACCTCCCCAATTCCCCCCCTCAAACCTCCCCAATTCCCCCCCAAACCTCCCCAATCCCCCCCCTCAAACCTCCCCAATCCCCCCTCAAACCTCCCCAATTCCCCCCTCAAACCTCCCCAATTCCCCCCTCAAACCTCCCCAATCCCCCCTCAAACCTCCCCAATCCCCCCCAAACCTCCCCAATCCCCCCTCAAACCTCCCCAATCCCCCCCTCAAACCTCCCCAATCCCCCCCCTCAAACCTCCCCAATCCCCCCCTCAAACCTCCCCAATCCCCCCCAAACCTCCCCAATCCCCCCTCAAACCTCCCCAATCCCCCCCTCAAACCTCCCCAATCCCCCCCAAACCTCCCCAATTCCCCCCCAAACCTCCCCAATTCCCCCCCTCAAACCTCCCCAATCCCCCCTCAAACCTCCCCAATCCCCCCCAAACCTCCCCAATCCCCCCCCAAACCTCCCCAATTCCCCCCCTCAAACCTCCCCAATCCCCCCCAAACCTCCCCAATTCCCCCCTCAAACCTCCCCAATCCCCCCCTCAAACCTCCCCAATCCCCCCAAACCTCCCCAATTCCCCCCCTCAAACCTCCCCAATCCCCCCCAAACCTCCCCATCCCCCCCTCAAACCTCCCCAATCCCCCCCTCAAACCTCCCCAATTCCCCCCAAACCTCCCCAATCCCCCCTCAAACCTCCCCAATTCCCCCCAAACCTCCCAGTTCCCCCCTCAAACCTCCCCAATCCCCCCCAAACCTCCCCAATCCCCCCCAAACCTCCCAGTTCCCCCCTCAAACCTCCCCAATCCCCCCCAAACCTCCCCAATTCCCCCCCAAACCTCCCAATCCCCCCCTCAAACCTCCCAATCCCCCCCTCAAACCTCCCCAATTCCCCCCCTCAAACCTCCCCAATCCCCCCCAAACCTCCCCAATCCCCCCCAAACCTCCCAGTTCCCCCCTCAAACCTCCCCAATCCCCCCCAAACCTCCCCAATTCCCCCCAAACCTCCCAGTTCCCCCCCTCAAACCTCCCAGTTCCCCCCTCAAACCTCCCCAATTCCCCCCTCAAACCTCCCCAATCCCCCCCAAACCTCCCCAATCCCCCCCAAACCTCCCAATCCCCCCCTCAAACCTCCCCAATTCCCCCCCTCAAACCTCCCCAATCCCCCCCAAACCTCCCCAATTCCCCCCAAACCTCCCCAATCCCCCCTCAAACCTCCCCAAATCCCCCCCAAACCTCCCCAATCCCCCCCAATCCCTCCCCCAATCCCCCCAAACCTCCCCAATCCCCCCTCAAACCTCCCCAATCCCCCCTCAAACCTCCCCAATTCCCCCCTCAAACCTCCCCAATTCCCCCCTCAAACCTCCCCAATTCCCCCCTCAAACCTCCCCAATCCCCCCCTCAAACCTCCCCAATTCCCCCCTCAAACCTCCCCAATTCCCCCCTCAAACCTCCCCAATTCCCCCCTCAAACCTCCCCAATCCCCCCCTCAAACCTCCCCAATCCCCCCCAAACCTCCCCAATCCCCCCTCAAACCTCCCCAATTCCCCCCTCAAACCTCCCCAATTCCCCCCTCAAACCTCCCCAATTCCCCCCCAAACCTCCCCAATCCCCCCCAAACCTCCCCAATCCCCCCTCAAACCTCCCCAATTCCCCCCTCAAACCTCCCCAATTCCCCCTCAAACCTCCCCAATTCCCCCCCTCAAACCTCCCCAATTCCCCCCCAAACCTCCCCAATCCCCCCCTCAAACCTCCCCAATCCCCCCTCAAACCTCCCCAATTCCCCCCTCAAACCTCCCCAATTCCCCCCTCAAACCTCCCCAATCCCCCCTCAAACCTCCCCAATCCCCCCCAAACCTCCCCAATCCCCCCTCAAACCTCCCCAATCCCCCCCTCAAACCTCCCCAATCCCCCCTCAAACCTCCCCAATCCCCCCCAAACCTCCCCAATCCCCCCTCAAACCTCCCCAATCCCCCCCTCAAACCTCCCCAATCCCCCCCAAACCTCCCCAATCCCCCCCAAACCTCCCCAATTCCCCCCCAAACCTCCCCAATTCCCCCCCTCAAACCTCCCCAATCCCCCCTCAAACCTCCCCAATCCCCCCCAAACCTCCCCAATTCCCCCCCAAACCTCCCCAATTCCCCCCCTCAAACCTCCCCAATCCCCCCCAAACCTCCCAGTTCCCCCCTCAAACCTCCCCAATCCCCCCCTCAAACCTCCCCAATTCCCCCCAAACCTCCCCAATTCCCCCCCTCAAACCTCCCCAATCCCCCCCAAACCTCCCAGTTCCCCCCTCAAACCTCCCAGTTCCCCCCTCAAACCTCCCCAATTCCCCCCAAACCTCCCAAGTTCCCCCCTCAAACCTCCCCAATTCCCCCCAAACCTCCCAGTTCCCCCCTCAAACCTCCCCAATCCCCCCCAAACCTCCCCAATCCCCCCCAAACCTCCCAGTTCCCCCCTCAAACCTCCCCAATCCCCCCCAAACCTCCCCAATCCCCCCCAAACCTCCCCAATCCCCCCCTCAAACCTCCCCAGTTCCCCCCTCAAACCTCCCCAATTCCCCCCCTCAAACCTCCCCAATCCCCCCCAAACCTCCCCAATCCCCCCCAAACCTCCCAGTTCCCCCCTCAAACCTCCCCAATTCCCCCCTCAAACCTCCCCAATCCCCCCCAAACCTCCCCAATTCCCCCCAAACCTCCCAGTTCCCCCCTCAAACCTCCCAGTTCCCCCCAAACCTCCCCAATCCCCCAATCCCTCCCAATCCCCCCCAATTCCCCCCTCAAACCTCCCCAATCCCCCCTCAAACCTCCCCAATCCCCCCAATCCCTCCCAATCCCCCCAATTCCCCCCTCTAACCTCCCCAATTCCCCCCAATCCCTCCCAATCCGCCCAATTCCCCCCTCAAACCTCCCCAATTCCCCAATCCCTCCCAATCCCCCCAATTCCCCCCTCAAACCTCCCCAATTACCCCCAATCCCCTCCAATCCCCCCAATCCCTCTCAAACCTCTTCAATCTCCCCCAATCCCCCCCTCAAATCTCCCCAAATCCATCCCCACCTCCTGCGCCAGGCTGGGCCCGCCCCTCTGCGCCCCGGTTACAGCCCTGCCCTCACGGACGCTATAGCCGCTGGATCAGTGTGGGGGTGGGGGTGTTGGGGTGGGCGTGGGGATGGGGGTGGGGGTGTTGGGGTGGGCGTGGGGATGGGGGTGGGGGAGAGGGTTGGGGGGCACCGGGGGTGACCTGAGCCGGTTACTGAGCCAAGGCGAGCAGAGAGCGGCGGGAAGGAATGAATGAATGAACGGTGGGCGGGAGCGGCACGTGGCGCGCAGAGCGGGGCGGAGAGGAGGGGGGGCCCTGCGGGCTCGCGGGGCGCGCGGGAGCCGGGAGGGGCCTGCCTGAGGGTTGGGGCGCCTCCCCAATTCCCCCGCTTCCTTGCCCGCCCCGCCCCGGGTCGGGGAGACGCAGCGGCCCCGCCAGGCCGGCCGGAGCGCGCGGACCAGGACGAGGGCGGCGCGGACGCGGGGCCGCGGGAACCCGCCGCGCGGGGGGGCCTGGCGCTCGGGAGCCCGCAATCGGGGTTCAGGGGGTTCGGCCGGGTCCCTGTAACCGGGGTCCGCGCAGCCTGCCCGCCCCCGGGGCCCCCTCCCCGCGCCAGACGCGCCCCGCCCGGCTCGGGGGCGGGGTCCCCGGCCCCCCGGTGCGCGCGCCCCCCCTCTCAGCGGCGTGGTCGGCCCCGGGGACGGCGCCTCGGGGGCGGCAGGCCCGGGGATGCTGCGAAGGCCGGCGATCCCGGAGGCTCCCCCGGGCGGGGCGGGCCGGGGGGCGCGGGGCACGGGGGCGGCGGCCGGGGCGCGCGGGGCCTGACCGGGGCGCGGGCGCCGCTGCTGCGGGGACAGGTAAGGGGGTGCCGGGGGCCCCCAGACTGGGGGTGGGTGGAGGGATGGGCCCCTGAACCCCCTCCCTCGGTTCCACGGCGGGGCCCCCCCAGGAGACGGGGGATGCGCCCTGCGGGGTGGGGGGAATTGGAGATCCCGGGGTCCCACCCCGCGCGCCCGTGCCCGGCGCCTCCGCCTCCCCCCGAATCCCCCCCCGCGCCCCCCGGTCCCGGGTCCCCGGCCGGGCTCCGGGAGGCCTCGGCAGCCGCCAGACAAAGGGGCCGCGGCCCGGGCGCCGGGACGCGGAGGGCGCGGGGGAGGGGAGCGCCGGACGGACAAAGGGCTTCTCAGCGGAGCCGCGTCTGGTTCCAGGGCGCGCGTCTCCGGCCGGCGGGGGCCCCGTCCCCCACCATCGCCGGCGGGAGGCGAACCCCTCTCCCGGTGGGAGGGGAGGAGAGGGGAGAGGAACGGGCGTCCTCCCTGCCCCCGCGCCCCTGGGCCTGCGGGGTCCGGGCCTGTTGCGCCCCGGCTGCTGGCCCCACGGCCCCCGCGCGGCCACCGGGCGGTTCATTCATTCCTGGGGGGTCCGCGCGCCCCGGAGGCGGGCCGGTTGGCGAGCAGCCCGGGCCCCGGCCCCGAAGGACTGGGGTCTGCGCCTCCGGAGACACCCCGGGACCGAGCCTGGTCTTGGGGAGCGGCCGGCGGGGGGTGTGGGCTTTTCCTTCCGGCGGGGAGGTCGGCAGAGAGGAGATCTCCTGGGGGGTCAGCTGCTAGTTCTCAGATGGGGTTCAGGCAGCTGTGGGGTGCCCAGCCCTGCCCCTGAGGTCTGCGCCAGCCCCTGGCCTGCCCACCTCCCCTGCGTATTTTTAAAAAATATTTATTGATGTCAGAGAGGAAGGGAGAAGGAGAGAGAGAAACATCCATGACGAGAGAGAATCCGCTGCCTCCTGCACGCCCCCCACTGGAGATCGAGCCCGCACCCCGGGCCTGTGCTCTGACCGGGAATCGAACCCGGGACCCTTCAGTCCGCAGGCGGAGGCTCTGTCCACGGAGCCCAGCCGGCCGGGGCTCCCTGGTTTTGAATGGAAGGACAGACAGACAGACAGACAGACAGACGGAGACCTGGGGGCCCGGGCGTCGTTGGCAGCTGGTGTGCCCCTCCGTCTGCACACCCCATTTTCGGCCGAGCTGGCTGGCGTGGGGTTCCCCTGCCTGTGCGTTTGAGGGAGCAGCGGGGAGGGAGTCCCCGGAGGCTGGGGGTCCTGAACCGGGATGGTGGGAAGATGGTCCCGCCATCACCGGTCCCGCCGAGCTGCAGGCCCCGGGGCGGTGCCGGCCGCCGGGGACCCTGGCCCACACGCCGCCCGGCGCCCTGGCCGGGCCCACGGGCGATCCCGCGTCCCTCCGCGCAGCAGCACGTGCCCGGCGGGCGTGCTTGGCGCGGTGGACGGCGTTTCCGGGCGGCGGGTCCCCAGGGATTCTCCTCGGTGTTGCTATGCATCCGAGGAATGCTGCCGGTTCCAGAAACGCCCCTCCCTCGGCTCCCACCTGGAGCTGGGGGATGGGCGAGGTGGGGGAGGAGGATGGCAGTTACGTGCAAAGTCAACTAGCTGCTCTCCGAGGGGGCAAGAATGTGGGGCCCCGGGGGCGGGGGGCGAGGGGGAGGAGGGCTGGGGGAGGAAGGGCTGAGGTCCCACGGGGAGGGGCTGTCCCCTGTGGGGCCCCTCGGGCCTCCGCGGGGAGCAGGGCTGGTCAGCTCTGGGGACCTGGGTTTGCATTGTTTGCGGAGACCCGTGCAGGAATGTGAGGGTGAGGGGGGTGTGCAGGGGCGGGGGCAGGGGGGTCAGAGGGGAGGGGCAGCTCTGACTTCTCCGTCACCTGCTCTGGGGGGCGGGGTGGGAGGATGGGGGAGGGGGGAGCCTTCCAGAGCCATGTTGAGCCCCGGCCGGCCGGTGTGGCTCAGTGGATAGAGCGCCGGCCTGCGGGCTGTGGGTCCCGGGTTCCATTCCCGCCCCGAGCTCGTTACCGCGGCTGCAGGCTGCTCCCGGGCCCGGGCCCTGGGTCGGGGGCCGTGCGAGAGACAGCCCATCGATGTGCTTCTCTCGTTGGTGTGTCTCTCTCTGTCTCTCCCGCTCTCTGAGAAATCCGCGGGAAAGTGTTTCGGGGTGAGGACTCACAAAACGAAAACAAAAGCGCACACACAGCTGTGGAGGTGCCGGGGTCCCAGGGAGGGGGCGCAGTGCGGGGACCCAGAGCGTCCGTCCGTCCGTCCGTCCGCCCGCCCGCCCGCCCCAGGCCCCCGGCGCGGCGTTGATGGGGAAGTCCTGGCTGTTGTGCCGGTGACTGGATGGGGTACAGGTTCCGGCTGGCGGGCAGGTCCCGGGTTCCACGGGGCTGGGGGCCTGGGGGCCGGGTGAGGGGCGAGGCTGCCTCAGGCCCCCCGGCCCTCTGAGGTCGGGCGCTCTGACCGCCGCCTGGTTTTCTGGGAAAGTGAGGAGGCTCAGGGGGGCGGGGGGGGGGGGACCCCACTGAGGTCGGGGCGTTCCCCCCAGCTGCCCAGGTGGGACCCGGGGCCGGGCTCCGGTCCAGGCCCTGCTCTCTGCTCCTCGGGGTGGGTTTGGGCGCAGTGGGGTGGGGGTGGGGGGTGCTGGTTCCCCGGGGAGAGGCCAGGTCTCAGGGGTGGATTTCAGAGCCGAGGGAGCTGAATCCTCGACCTTTCACCCCTGCAGCCCGCGGCGACATAGCCCGGATTCCAGCGGCTCCCTTTGGCCGCCGTCCTCCGTGGTGTCCTCCGAGGCAGGGCGTGGGCTTAGAGGTCACAGTGGCCTCCGGGGGGGGGGGGGACGGGATCGGGGTTCAGGGCCCCTGGACCCCGCTGAGGGACGATGGCCGGCCACCGGGAGGGGTAGGGGGGCCGAGGGGAGGGCAGGGGCGGGATTCCAGCGGCTCCCGGAGGGGCGGACTCCCTTTGGCCGCCGTCCTCCGTGGTGTCCTCCGAGGCAGGGCGTGGGCTTAGAGGTCACAGTGGCCTCCGGGGGGGGGGGGGACGGGATCGGGGTTCAGTGCCCCTGGACCCCGCTGAGGGACGATGGCCGGCCTCCGGGAGGGGTAGGGGGGCCGAGGGGAGGGCAGGGGCGGCCCTGGCCGGCGCCTCTGTGGTTGGAGCGTCCCGGGCACCGAAGGGTCGCAGGTTTGGGTCCCGGTCGGGGCAGGTGCCCTGGTGTCGGGCTTGATCCCGGGTCCCCTGGGAGGCCACCGATCAACGGGTTTCTCTCTCTCCCCTTCCTCTCTCTCTAAAAATCAGTAAGAACACATCCTCAGCCAAAACCGGTGCGGCTCAGTGGGTAGAGCGTCGGCCTGTGGACTGAAAGGTCCCGGGTTCGATCCCGGTCAGGGGCATGGACCTTGGTTGCGGGCACATCCCCAGTGGGGGGTGTGCAAGAGGCAGCTGATGGATGTTTCTCTCTCATCCATGTTTCTGGCTCTCTCTCTCTCTTCCTCTCTGTAAAATATCAATAAAATATATTAAAAAAAAGAAAAAGAAAAAAAAGAACACATCCTCAGGTGAGAGCTTAAAAAAATAATTAAAAAGTGGGGACAGTCTGTCCTTCTTGGGCCCCAGAGCCTTCCTGAGGGTATATATGTGTGTATATATATATATATATATATATACATATATAATTAATTTCAGAGAGGAAGGGGCAGGGAGAGAGAGGTAGAAACACCCATGATGAGAACCGTGGATCGGCTGCCTCCTGCACGCCCCACTCTGGGGATCAAGCCCCCACCCCGGGCACGTGCCCTTGGCGAGAATCGAACCCGGGACCCTTCACCCTGCAGGCTGACTCTCTATCCCCTGAGCCACACCAGCTGGGGCCTTCCTGAGGTTTTGGGGTGAGCCAGCCCGCAGGGGGACCCCCGCCTCGTACTTATGTGAGCTTCTTGCTGCTGCTCCCCGTGGACGGGGGCCCTGCGCCCCGCTTCCGGGGGGGGCCCCCCCCGTGTGTGCCTCAGAGAGGGAAACGGGGGTACGGGAGGGCAGTGCCCCCCCAGGGAGGAGCCCGAGAGGGCGAGGGGCCCCTCTCGGCTCAGCAGGGTGGTCCCGGCTTTCCCCTGTGGGTGGAGAAGCCCTCCCTGGGGAATTCGGGGGGCAGGGGGGTGCAGGCGGTCCCCTCTCCCGGCCGAGCAGGAGGCCCAGGCGGCCCGGGCGGGACGGTTCCGGGAGGGACGGCTCCCTGCTCCTCCCTCCGACTCAAGTCCCAACAGGCTCCTGGCCGGGGGGAGGGGCCGGGCGGCCCGGCTGGGCCCGGCGTGGGGACCGGGAGCCAGAGCAGGTCGGAGGCCGCGGCAGGAGGCCGCCCGTGGCCGGGAGACCCCAGGTGTGACATGCACGGCCGAGGGGCCCCCTGACCGGGATGGGGGCTGCGTCCCGGCTCCTGGACTCAGACGCGCGGCCGGAGCAGGTGAGGGCGGAGCGGGGCCTGGGGGCCGGGAGCGGCCGGGCGGTGGCCAGGACCCCGTCCCCTCCCCCCGCGGCCTGCGGCCTGCAGCTGGCCGGGCCGGGGGGCGCGGGAGGACACGGGGGGGGGGCCCGTGGGGAGCTGTCCCTGTAGCTGGGAGCCCTCAGTCTCACAGGAGGAGGCCCGGGACCTGCTTCCGGGCACAGGGAGAGGGAGGCCCCCCGGGGCTGGGCCTGAGGGGTGCGGGGTCCCCGCCCGCCCCCTCTGGGATCTGCCTTTCTCCAGGGACCTTGTTCGGCCGGCCGGGCGGGCGGACAGGCTGAGGGTCCGCGGGCAGGACATTCCTGTGTGGGGAGGAGGCACAGAGCCCGCAGCCCCAGGCGCCGGCCCTGCAGGGGGCGGGGGCTCCCGGGCTCTGTCGGAGGGGCCGGGGTCAGGGGTCAGACCCCGTCTCCTCTGCTCCCTGCCCCGGAGGGAAAGGAGGCCCCCCAGGCGGGGCGGCTCTCCAGGGGAGCGCAGGCTCGAACCCGGGTCTGGGCTGGCCCAACCCAACCGGGAGCCCTCAGTGGGCTCAGCATCCGGCTGGGACCCCCCCAAGGCCAGGGCCTCCCCCTTGACCCCGCGTCTGACGAGAGGCCTGCCTCACCCCTCCCCGAACCCCCCGTCCTGGGACGGGCCCCCCCGGGCGGCACAGCTCCCCGGCAGCTCCTTCCTGGTTAATCATTGATGAGCAGGTGTGACGAGTGAACGCTCCTCGCACCCGGTCCTGCCTGGGCCCTGGCGGGGGGAGGGGGTGCTCACCTGCCCCCCTGTGCCCCCCCGTCCCCCGTCCTGCTCTCAGGGAGGATGCACGGGGTGCAGCTCCCCCCCAGCCCCCCAGGACGTGGGCACCGTCTGACTCGGGCCGGTTTGCAAAGACCTCATTTGCCTGGGACAGCCGAGTGCCGAGCGCGGGGCGCACGGTGCGGGTGGTAGCTTCCCGTGCACTGGGGTGAGCCCCGGTGTGTGTGAGGGTCCCCCAAAGCTCTCCCTCCACTCTTCCGCCTCCACAGGCAGAGCGGCCCTGAGCACAGTCCCCGTCCCTCGCTCGGCCAGGCTCGGTTCTCGCTTCCTTCCCTGGGGGCTGGTGGAAGGCAGCTCCGAGGCCCCCCTGCCCTGCGTCCCCCCCACGCCCCTGCCCTGGCCCCCCTCCCCCCCCCACGCCCCCGTGTCCCGGCCGGGAAGGCAGGATAAGCTCCAGACAGAAACTGCGGGACCTGGCGGAGCTGGTGTTGCTTCACGCTGACTCAGTGTGGAGGTGGCTGGCTCCCTCGGCCGCCGGCCCCGCCCCGCCCGGCCCACAGCCCAGCGGGCGGCCAGCGGCACCCTGACAGGCTGCGGGTCCGAGGAGGAGGAGGGGGCGGTGACAGGTGTTGCTTTGCCGACTGGAGCCAGCTGGGCCGGCTGACAGCCAGCGGGGACAGCACCCACCGGGCCACCCAGTGCTGACAGCCCCAGGGAGGCAGAGGCGGGCGATCCCGCTGTCCCCGACGGCTGCCACGCCGGGCCAGGCCAGGCCACGCCGGGCCACGCTCCCGGGGCTCCCCGGCCCCCCTGCAGGGGCCTCCCGGGCACGGTAGGCGGCAGGACGCCTGGCCGGAAGGCGGGCAGCCTGGGCGTGGGGCAGTGGGGTGGGCCTCGTGCCCCTGGGCGTTCCGTGGCAGAGCACAGGGGGCCCCGCAAGGGCCGTGTGCCCCACGAGACCCCGCCCCTCTGTGTGACTCCACTCATTTTTATTCATTTTTAAAAATATATACTTTATTGATTTTTTACAGAGAGGTTTAGAGAGCTAGAAACACTGATGAGAGAGAATCATCGACCAGCCGCCTCCTGCACGCCCCCCCACCGGGGATGTGCCCACCACCAAGGTCCATGCCCTTGACCGGAATCGAACCCGGGACCTTTCGGTCCCCAGGCCGACGCTCTATCCACTGAGCCACACCGGCGTCGGCCACTCCTTTTTTACTTTTTAAAAACATGTGTATTGGTGTCAGAGAGGAAGGGAGAGGAAGAGAGAGAAACACTCATAAGGAGAGAGTCACGGACTGGCTGCCTCCTGCACGCCCCCCACTGGGGATGGAGCCCGCCGCCGGGGCCTGTGCCCTGACGGGAATCGAACCCTGACCTCCTGGGTCCTAGGTCACCGCTCAGCGACAGAGCCCTGCCGGCCGGGCATCCGGGCATCCGCCTCGTTCTCGTCGGTGCCTTTTGCTGTTCTCCGTACTGACCGGGTCGGCAGGGGCGGGTGTGCTGGGGGGACCCTCCCCCCCATGCTGAGAGACCCCCTCCTGACCCGGCACCCGCTCCCCCCCCACGCCCCGCCCTCGAGGTGAAGCCCTGGGCTCCGGTTGGGACCAGGGGGTCACCCCAGCTTGTCTGTGGTTCTCCGGACAGCTGGGACCCGCCAGGCCGCCCGCAGGCCCCGGCCCGGACGGCCCTGCCCCGCGCCCGGCCCGGGCGGCCGCCATGGAGAGCAAGGACGAGGCCAGCGACACGGACAGCGGCGTCATCCTGCAGTCAGGTGAGCGGCCGGAGGTCCGAGCCCCAGGCCCAGGCCGGGTGGGGGTGCTCTGGGCTGGGGGTGAGGGGCGGGGGGTCCGGGGAGGGGGTGCCTCCAGTGGAGGGGACGTGTTTCTTTTCTCCTTTTAAAAAATATATTTTTACTGATTTCATGGAGGAAGGGAGAGGAGAGAGAGAGAGAGAGAGAAACATCCAGGAGGAGAGAGGATCATGGACCGGCTGCCTCCTGCTCGCCCCCCACTGGGGATGGAGCCCGCCACCCGGGCCTGCGCCCGGACCGGGAATCGAACCCTGACCTCCTGGTTCCGAGGCGGATGCTCAGCCCCGGAGCCGCGCCGGCCGGGCTGGGCAGTTTTCTGGCCGGAGGGGCTTGGTCTGGATCCTGGTGCGCCTTCAGCATCGGTGCCAGTGCGGCCGGGGCTGAAAAATCCGCCCTGTGTCCTGCGGGCCGAGGCAGGGAGCGGGCGAGAGAGAAGAGGCCACACGCGTGTGTGCGCGCACAGGCGCACGCGCCAGCCCAGCGTGCATGCCTGTACACGTATGTGCGTGTACCGGTTCCCCCGGGGGGCTCCGGACGCTCTGCGGCCCCCTGAGCGCCCCTCGCCCGCAGGCCCGGACAGCCCGGTGTCTCCGCTGAAGGAGCTGACCCACGCCGTGCGCCGGCAGCAGCGGGCCCTGGAGCAGCGGCTGGAGGCCTGCCTGGGGGAGCTGCGGCGGCTGTGCCTGCGGGAGGCGGTGAGGCCGCCTGGGCTCCCGTGGAGCCGCCTGGGAGCCTGGGGCGGAGGGAAGGGGGTGTTGGCAGTCAGACGGGGTGGTGGGGGGACAGGGTGACGAGGGCAGGACTGTGAGGGGGGTGGGGGGGGCCCCAGCAGACAGAGGGGGCAGCTCAGAGCGGCGGGCGAGGAGGCTTGAAGGGGGTCAGAGGGCAGGGGCAGTGAGACCCTGGAGAAGGGCTTGGGGGGCCCCGGGCAGGGGTAGGGTTAGGGGTTAGGGGTCAGGTAGGGGTCAAGGTTAGGGGTTAGGGTTAGGGTTAGGGTTAGAAGTTAGGGTTAGTGTTAAGGGTTAGGGTTAGGGGTTAGGGTTAGGATTAGGGTTAGGGTTAGAGGTTCGGGTTAGGACTAGGGGTTAGGGGTTAGGGTTAGGGTTAGGGGTTAGGGTTAGGGTTAGGGTTAGGGTTTGGGTTAGGGTTAGGGTTAGGGTTAGGGGTTAGGGTTTGGGTTAGGGGTTAGGGTTAGGGGTTCGGGTCAGGGTTAGGGGTTAAGGTTAAGGTTTAGGGTTAGGGGTCAGGGTTAGGGTTAGGCTTAAGGGTTAGGGGTTAGGATTAGGTTAGGGTTAGGGATTAGGGTTAGGTGTTAGGATTAGGATTAGGGTTAGGAGTTAGGGGTTAAGGGTTAAGGGTTAAGGGTTAGGGTTTAGGGTTAGGCTGGGCAGGACCGGACATTGGAGGGGGCCTGGCTTGACCCTGCTTCCCCGCCAGGAGCTGACGGGCGTCCTGCCGGCCGAGTACCCCCTCAAACCCGGGGAGACGGCCCCCAAGGTCCGGCGCAGGATCGGGGCGGCGTACAAGCTGGATGAGCAGGCCCTGCACGGGGAGGTGAGCAGCCTGGGGTCCCCGGAGGGAGGAGGCGGGGCCCGGGGTCCCTCCCCGGAGCCGCGGTCGCCACCCGCCACGCCCGTGGGTGCTGGCTCCGTCGACGAGCCCCAGGGGCGTGGCGGGCGGCGTGGGAGGGGCCGCGGCAGGAGCTGGGCAGAGGGACCGCTGGCCCAGGGAGAGGCCGCCTGTTCAGGCAGGTCCGGCCTGGGCAGGTGGGGGCGTGGCCCGTCCTCCGAGGCAGCCCGTCCGGTCCCTGGGGTGTGAGTGGTGGCTCCGCCCTCCCCCTCCCCTCCCCCCCCCTCCAGGCTCACCTGCCCAGCCCTTCGGGGTCAGGAGGGAAAGTGCCCCACTTGGCTGTGAACCCCGCCCGGCTCCGCCTGCCAGTGGGTGGGTCCCAGGCCAGCCTTTCTGGCCGACAGCTTAGCTCCTGGCACCTCCGGGCCCTCCGCCCTCTGCCCCACACGGCAGGCCAGGGCGGGGATCCAGGGTCCTGACTACACTGCACAAGCAGAGGGCCCTGGGGGAGCACCTGGAGGCCTGCCTGGAGGAGGAGGACTGTCCGCTGTGACTCCAGGGACCTTAGGTCTCCTGTTCCCAGCTCACCGTCCACCCCCCCCCAGGACCCCCTGAGCAGCCTGGAGCAGGAGCTGGCCCTGCAGCTGCAGATCTCAGAGGCCTGCCTGGAGGAGGAGGACTGTCCTCTGTGCCTCCGGGCCCCTCCCCAGGCCTCCTGTGTCCCAGCTCACCTTCCCTCCCCCCCCAGGACCCCCTGAGCAGCCTGGAGCAGGAGCTGGCCCTGCAGCTGCAGATCTTGGAGGCCTGCCTGGAGGAGGAGGACTGTCCTCTGTGCCTCTCCCCCCAGGACCCCCTGAGCAGCCTGGAGCAGGAGCTGGCCCTGCAGCTGCAGATCGCCGAGGCCTCGCGGCGCCTGAGCCGGGAGGAGAAGCTGAGCCGGCAGGCCCGGCGGCAGCGCAAGCACGCGGTGCTGCGGGAGGAGGAGAAGCTGCGGGCGCTGGAGCGCTGCCTGGGCGAGCAGCGGCGCCACCGGGGCTCCCTGCCGCCCGCCCGCCCGCCGCTGGGCCGAGGTGCGTCCGGCCGCCGCCCCGGGCTGCTGGGGGGGGGCGTGCACCCCGCTGACCTCGGCCACCCCCACGCCCCAGCGAGGCCGGTCCCCAGCTCCTCAGTGTCCCCTCCCTTCCTGCCTTCCTCCTTCCTTCCCTCCTTCCCTTCCCTCCTTCCCTCCTTCCCTTCCCTCCTTCCCTCCTTCCTCCTTCCTTCCTTCCCTTCCCTCCTTCCCTTCCCTCCTTCCCTCCTTCCCTTCCCTCCTTCCTCCTTCCTTCCTTCCTCCTTCCTTCCTCCCTCCCTTCCTTCCTTCCTTCCCTCCTTCCCTCCTTCCTTCCTTCCTGCTTCCTTCCTTCCTCCCTTCTTTCCTCCTTCCTTCCTTCCTCCCTCCTTCCTTCCTTCCTCCCTCCTCCTTCCTTTCTCCCTCCCTTACTCCTTCCTGCTTCCTTCCTTCCTCCTTCCTTCCTCCTTCCTTCCTTCCTCCCTTCCTCCTTCCTTCCTTCCTTCCTCCTCCTTCCTTCCTTCCTTCCCTCCTTCCCTCCTTCCTTCCTTCCTCCTTCCTTCCTTCCTCCTTCCTTCCTTCCTCCCTTCCTTCCTCCCTCCCTTCCTTCCTTCCCTCCCTCCTTCCCTCCTTCCTTCTTTCCTTCCTTCCTTCCTTCCTTCCCTCCCTCCTTCCTCCCTTCCTTCCTTCCTCCTTCCTTCCTTCCTTCCTTCCCTCCCTCCTTCCTTCCTTCCTTCCTTCTTCTTTCCCTCCCTCCCTCCTTCCTCCTTCCCTCCTTCCTTCCTTCCCTCCTTCCTTCCTTCCTTCCTTCCCTCCTTTCTTCCCTCCTTCCCTCCTTCCCTCCTTCCTTCCTCCCTTCCTTCCTTCCTGCCTTCCTTCCTTCCTTCCCTCCCTCCTTCCTTCCTTCCTTCTTTCCCTCCCTCCTTCCTTCCTTCCCTCCTTCCTTCTTCCTTCTTTCCCTCCCTCCTTCCTTCCTTCCCTCCTTCCTTCCGCTTCTGTCTCAGTCCGCCCCCCTCCCATCCCCCGGGCGGACCCGGAGCGAATTCCAGGGCCTCGCCTGCGGGTGCCCGTCCACCCGAGCCTCCAGGCCCAACCAGAACGACAGTCGGTCCTGGGTCCCAGCTCCTCACCTGGTTTCCTTTCTTTTTTTTCTTTCTTTTTTTTTTCCTTCTTTTTAAAAAAATATATTTTATTGATTTTTCACAGAGAGGAAGGGAGAGGGAGAGAGAGCTAGAAACGTCGATGAGAGAGAAACATCGACCAGCTGCCTCCTGCACGCCCCCTACCGGGGATGTGCCCGCAACCAACGTCCATGCCCCTGACCGGAATCGAACCCGGGACCCTTCCGTCCGCAGGCTGAGGCTCTACCACTGAGCCAAACCGGTTTCGGCTGGTTTCCTTTCTGACCGCCAAGTCCCAGGTCCCCACCCAGGGCCGGTTTCACACGCAGCCGGGGGACCCGCCAGCCGAGGGACCCGCCGGGAAGGGGCAGGGGCGGGGGTGGGGCGGGGCGGGGCGGGGTTAGGGCGGGGGCAGGGTTAGGGGCAGGGCAGGGGCGGGGCAGGGCAGGGGCAGGGTTAGGGGCGGGGCAGGGTTAGGGGCAGGGCAGGGGCGGGGCAGGGTTAGGGCGGGGCAGGGGCGGGACAGGGGCGGGGGCAGGGTTAGGGGCGGGGGCGGGGGCGGGGTTAGGGCGGGGCGGGGCAGGGTTAGGGGCGGGGCAGGGTTAGGGGCGGGGGCGGGGTTGGGGCGGGCAGGGGCGGGGGCGGGTTAGGGGCGGGGGCGGGGGCGGGGCAGGGGCGGGGCAGGCCGGCTGTCCCCGATGTGCCTGTGCCTGTGCCTGTGGCTGTGGGTGGGTGGGTGTTGACGGGGTTCCTCACCCCCATCTCTCCTCCCGCCTCTGTCCTCCCAGAACTCAGCGCCTCGGACGACAGCTCGCTCTCCGATGGGCTGCTCCTGGAGGAAGGTGTGGGGCCGGGGGCGAGGCTGGGGGTGCGGGGGAGACAGGGCCGGGGGCGAGGCTGGGGGGTGCGGGGGAGACGGGGCGGGGGGGGGCGGGGGAGACGGGGCCGGGGGCGAGGCTGGGGGGTCGGGGGAGACGGGGCGGGGGGGGGCGGGGGAGACGGGGCCGGGGGCGAGGCTGGGGGGGCGGGGGAGACGCGTGTCAGACAAGACCCGGGCCCGGCCCAGCCGGTGACCAGGCCTGCAGGGGGGCGGCCCAGCCGGTGACCAGGCCTGCAGGGGGGCGGGGGGGGGCGCAGCAGGGAGGCGGCTGCCCCTCTGACTGATGCTGGTGGCTCTGCCCGGCCCCCGCTCAGGGCGATGGCTCTCGCTTTCTCTGGACGCTGGGTCCTTTTGACAGGAAACGGGGTCAGCTCTTGCCCGGCCCCAGGCCTCCCGCCACCTCTGTCCTGCACCCTTTTCCTTTCTTTTCTTTTAATATGAATTTTATTGATTTTTTTTTTTTTTAAGAGAGGAAGGGAGAGGGAGAGAGAGTTAGAAACACCGATGAGAGAGAAACATCCATCAGCCGCCTCCTGCACACCACCACCCACCGGGGATGTGCCTGCCACCAAGGTCCATGCCCTTGACCAGGAATCGAACCCGGGACCCTTCAGTCCGCAGGCCGGCGCTCTATCCACTGAGCCAAACCATTCAGGGCTTTTTTTTTTCCTTTTTAAATATATATATTTTTTGTGGATTTCAGGGAGGAAAGGAGAGGGAGAGAGAGAGAGAAACATCCACGATGACGGAGAATCACGGACTGGCTGCCTCCTGCACGCCCCCCACTGGGGTCGGAGCCCGCACCCGGGCCTGTGCCCCGACCGGGAATCGAACCCCGACCTCCTGGTTCCTAGGCCGAGGCCCAACCACTGAGCCACACGGGCCGGGGCCGGGGCCTTTATTTCAAGGTGCACCTGTCTGAGCCGAAGAGCCCGCCGGCAGTCACTGCTCGCGGGGCGCAGGCGCAAGGCGCAGGGCGCAGGGCGCAGGAAGTGGGAGCCCTAGATTAGGAGCCCTGGCTGCGAGCCCCAGGGACGTGGGGTTTCAAGGTGAGGGAGGTGTGCAGTCGCGCCCAGGGAGTGCCCGAGTCAATAAGGAACCGGCACGCGGGCTCGGGGGGTGCGAGAAGGGCAGGCACGCGGGCGGGCGGGCGGGCGGGCGGGCGGGCGCTCAGACGCAGCGGCAGGAGCAAAGGTTAGACGTGGAGCTGAGAGCCCCGGAGAGGCCGTCGGGGTGGGGCGGGGGGCGGGGTGGGAAGGAGGCAGGAGTAAAACGGAGGTGTTAGGTGGGCGGGGGTCGGTCCCAAAGGAGAAATCATTAAAAAAATAATAATAATTTTTTTTTTTTTTTAATTGATGTCAGAGAGGAAGGGAGAGGGAGAGAGAGAGAAACGCATCCGTGAGGAGAGGGATCGTGGATCGGCTGCCTCCTGGTCGCCCCGCACTGGGGGTCGAGCCTGTAAATCAGACAGGTGCCCTGGAATCGAACCCAGGACCCTTCTGTCCACGGGCCCATGCTCGGTCTAGGGAGCCGAACCGACGGGGGCGAGAATAAGTCCTTTTATTTAATAAAAAAAAAATACATTTTTATTGATTTCAGAGAGGAAGGGAGAGGAAGAGGGAGAGAGAAAGGATGAGAGAGAATCACGGATTGGCTGCCTCCTGCGCACACACACCTCCTAGCGGGGATCGAACCTGCCACCTGGGCATGTGCCCTTGGCTGGAATGAAACCCTGGATCCTTCAGGCGGCAGGCTGATGCTCCATCCACTGAGCCACACCAGCCAGGGCCAGAAGTCATTTAAAAAAAAAATTTTAAAAAAATTATATATATATATATATATTATTGATTTTTACAGAGAGGAAGGGAGAGGGATGGAGTTAGGAACATCCACGATGAGAGAGAAACACCCATCAGCCGCCTCCTGCACGCCCCCCACCGGGGATGCGCCCGCCACCGAGGATGCGCCCGCCACCAAGGCACACGCCCTTGGCCGGAATCGAACCCGGGACCCTTCCGTCCGCAGCCGGCGCGCTCTGTCCACGGAGCCGCACTGGCCGGGGTCCGAGCCACGGCCTGGCCGGGCCGGCTCCCCGGCGGCTGCCCTCACCGCCATCCTCTCTCCTGCAGAGGAAGCCCAGGCTCCTAAGCCAGCCCCGGCGTCTGAGGCCCCGAGCCCCGAGGGGCCGCCGCCCGCCGGCCCTGAGGGGGGCGCCCTGGACCCCGCGCCCATCCAGAACGGCCCCTGGAAGGAGACCAGCCTGGACCAGCCCTACGAGAAGCCCGCCAAGCCCTCGGACCCCAGCAGCGAGTCCAGGTGAGGCGGGCGGGCGGGGAGGGCCGGGAGGGCCGGGAGGGGGGCGGCAGGGCTGGTGGAGAGCCCCGGTCCCGGGCTGCGGCCGGTGGGATTCGGGGGGCCTCCCGAGCCCCGAGATCCCCGCCCTGACCCCCGTCTCCGCTCTCTCCGCAGCAGCACGGCCTCCACGCCCCAGGACGGGCCCAGCACCGCCGGCCTGTGGCTGCCCGAGCCCTCCTCCGTCCCCGGGGGCCCCGTCCGCGGCGTCCCGGGGCCCAGGCAGGGCCGGGCCAGCGCCCCCGCCACCCCCACCACCCCCACCGCGCAGGGCAGAAGAGGCCAGGCGCCCGCGCTGAGGTGAAGGGGGGACCCCGCGGGAGCTGGCGCGGTGGGGCGGCGGGTCCCGGACGGGCGGGCGGGGGGGGGGGGGAGGGCAAGGGGGGCGGGCGTGAGGCCAGGGACCTCGTAGACGCTGAGCCGCGGCCTGGCAGCCCCAGGCCAGGCGTCCGCCAGGCCTCTCATGTATTTTATTTCTATTTATTTTTAAAAATATATATATTTTATTGATTTTTACAGGGAGGAAGGGAGAGGGAAGAGAGAGTTAAAAACACCAATGAGAGCGAGAGACATCCACCAGCTGCCTCCTGCTGGGGACGTGCCCGCTACCGAGGTCCATGCCCTTGACCGAACCCGGGACCCTTCAGTCTGCAGGCCGACGCGCTATCCACTGGGCCGCACCGGTTTCGGCTTTATTTTATTTTTAATTATTTTTATTTATTTATTTTTAAAAAATGTTATGTCATTTTATTCATTCATTTATTTATTTATTTATTTTAATGTATTTTATTGATTTTTCACAGAGAGGAAGGGAGAGGGATAGAGAGCTAGAAACGTCGATGAGAGAGAAACATCGACCAGCTGCCTCCTGCACACCCCCCCTACTGGGGATGTGCCCGCAACCAACGTACATGCCCTTAACCGGAATCGAACCCGGGACCCTTCAGTCCACAGGCCGACGCGCTATCCACTGGGCAACACCGGTTTCGGCTTTATTTTATTTTTAATTATTTTTTATTTATTTCAGAGAGAGAGAGGGAGAGAGGGAGAAACATCTACGATGAGAGAGCATCATGGGCCGGCTGCCTCCTGCACGCCCCTCACTGGGGATGGAGCCCACAACCCGGGCCTGTGCCTTGACCGGAAACCGACCCATGACTTTTCTTGGTTCATTGGTCGATGCCCCACCGCTGAGCCACACTGGCCGGTGGGGTGTGAACGGCGTCTCTTTGGGGAGATCTGCGCCAGGACCTGGCTGTGCCCTCCCCACTCAGGCATGTCTCCCCGCCCCCCACAGGATGGACTCCTTCCGGGCAGGCCCACGCCGCCGCCCCACGCACTACACGGTGACCGTGCCCAGCTCCTGCTGGCCCCCGGGCGGCCCCCCGCGGCCGCCCCCCGCCCCCCACTCCTGCTCCGAGGACAGCGGCTCCGACGGCTCCTCCAGCGTGTCCCACGCCACCTCCCCGGGCAGCAGCAGCCCGGACCTGTACGCCCTGAGGCCCATGTCCCCGCCCGGGACGCCCGGCCGCCGCGGGGGCTGGGCCCCGGCCGCCCCCCGCCCCAATCCGCCGCCGCCTCCCGCGCCCCCCTTCCCCGCCGCGCCCCCCTTCCCCGCCGGCCGCTACGTGCTGGTGGCCGAGGGCCGCCTGCCGCCGGGCGGGGAGCCGGACCTGGGGGCCCCCGAGGAGCAGGAGGGGGGGCTGGCCCTGCGCCTCCAGCAGCTGCAGCAGCTGCAGCAGCACCTGCGCCCGCGGGGCCGCCTGGCCCGGGCGCCCTCGCTCAAGGACAGCCCGGCCGGCCGGGCCCTGTGCCGGGCCGCCGTCACCCAGGAGCTGCAGTCCTGGCAGGAGCGCGTCCGCCTGCGGGGCGCCCGCCCCCAGTCGCTGGACCGCCAGGGCGCCTTCCGCGTGCGCAGCCTGCCCCCCGGGCGCGGCCTGGGGCCCCGGGCGCAGGTGAGGGGGGCCCCGGGGGAGGAGGGGACCTGGGGCCCCGGGCGCAGGTGAGGGGGGCCCCGGGGGAGGAGGGGACCTGGGGCCCCGGGCGCGGGTGGGGGGGGCCGGGGGCCGGGGGGACCGAGGGAGGGGGTACCTGGGGCCCCGGGCGAGGTGAGGGGGCCCGGGGACAGGGGGACCGGGGAGAGGGGCTTGGGGGAGGGGGACCCTGGGGAGAGGAGACCACGGGGGGAGGGACCGGGGGAGGGGGGCCTGGGCTCAGGTGAGGGGGGCCTGGGGGACGGGGGTCCGGGGAGAGGGGCTTAGGGGAGGGGGACCCTGGGGAGAGGAGACCCCGTGGAGAGGGGAACCGGGGGAGGGGAACCTGGGGGAGGGGGCACTCAGGGGAAGGGGGCCTCAGGGGAGGGTCGCCTGGCCTCCAGCTAGAGAAGGCACCCAGGCCAGCAGGTCCCAGAGTAGAGTGGGGTGCACCAACACCCCCATCCCCACGGGCTCCGCCCCCCTCTGCCTGCCGCCGCCGCCGCCGCCGCCCATGTCCGGCCGCACCCTCTGTTCTCCCTCCTGCGAGCTGGGACCTGCCCGGCCCGGCCCGCCCACCCCGACCTGTCAGACCGGGAGGGGCGAGGCCTGAGCCGGGGCAGGAGGGCAGGAGGGCGGGCAGGAGGGCGGGGTGCCGGCTCGCCCCACAGACGGGAATGTGGGTGAAGGTCGGTCCCGGGGAGAGGCGGCCTCCTGGGCGGGCCGGGCTGCCGACCACGGGGCCTTTTTTAAAATCCTCCCCCGAGACTATTTCCCCGTTGATTTTTATCTTATTTTTAAAATACATTTTATTAATTTATTTTTTATTATTTTTTAAAATTTTATTATTATTTTTTTTTACAGAGAGGAAGGGAGAGGGATAGAGAGTTAGACACATCGATGAGAGAGAAGCATCCATCACCTGCCTCCTGCACGCCCCCCACTGGGGATGTGCCCGCAACCCAGGTCCGTGCCCTTGACCGGAATCGAACCCGGGACCCTTCCGTCCGCAGGCCGCCGACGCTCTATCCACTGAGCCGCACCGGTCAGGGCTCCCGTTGATTTTCAGAGAGAGAGAGAGAGAGAGAGAGAAACATCGATGTGAGAGAGACACGCCGAGGGGTTGCCCCCTGCACGCGCCCGGACCGGGGAGGCCCGGCCGCCGCCGGCGGATGCTCTAGCCACTGAGCCACCCGGCGGGGCCGCCAGGAGGACCCTAAGGACAGGGGCGTGCGCCCTGGGCACGCCGCCAGCTGCCAGGACGCGGCCGCCGTGTGCTCACCGCCCTCCCCTCTGCTTCCGCCCGCAGGTGCCCGCGGTGTGCGTGCTGCGCCGGTCGCCCGAGGGGGCCCCGGTGCAAGTGTTCGTGCCCGAGAACGGGGAGATCATCAGCCAGGTGTAGCGCCCGGGGCGCCCCCTGCCCCCCGCCGCCGCCGCCATCGCCGCCCGGGCCCGCCCGCCCTGTGCCTTCTGCAGCTGCCGCCCCGCCGCAGGCCGAGGCCCGGAGCTGAGACTTGGTTTCCCCCGGCTTTTGTTCAGACGCCCCGCGGGCCGCGGCGGCCGCTGGCCCGCACGCTCCCTGTCGGGGGGGGGGGGGGCCCAGACCGGCCGGCCGGCTGGGCGTGGGCCCCCCTCTGAGCCCCACGAGAGGCGGGACAGAGGCAGCCGGGCAGGGGGGCCCCTGGGTCCCCGATGCTCGCCCTCTGACCCCGAGGATGGCCCCCCGAGAACGGCGGGGCCCCCCGGCCCCCGTGGCTGGGGGACACCTCCCCTCCCCCGTCCCCCAGCTCTCGGGGTGCCGTGGGGTGCCGTGGGGTGCCGGGCTGGGGAGCGCCCCCACACTGTGCTCTGTGATGCACGCACCAGGGAGGGCCGAGGACTGTCTTCCCTGACGCCCCCCCAGCCCCACGCGCCCCCCCCGCCTCCGGCCCGGCGCCCATGGGCTCCTGCACCTCCTACCTCTGACGGAGCCCCGGGTTCGAGGCTCCACGCCGCCCTGGAGCGAGGCTTGGCCTGGGACCGCCTTCTCGAGGCCTCGTCGCCCTCGACCCCAAACCCGCACGGATGTTTCGGGGGGCCCCCCTCTCTGCGGCGCGGCCTCCGGCGGGCGTGGGGTCCCGGCTCCTCCCGCGCCCCCCGGCACCCCGAGAACGGACGTCCCCATGGTCACGGGCGGGGCGTCGCCCCCTGAAGGGACGGAGGGTCCCAGCCGCCCAGCGTGGGCAGGCCGGGGGGCTGCTGGGCTGAGCCCTCGGAGGGGGGCCGCAGGGGGTGACTCACGGGTGGGGGGCCCGGAGCCCCGAGCCGAGGCTCAGAGCCGCCCCCCCGGGTGCGGGGAGGGGGCCCCGGTTCTGATTCTGCCCCCCACACAGCCCCTCCCCCTCCGCGTCCCCCGTGCTCGGCGGCTGCCCATACATCAGAGGCTCCCAGGAAAGGGGGTGCCTGACCCCCCAAGAAGCCCCGGTCTCCCCGCTGGACAGAGAGCCGGGGGGCCGTCGGGGGGCCGTCGGGGGGGCGGGGCGGCACCTGCATGTCCGATGTCCCAGTTTGGATGCTGTTCTTGTCCGTCGGTCTCTGAGCCCCTCCCTCCCCCTCGCCCTCTCCCTCTCCGTGTCCTGGGGCCGCAGAGCCGGGAGCCGCCTGCGCCCCTCCCTCCGCCCGCCCCCCGCGTGTCCCCGCTGTTAACTTATTGGTCCCGTGAGCTGCCGGCCGCGCCCGGGCGGGGGCCGCGCCGAGTGGAATTCAGTGCCAAATACGCCAATAAAGTCTGGTTTCCCCGTGATCCGCCGAGCTGGCCGTCTGGCGGGTGTTTTTATTCAGAAATACGTCTTTATTCGTCTCAGAGAGGAGGGGAGGTGGACATCGTGGTGAGAGGCCACCGCGGACCGGCTGCCCCCGCCCGCCCCCCGTGGGATCCAGCCCGCCCCCGGCCTGTGCCCTGACCTCCGGGAATCGAACCCTGACCCCGCGTGGGACCGAGCCCACAGCCTATGCCCTGACCCCTGGGAATCGAACCCTGACCCCGCGTGGGACCGAGCCCACAGCCTATGCCCTGACCCCTGGGAATCGAACCCTGACCCCGCGTGGGACCGAGCCCACAGCCTATGCCCTGACCCCTGGGAATCGAACCCTGACCCCACGTGGGACCGAGCCCACAGCCCCGGCGTGTGCCCTGACCTCCGGGAATCGAACCCTGACCCCACATGGGACCGAGCCCACAGCCCCGGCCTGTGCCCTGACCTCCGGGAATCGAACCCTCACCCCGCGTGGGACCGAGCCCACAGCCTATGCCCTGACCCCTGGGAATCGAACCCTGACCCCGCGTGGGACCGAGCCCACAGCCTGTGCCCTGACCTCCGGGAATCGAACCCTGACCCCACATGGGACCGAGCCCACAGACTATGCCCTGACCTCCGGGAATCGAACCCTGACCCCGCGTGGGACCGAGCCCACAGACTATGCCCTGACCTCCGGGAGTCGAACCGTGGCCTCCTGGTCACAGGTGGACGCTAACCACTGAGCCACGCCGGCCGGGCCCTGCAGGGTGCTCTGTGCCGAGGACCCGTGGGTGGCTGGGCGGCCGGTCTGGCCCGGCCCCGGGGAGCTGGGGCCCCGGGGAGCTGGGCAGCCGGGGGCTGGATGGGGCGGGAGGGGCCCATCGGTCATTGGCTTCCCCTCGGGGAGGTCAGGGGTCTCCCTGAGGATGGAGGGGGGTAAGATGGGGGACCAGGGGCCGAGGTGGCAGCCTCTCGGGGGGGAGGGGGCCCCCAGGCGGGCAGGCGGGCCGGGCCGGGGTCCCTGTGGGTGTGGTGCCTCCGGCTCCTCCCGCCCTGCAGGGGCCGCCCCAGCACCCCGCACGGCGCCCCCTGTGGCCGGCGGGCCTGTCCGGGAGCGAGCCGGCTGAGGAGCCAGCGTGGCAGGTACGGGAGGGCCCTGTCCCGGGCGGAGGGGCCCGGTCCCGGGCGGAGGGGGGGCGGGGGGCGGGGGCGGGCAGCGGGGCCGGGCTCACCCCACCCCGCGCTCCGCCCCGGACCAGGCCCCGTGGCTTTGGGGGGACCTGGCGGGCTGAGGCCTGGGGGGGCCCAACTCCGGGGTCTCTGGCGGGTGGGGGCCTGCGGTTCTGAGGCCAGGCCCCTCAGTCCAGCTGCATTGTGGGTAATGAGGCGCGGGTTCAAGGATGGAGACAAATGTGACCGGCAGCTGCCCGGCCGCCGGCCAGGCCGCACCGGCTCCGGGGGAGCTGGGGGACCCCCTCCCGAGGGGCTCCTAAGGGGGTGGGGGCGTCCGGCCCGCGGGCCGGCTAAGGCCTCGTTCGGGGTCCGGTCGTTAAACGTCTGGCCCTGCCCAGCAGGCTCACGCTTTTTATTATTATTATTTTTTAAAAATATATTTTATTGATTTTTCACAGAGAGGGAGGGAGAGGGACAGAGAGCTAGAAACATCGACGAGAGAGAACCAACCACCCACCCTCTGCCTCCTGCACGCCCCCCACTGGGGATGTGCCCGCCACCAAGGGCCATGCCCTGGACCGGAATCGAACCCGGGACCAGTGGGAGGGGGGGTGCAGGAGGCCGCGGGTCGATGTTTCTCTCTCATCGATGTTTCTAGCTCTCTCTCCCTCCCCCTTCCTCCCTGTAAAAACACACACAAAAAAAAACCTCGATGTGAGAGACATCCATTAGTCGCCTCCCGCCCGCCCCCCCCCCCTGACCTGGGGGAGGGGTTCAGGTTCCTAACCAAGGCCCATGCTCTTGACCGGGAATCGAACCCGGGACCCTTTCGTCTGCGGGCCGACGCTCTAACCACTGAGCCGCCCGCCGGTCTGAGGGCCCCGGGGGAGCTGGGGTGAACCGGGGCCTTTGGAGGGTCCGTGACTTCCTCTCCGCGCCCGGCCCAGCGCCTGCCTCCCGCGTCCTCACCTCCTGGAAGGAGCGTCCGCCCACCCGCCCGCCCGCCCGCCCGGCGTCCGTCCTCGGGAGCTGCAGGCCGCCGCCCGCCGATGAACCGGAACCCCGGCGGGCAGAGAGCCAGCAGGGTGGACTTCTCCAAGCCCCGGAGGCGTGCGCCCTGCCTGCCCAACCTGGCCGGTGAGCACGGCCCGCCCCCCTCCGGAGAGAGGACCCCGGCCGCCCGCCCCCCCTCCGGAGAGAGGACCCCGGCCGCCCGCCCCCCCTCCGGAGAGAGGACCCCGGCCGGCCGCCCGCCCTCCGGAGAGAGGACCCCGGCCGCCCGCCCGCCCTCCGGAGAGAGGACCCCGGCCGGCCGCCCGCCCTCCGGAGAGAGGACCCCGGCCGCCCGCCCCCCCTCCGGAGAGAGGACCCCGGCCGGCTGGCCCTCCCGGCTCCGGCCTCCGCAGGCCTGGCCCCTCTCAGTCCTGGCTGCTTGAGACTCAGGAGCTGGGCGGGGCTGGGTGGGAGGGGGGGACCAGGACACTGCCTGGGCTCAGGGGGAGACCCCGCCCGGCGGCCCACCTTCTGGGGGACCCAGTGGCACCTCAGGTTCCGCCCTGTGCCCAGGACTCCCGAGTCAGCGGCTGAATTCCAAACTCTTGTTTTTCCATCCTTACCGGAGGCTATACTCCCCACTGATTTCTGGAGAGAGACAGAGAGAGAGAGAGAGAGAGAGAGAGAGAGAGAGGGAGAGAAACGTCAATAATGGGAGAGAATCGTGGATCGGCTGCCTCTTGCAAGTCCCCCCACAGGGGATCGAGAGAGAGAGAGAAAGAGAGAGAGAGAGAGAGAAGGAGGAAGAGAGAAACGCCAATAATGAGAGAGAATCGCGGACCGGCTGCCTCCCGCACGCCCCCCACAGGGGATGGAGCCCCATCCCGGCCTGTGCCCCGACCGGAATCGAACCCTGCCCTCCTTGGTTCCTGAGTGGACGCTCAGCCCCGGAGCCAGGCCGGCCGGCTGAGTTGGGGTGTGAAGCCCGTTCAGGCCTGGGACTGTCGGTGCCCCTGTGGGACCCGCATGTGGCCACCGGGGTGACCCGAGGTCGCCGTCTTCCCGCTCCTCCCCCCCCCGCCCCCCCCCCCCCCCCCCCCGAACCCGGGCCCGCGTCCTGTCTTTCCACGGAGCTTCTGCGTCCGGACGGGGCCGCGCGCCTGGCGGAGCTCCTTCCGGAGTCGGGGTGCCCCCCCCCCGCCCCCGGGCCCCCGGGGTCCTGGCCTCCGGGCGGAGGGCGGGTGGGGCGGCTCCGGGGCAGCCGAGCCGCCCTCCGGTGACATCCCGCAGCCCTGCGCCGGTCCGAGAGAGAGGCCTACCAGTGCATCCTGAGATCCCTCAGAGGCGGAGAGATGGTGAGCGCGAGCCGGGAGCACAAAGCAGGCCGCCGCCGCCCGCTTGTGTTTTTTAAAAAAATATATATATTTTATTGATTATTTTTTACAGCGAGGAAGGGAGAGGGAGAGAGAGCTAGAAACATCGATGAGAGAGAAACATCCACCAGCTGCCTCCTGCACCCCACCCCGCTGGGGATGCGCCCGCCACCAAGGTGCATGCCCTTGACCGGAATCGAACCCGGGACCCTTCCGTCCGCAGGCCGACGCTCTAGCCGCGGAGCCACACCGGTCAGGGCTCTCTTGTGGTTTTGTGTGTGTGTGTGTTTTTCATTTTAAAAAATCCTCACCTGAGGGGACTATATATTATATATCACATATGTTATATATGATATATTACATGTATTATATGTAATACATGTTTGTTGATGTCAGAGGAAAAGGGGGGGCGGAGAGAGAGATGGAAACATCCGCGATGAGAGAGAACCAGGGGCCGGCCGCCTCCCGCACGCCCCACACTGGGTGTCGAGCCCAGAACCCGGGCCTACGCCCCCGCCGGGCCTCGAACCCTGACCTCCTGGTTCACAGGCCGATGCTCAGCCCCGGAGGATATTTTTCTCCATCGATTATTTTTTAAGAGAGTGCGGGGCGGGGGGAGGGAGAGAGAGAGAGAAACATCGACGTGAGAGGGAGGCACATCCGTCCGCTGCCTCCGCCCGCCCCCCGGCGGGGGCCGGGGCATCGTTTGCCACCATGGCACTGGGAGTCGAACCCGGGACCCCTCGGTCTTCGGGCCAACGCTCTAACCACTGAGCCGCCGCCAGGGCTCCCTGGGGTCTGGGCTGGGAGAGCCAGTGTCCAGCCTGCAGGCGCCTCCGGACCTGGGCGCGTGAGGGGGTCAGGGCCCTGGTCAGGTGGCTCCTCTCAGACGGGACCCGGGGGAGCGCCTGGCCAGAGCGTGGGGGGTGGGGGGCGTCGAGAGGCTGGTCTGAGGCGGGGCTGGGCGGGAGCAGACCCAGGTGTGGCCAGGAGCAGGGGGGGGGGGGCGAGGGGGCAGGGAGCAGGCGGAGGGGTGGGGGGGGGGTGGGGAGCAGGCGGAGGGGTGTGGGGGGACGGGGAGCAGGCGGAGGTGTGGGGGGGCGGGGAGCAGGCGGAGGTGTGGGGGGGACGGGGAGCAGGCGGAGGGGTGTGGGGGGACGGGGAGCAGGCGGAGGTGTGGGGGGGCGGGGAGCAGGCGGAGGGGTGTGGGGGGGACGGGGAGCAGGCGGAGGGGTGTGTGGGGGGGACGGGGAGCAGGCGGAGGGGTGTGTGGGGGGGACGGGGAGCAGGCGGAGGGGTGTGGGGGGGCGGGGAGCAGGCGGAGGGGTGTGTGGGGGGGACGGGGAGCAGGCGGAGGGGTGTGGGGGGACGGGGAGCAGGCGGAGGGGTGTGTGGGGGGACGGGGAGCAGGCGGAGGGGGTGTGGGGGGGCGGGGAGCAGGCGGAGGGGTGTGTGGGGGGACGGGGAGCAGGCGGAGGGGTGTGGGGGGGACGGGGAGCAGGCGGGAGGGGTGTGGGGGGGCGGGGAGCAGGCGGAGGTGTGGGGGGGCGGGGAGCAGGCGGAGGGGTGTGGGGGGACGGGGAGCAGGCGGAGGGGTGTGTGGGGGGGACGGGGAGCAGGCGGAGGGGTGTGTGGGGGGGCGGGGAGCAGGCGGAGGGTTGTGGGGGGACGGGGAGCAGATAGGAGGGGAGGGGGGGACGGGGAGCAGGCGGGAGGGGTGTGGGGGGGGCGGGGAGCAGGCGGGAGGGGTGTGGGGGGACGGGGAGCAGGCGGAGGGGTGTGTGGGGGGGACGGGGAGCAGGCGGGAGGGGTGTGGGGGGACGGGGAGCAGGCGGAGGGGTGTGGGGGGGCGGGGAGCAGGCGGAGGTGTGGGGGGGCGGGGAGCAGGCGGAGGTGTGGGGGGGGCGGGGAGCAGGCGGAGGTGTGGGGGGGCGGGGAGCAGGCGGAGGGGTGTGGGGGGGCGGGGAGCAGGCGGAGGGGTGTGGGGGGGCGGGGAGCAGGCGGAGGGGTGTGGGGGGGCGGGGAGCAGGCGGAGGGGTGTGGGGGGGCGGGGAGCAGGCGGAGGGGTGTGGGGGGGGGGGGGGAGCAGGCGGAGGGGTGTGGGGGGGGGGGGAGGGGAGCGGAGGGGTGTGGGGGGGCGGGGAGCAGGCGGAGGGGTGTGGGGGGGCGGGGAGCAGGCGGAGGGGTGTGGGGGGGCGGGGAGCAGGCGGAGGGGTGTGGGGGGACGGGGAGCAGATAGGAGGGGAGGGAGGGGGCGGGGAGCAGGCGGAGGGGAGGGAGGGGGCGGGGAGCAGGCCCGGGGCGGGCGGGAGGGCAGACGGCCGTGCTCTGCCCCAGTCCGAGGTGGACAAGATGCTCTTCCTTCGGGCGGTGGACACGCTGGCCGGCGCCGTCCGCGGCCAGAACGTCTCCCTGAGCGACTACGTCTGCAAGGCGCTGCTGGCCAGGAAGATCGAGGTGCGGGCGGCGGCGGGAGGGGGCGCCCCCCGGAGGGCGGAGGGCGCAGGCCCGGCGCCTCCCTGACGGGGTCCCCCCGCCCCCCCAGGCCCTGATGCTGGAGGAGGGCGGCGGCGAGCTGACCAGCAGTGTGCGCCGGGGCGCCCTGCTCTCCATCGTGGCCCTGAGGTTCCCCCCCCACACCCGCTCCGGCCGCGGGGTCCCCGCCAGAGCCCGGGGTCCCGGGTGCCCCCTCGTCTACCAGCACCCGGGGTGGGGGGGACTCCGGTGTCACTCCTGGGAGCCTCGGAGGATGTGGGGGTGGGGAGGGCTCTGACGGGGGGATGGGGGGGGCGGTGCCCATGAGAAGGGGTTTGGGGTTCAGGTCCCCGTTGTCCCCTGTGCCTCCGAGATAGCAGCTGAGAAGTTCCTCTGCAGGGTCCCAGGCCCCGAACGGGCGCCCCCCTCAGCCCCCCATCCTTCCCGCCCCCAGCCCCCCTCTCAGCCCCCCGTCCTTCCCGCCCCCAGCCCCCCTCAGCCCCCCGTCCTTCCCGCCGCCCCCAGCCCCCCTCAGCCCCCCATCCTTCCCGCCCCCAGCCCCCCTCAGCCCCCCGTCCTTCCCGCCCCCAGCCCCCCTCAGCCCCCCGTCCTTCCCGCCGCCCCGAGCCCCCCTCAGCCCCCCGTCCTTCCCGCCCCCAGCCCCCCTCAGCCCCCCGTCCTTCCCGCCGCCCCCAGCCCCCCCTCAGCCCCCCGTCCTTCCCGCCCCCAGCCCCCCTCAGCCCCCCGTCCTTCCCGCCGCCCCGAGCCCCCCTCAGCCCCCCGTCCTTCCCGCCCCCAGCCCCCCTCAGCCCCCCGTCCTTCCCGCCCCCAGCCCCCCTCAGCCCCCCGTCCTTCCCGCCCGCAGCCAGGTGGACCCCCCCTTCCCCCTGGAGCAGAAGCTGGACCTGGTGACGGCGGCCGTGGCCTGCGTGTTCTCGCTGCCCAGCCAGGACCGCAAGGACAGCGCCAGCCTCTACCTGCAGGTGAGCCCCGACTCCGGGCAGCCCCCTGACCTCCCGGGCAGCCCCCCAACGTCCTGGGCCGCCCCCCAACGTCCTGGGCCGCCCCCCAACGTCCTGGGCCGCCCCCCAACGTCCTGGGCCACCCCCCAACGTCCTGGGCCGCCCCCCAACATACCGGGCAGCCCCCCGACTTCCCAGGCAGCCCCCCAATGTCCTGGGCAGCCCCCCGATGTCCCGGGCCACCCCCCCCTCCAGCCTGCGGGGCGGGGGAGGAGCGGGGCCAGGAAGGCCGGCTCTCAGGGAGACTGGAGTGTGGCGGCCGAGCTGGACCGGCCCCCACTTTCGTGGCCCCTGAGGAGGGCCTGAGGGGCTGGGGGGGGGCTGCCCAGGAGCCGACGGGGACACCATGGCTGTCTGTCCCCCCCAACCCCCTGCGTCCTGTGCCAGACGGTCCAGGCGTTGGACGACATGCTGCAGGCCCTGATGATGGAGGGCCGGGACCCCAGCATGACCATGCTGCAGCAGATGCTGGAGGTGGGTGTCCCCCCGGCCCTGGGGGGGGCCTGGCCCCCGACAGCTGAGCCCAGTCCAGAGAGAGCCCAGAGACCCATGTGGATGTGGACACGGAGCGGCCGGATGATGATGACCTCTGAACGTCTGAACGCACACTAACCTGGCCCCTCTCTCTCTCTCTCTCTCTCTCTCTCTCTCTCTCTCTCTATATATATATATATATATATATATTATATCTTAGAGGCCCGGGGCAGGAATCCGTGCACGGGTGGGGTCCGGCCAGCCTGGCCAGGGGGAGGGGACGTGGGCGGGTGGCCGGCCTGCCTGCTGGTCGCACTCCTGGTCAAGGGGACCGTTTGCATATGAACCTTTTATTCTATAGGACGGACACGGAGCGGCCAGATGATTGTGCGTTCAGAGATCATCATCACCTGGCCACTCAGTGTGTGTGTGTGTGTGTGTGTGTGTGATCTTATTTTGTTAATCCTCACCCGAGGATATTTTCCCATTGATTTTTTGAGAGAGCCGAAGGGAGAGGAGGGAGACACAGAGAGAAACATCGATGTGAGAGAAACACATCGACGGGCTGCCTCCTGCAGGCGGCTGGGCGTGGAGGATGTGCCTGCCACCGAGGTCCATGCCCTTGACCGGAATCGAACCCGGGACCCTTCACTCCGCACGCCGGCGCTCTAACCACTGAGCCACACCGGCCGGGGCCCACCTGTGTGTCCCTCTGCCTCTGTCAGGGGTGCGGGCTCTGGCCGAGGCGGGCGGGCAGGGCCGGGACAGGAGATGCTGACGCCTTCCCCCCCCCAGATCATCCTGCCGTGGCTCACGCTGTCGGACAAGGAGCAGGAGCAGACGCGGGCGGCCTACGCCATCGCCCACATGCTGCGCTTCACCTGCAACTTCCCGAAGCTGCTGGTGAGCGGGCGGGCGGGGAGGGCGGGCCGGCGGCCTCTCTGCCCCCCGGCGCCCCCTGAGGGGCGTCAGGGCGCTGATCTTTTTTTAAAAAATATATATTTTATTGATTTTGTACAGAGAGGAAGGGAGAGGGAGAGAGAGTTAGAAACACCGCCGGAGTAACGGCCGGGGAGGGGCCGCGGTCCCGGCGGGAGGGAGGGCGCCCGGGGGACTGCGGCCGCCTCTCCCCACAGCACCTGGGCGAGTTCTCCATCAGCGGGCGGCTGATGGGCACCCTGGGCATCTTCTGCATGAGCCGCAGCCCCCACGTCAGTGCGGGCGCCTCCGAGGGCCTGCACTACCTCTTCAAGGTGCTGGTGCTCCACAGAAGTGAGTGGTGTGTGTGTGTCTGTGTGTGCGAGTGTGTGTGTGTCTGTGTGTGTGTGTGAGTGTGTGTGTGTCTGTGTGTGTGTGTGAGTGTGTGTGTCTCTGTGTGTGCACGTATGTGTGTCTGTCTGTCTGTGTGTGGGTCTGTGTGTGTGTCTGTGTGTGTGTGTCTGTGTGCGTATCTCTGTGTGTGTGTCTCTGTGTGTGCACGTATGTGTGTCTGTCTGTCTGTGTGTGGGTCTGTGTGTGTGTGAGTGTGTGTGTCTGTGTGTGTGTGTATCTCTCTCTGTGTATGTGAGTATCTCTGTGTGTGTGAGTGTGTGTGTGTCTGTCTGTGTGTCTGTCTGTGTGTCTGTGTGTGTGTCTGTGTGAGTGTGTGTGTATCTGTGTGTCTGTGTATCTCTGTGTGTGTGTGTGAGTGTCTGTGTGTGTATGTGTGTCTGTCTGTGTGTCTGTGTGTGGCTCTGTGTGTGTGTCTGTGTGAGTGTGTGTGTCTGTGTATCTCTCTCTGTGTGTGTGTGTCTGTGTGTGTGTCTGTGTGTGTGTCTGTGTATCTCTCTCTCTGTCTGTGTGTGTGTCTGTGTGTGTCTGTGTGTGTCTGTGTGTGTGTCTGTGTGAGTGTGTATCTCTCTCTGTGTGTGTGTCTCTGTGTGTGTGTGTGTGTCTGTGTGTCTGTGTGTCTGTGTGTGTGTGTGTGTGTCTGTGTGTGTGTGTGTGTGTGTGTGTGTCTGTGTATCTGTGTGTGTGTGAGTGTCTCTGTGTGTGTGTGTGTGTCTGTGTCTCTGTGTGTGTGTGTGTGTGTCTGTGTGAGTGTGTATCTCTCTCTGTGTGTGTGTGTGTGTCTGTGTGTGTGTCTGTGTATCTCTCTGTGTGTGTGTGTGTCTGTGTCTCTGTGTGTGTGTGTGTCTGTGTGTGTGTCTGTGTGTGTGTGTGTGTCTGTGTGTCTCTCTGTGTGTGTGTGTGTCTGTGTGTGTGTCTGTGTATCTCTGTGTGTGTGTGTGTGTGTGTCTGTGTGTGTGTGTGTGTGTGTGTCTCTGTGTCTGTGTGTGGGTCTGTGTGTCCCGGGGGGACCCGGGGCGCCTGGGGGGACCCACTGACCCGCCCAGCCCACCACCACCCGCCACAGGGTCAGGCCCGGCAGGGGCAGGTCCCGATGGCCGGGCACCGGACAGCGCTCGCTGCAGGAGCTCACAGCCCGTGGCTGTGCAATGTCCGCTGCTGTGAAGAGATTCTAGAAGATTCTTGGAGGGGAAACGGGGCGGAGGGTGGGGAAGGGCCAGGCCTGCAGCCGCCCAGACCACCTTGAGCCTCAGATGCTGCCTGTGGCTCTGAAAAGGAGCCTCCGTTCCAGGGAGCCAACCGGGAAGTCCTGGCCCGACTCTCTCTCACGGCCCGGACGCCCTGGGCACTGGGAAAACCAAAGACACGGCACGCCAGAGGGCTTGCAAATACCCCCAAGGGAGTTTAATTAATTAATTAATTAATATATTTTATTAATTTTTTACAGAGAGGAAGGGAGAGGGATAGAGAGCTAGAAACGTCGATGAGAGAGAAACATCGACCAGCTGCCTCCTGCACGCCCCCCACTGGGGATGTGCCCGCAACCAAGGTACATGCCCTTGACCGGAATCGAACCCGGGACCTTTCAGTCCGCAGGCCGACGCTCTATCCACTGAGCCACACCGGTTTCGGCACCCCCAAGGGAGTTTTAGAAAACGTGGCTTTTCAATCCTACCCCTGAGGATATTTTCCCATTGATTTTAGGGAGAGACTGAGAGACACGTCGATGGGTTGCCTCCTGCACCTGCCCCCACCTGAGCCGGGCTGGGGAGGAGCCTGCAACCGATGTGCATGCCCCTTGACTGGATTCGAACCCAAGACCCTATCCACTGAGCCACACGACCAGGGCTACCCTGGCTGTGTGTGATTCCATAGGAGGTGCCCCCAAGAGGGTGCTGGCTGAGCAGTGGGGGTGGGACAGTCCATGCACCTGCCCGCCGGGTACGGGGTCCCTGGCCCCAACCGCCGCCCCCTGCACAGCTCCCCGGGCCGTGGGTCACGTGGGGCGCTGCAGGCCTGCAGGAGGGGCGGGGGCTCGCTGTCCCCCCCGCCCCCAGGCCCGGCCCTCACGGCGGCTCCGCTCAGGTCAGAAGCACAAGACGGAGCTGATCCTGAGGGACCTGCAGAAGCACTTCCGTGGGGAGTGGCTGGTCTACATCGAGGACCTCACCATGGTAACGCTCCCGCCGAGGCGCGGGGCACCGGGGAGCGTGTGCGGGGAGGAGGAGGGCCGGCTGGGCCGCAGGGGTGTACCCCCGCCCGCCCCCCCCCATAGACACACACAGACACACACAGAGACAGACACACAGAATCACATAGAGACTCACACACAGACACACAGACACACACAGAGACAGACACACACACACAGACACACAGACACACACACACACAGAGACACACAGACAAACATAGACACACACACAGACACACACAGACACACACAGACACACACAGAGACAGACACACAGAATCACAGAGAGACTCACACACAGACACACACACACAGACACACAGACACACAGACACACACAGAGACAGACACACACACACAGACACACAGACACACACACACACAGAGACACACACACACACAGACACACAGACACACACACACACACACAGAGACACACACACACACACACACACAGGTTCCTAGGTCCATGCTCCACCACTGAGCCACGCCGGTCAGGCAGCCCTTGATTTTTTTGTTTTTTTTTTAAATTTATTGATTGATGTCAGAGCGGAAGGGAGAGGGCAGGAGAGATAGAAACATCCATGATGAGAGAGAATCATGGATCAACTGCCTCCCTCACGCCCCCCACTGGATGGAGCCTGCAGCCTGGGCCTGTGCCCGACCGGGAATCGAACCCTGACCTCCCGGTTCCCGGGCCCACGGTCGGCCCCTGAGCCACGCCGGCCGGACCCAAGCAGGTCTCTTTACAGCCAAGAACCTTATGCTTAAGAGGCGGCTCGGAAACGTCTCATTTTTACACACACACACACACACACACACACACACCCCCGCCCCGGGCAGCTGCCACAGCACCTTTTTAAAAAATATTTTATTGATATTTTACAGAGAGGAAGGAAGAGGGAGAGAGAGTTAGGAACACCGACATGATAGAAACATCCATCAGCTGCCTCCTGCACCCCCCCCCCCCCACTGGGGATGTGCCCGCCACCAAGGTCCATGCCCCTGACCGGAATCGAACCCGGGACCCTTCAGTCCGCAGGCCGGCGCTCTACCCACTGAGCCGCACCGGCTTCAGCCACAGCGCCGTCTCTTCCTCCAGTTCTTCAGGGAGTTCCTGACGCCGGAGGAGAGGATGGACGCCATCATGGTGCTCATGGAGGCCATGGCCAGCGCCGAGGAGGACCACGTGAGAGCTGCGTCCAAGATCCTTACCATGACCCTGAGCGCCTCGATGCCGGAGATCAGCAAGGTAGCCGCCGGGCGGGGCTGGGCTGCCAGGGTTCCTCCTTCCTCTTCTTCTTCTTCTTAAAAAAAAATCTTTGTATTGATTTCAGAGAGGAAGGAAGAGGGGGAATCACCCACAGGCTGCCCCCTACTGGAGATCAAGCCGGCAACCCCAGTGAGGGCACAGGCCCGGGGTGCGGGCTCCATCCCCAGTAGGGGGCGTGCAGGAGGCAGCCGGTCCATGAACCTCTCTCGTCATGGGTGTTTCTCTCTTTCTCTCCCTTCCCCTCTGAAATCAATTTTTTAAAAAAAGTATTTTTAAAAGTTTATTTTCAGTTTCCATTGATGTGCAATATTATGTGAGCTTCAAGCCCTCCTCCCGGTGCACCCCGCCCCCCCACAGGGGTGCAGGCTACCGGGGAGCCCGGCTGCGGGTCTCCTGATGAGCGGGGGTTGGGATCCAGGAAGGAACCTCTGTGTGTGTGTGTGTGTGTGTGTGTGTCCCCGTCTCAGGTCCCGGAAATCGTGGAATTCATTTGCTACAACATGAACCGAATCACCGAGACCACGGCCCAGGACACCATGAGGAAGGTCCTCCAGCTGCTGGCCCAGGCCCACACGGACGACGTCATCCTGACGCTGCTCAAGGTGCAGGACCAGTCCTTCAGGTGGGTCCCCCCCGCCGCCCCCCCCCCCCCCGCCGGCCGCCGCGCCGCCCCACGGGCCTCCGGTCCGCTCCTTCTCAAACGGATCCCGTTTCTTCTCCTCCTCAGTCCTCTTTCCGTTGATTTCCCCACCACTGATTTTTAGAGAGAGACTGGCGGAGAGAAACATCGATGTGAGATAAACACATCGACTAGTTGCCTCCTGCTTGCGCCCAGACCAGGGTAGGTGCCCCGGGCTGGAATCGAACCCGGGACCCTTCGGGCCGCAGGCGGGCGCTCTGTGCGCGGAGCCACAGCGGGCGGCCGGGGCGAGGCAGCTTTCCCTGATGGGCTCCCCCCTCGGCGTTCTGTCCCCGCTTGGCTTCCTGCTGCGCGCGGCGGGGTGCTGGGTGGCCCGGCTCTGCCCGCTGTGGCTTTGGTGGGTGCTGGGCGGGGGGCCGGCGGGGCCGGGCAGCCGGCGGGGCCGGGGAGGGGGATAAGCCGCTGGGTTTCCGCCTCAGCCAGGGGAACCGCAAACCCTGGGAGATCCTGGCGGCCGTCCCGCAGAGCTACGTGATGATCATGGAGCACCTGCTGCGGAGGCTGACGCTGCACCTGAAGCGCAGGGCCCCGGAGGCCAGCGACCGGACGCAGATCTCCCCGCTGATCGTAGGCGGGGCGGGGGCTGGGCGGGGCCTTGGCTGGGCGGGGCCCTGTATCTGGGCGGAGCCCTATGGCAGGGCGCTGGGGCTGGGAAGGGGCGCTGGGGTGGGGCGGGGCCCTGAATCTGGGCGGGGCCCTGTGGATGGGCGGGGCCCTGTGGATGGGCGGGGCCCTGTGGGTGGGGCCCTGTGTGGACGGGGCCCTGTGGGTGGGCGGGGCCTGTGGCTGGGCGGGGCTCTGTGGGCGGGGCCCTGAATCTGGGCGGGGCCCTGTGGGCGGGGCCCTGTGTGGGCGGGGCCCTGTGGGTGGGTGGGGCCCTGTGGCAGGGCGCTGGGGCTGGGAAGGGGCGCTGGGGTGGGGCGGGGCCCCGAATCTGGGCGGGGCCCTGTGGCTGGGCGGGGCCTGTGGCTGGGCGGGGCCCTGTGGGCGGGGCCCTGTGTGGGCGGGGCCCTGTGGCTGGGCGGGGCCCTGTGGGTGGGTGGGGCCCTGTGGCAGGGCGCTGGGCTGGGAAGGGGCGCTGGGGTGGGGTGAGGCCCTGAATCTGGGCGGGGCCCTGTGGCTGGGCGGGGCTCTGTGGGCGGGGCCCTGTGCCTGGGTGGGGCCCTGTGGGTGGGCGGGGCCCTGTGGGTGGGCGGGGCTCTGTGGGCGGGGCCCTGTGCCTGGGTGGGGCCCTGTGGGTGGGTGGGGCCCTGTGGGTGGGCGGGGCCCTGTGGGTGGGCGGTGTCCTGTGGGTGGGCGGGGCCCTGTGGGTGGGCGGGGCCCTGTGGCAGGGCGCTGGGGCTGGGAAGGGGCGCTGGGTGGGGCGGGGCTCCTCCCTGCCCAGGCCCTCCCTGCTGTCCTGAGCTCCTTGGGCCTCTCCCCCTCCTCTCAGTGTTGGGTGGGACGTTCCAGAGTCTGGGGTGCGATCCTGGAGGGTTTCGCAGCCCACCACGCTCTGGGGGACAGGGCAGCTTCTATCTCCCTGGGCGGCTCAGGGGGCCGACCCCCCAGGCCCTCGTTCACCGTCGAGGGCGGCGAGGCAATAAGCAACGGCAGTGACGGGAGCGCTCTGACATCGTGGCGCTCTGACGGCCGGTGTGGCTCAGCGGGCGAGCCTTGACCAGGAACCAAGGTCCATCCTGGTCAGGGCGCATGCCCAGTAGGGGGCGTGCAGGAGGCAGCCAATCAATTGTTCTCGCTCGTCATCATTGACGTTTCTGTCTCTTCCTCTCCCTTCCTCTCTGAAATCAATAATTTAAAAAAAAAAAAGATTCTAAAGAAAAAAAGAAATGAAAATAATTGCATTCTAGGGATTTTCCCTTGGCTTTTTCTGACTCCCACGCCTGGGGTTTCTGGACCGGCCGGTGGGGGGCACTGTGGGCGGAGGCCTCCTGGCCGCAGCGATGCCCAGGGGCCCGCCCTCCGCCCTCCCCAGGCCGCCAGGGCCATCCACGAGCTGCTGCTGGAGCCCGGCCAGCGGACGGAGGTGCAGGTGCTGTTCCCGCCGCTGTTCATGGCGCTGCTGATCCAGACGTCCTTCCTGGTGGTGCAGGGCGGGGCCGGGGCCGCCCAGAGCGACCAGACTCTCACCAAGTGGACGGACCCCGTCAGGTACCGCCGGCCCCCGGGGCCCGCCCTCTGAACACCCCCACCCGGGCGTCCCCTGCCACCTCCCGACCCCCCCCCCCCCCCCCCCCCCGGGCCGGGGCGCGGGCTCCCCACCCCCCACTGAAACTTGTTTCATCGGCAACAGGGGGCGGTTGTGGGGAAGGTGGGGAAGGGCTATAGGTAGGGGGCAGGCAGATCGTTTTTTACCTTATTTTATGTTTTATTGATTTCAGAGAGGAAGGGAGAGGGAGAGAGAGAGAGAGGGAGAGAGAGAGAGAGAGAGAGAGAGAGAGACATCCATGTTGAGGGAGAATCATGGATCGGCTGCCTCCTGCACGCCCCCCACTGGGGATCGAGCCCACAACCCCGGGTATGTGTCCTGACTGGCAATCGAACCCTGACCTCCGGTTCATAGGTTGATGCTCAACCTTTGAGCCACACCGGCCAGGCTCAGTGGACTTTAAAAAAAAAAATTTTTTTTAAATTGATTTTAGAGAGGAAGGGAGAGAGATAGAAACATCAATGATGAGAGAGAAGCGTGGATTGGCTGCCTCCTTTATGTCCCCGACGGAGAACTGAGCCCACAACGCAGGCACACGCCCCAGACCGGAATCAAACCTGGGACCCTTCGGTCCTTAGGCCGATGCTCTATCCACTGAGCCACACCAGCTAGGGTGACTTTTTATTTGTTTATTTATTTTTTATTTAGTTGTTAAATCCTCTCTCGGGGATATTTTTCCATCGATGTTTAGAGAGAGTGGAGGAGAGAGGGAGAGACAGAGAGGAACATCGATGGGAGAGAGACACCTGGATGGGTTGCCTCCTGCCCAAACCCCGACCAGGGCCCCAGGCTGGTGAGGAGCCTGCCGCCGAGGCCCATGCCCTTGCCCGGAATCGAACCCGGGACCCTTCGGTCCCCAGGCCGATGTTCAACTGTGGAGCCACGCCAAGAAGACTTTAATTCTGCTCCTGGGCCGAGGCCAGAGTCCTGTGCCCACAGCCCTGGACTCAGGCCTGCCCCCTGCTGGCTCCCGCTTCCCCGCGGGGCCTGGTCCTCAGTGTGGACCGTGGCCTGCGTCTCCCAGGGCTGCTCCGCCCCCCTCCCCCCCCCCCCCCCGCAGCCCTCAGGGAGTTCCCAGGGGGCAGGGGGAGGGAGCGGAGGGGCGGCTGACCCCCGTCTGCTCCCGGTCCCTCCCCAGCTCCACCGTCGAGGCCCTCAAGGCCCTCATGTGGAGCGCGGGCTACGGGGAGTTCGTGTCCGCCGTGCAGACCCTGGGCGGCTGGGAGCTGCTCACCAGCCCCGAGAGGCACTATGAGGGCGTCACTGTGCTGGCCAGGTGAGCCCGCGCTGGTGCCCGCCCGGTCCTCTGGGTGCCCCTGTGTGCCTGCCCCAGCCTCCTGGGTGCCCCTGTTCCCTGGGTGCCCCTGTGTGCCCGCCCGGTCCTCTGGGTGCCCCTGGGTGCCTGCCCCGGCCTCCTGGGTGCCCCTGTGTGCCCGCCCGGTTCTCTGGGTGCTCCTGGGTGCCTGCCTCAGCCCCCTGGGTGCCCCTGTCCCCTGGGTGCCCCTGTGTGCCCACCCCAGCCTCCTGTGTGCCCGCCTGGTCCTCTGGGTGCTCCTGGGTGCCCGCCCCGGCCCCCTGGGTGTCCCTGGGTGCCCGCCCCATCCTCTGGGTGCCTGTCCCGGCTCCTTGGGTGCCCTGGGTGTCCGCCCCAGTTCCCTGGGTGCCCCTGGGTGCCCGCCCCATCCTCTGGGTGCCCACCCCATCCTCTGGGTGCCCCTGGGTGCCTGCCCCAGTCCCCCTGGGTGCCCCTGTCCCCTGGGTGCCCCTGTGTGCCCACCCCAGCCTCCTGTGTGCCCGCCGTCCTCTGGGTGCCCCTGGGTGCCCGCCCCGGCCCCCTGGGTGCCCCTGCTAAGCCGGGCTGTGTCCCTGGCCCGGGCCCTGCTGTGGGTGCCCTGCGGCCAGGCTGACCCAGCCCCGCGCCCAGGGCCATGGTGAGTAAGGAGTGCTGGCACAACCGCCCGCTGTTCAGCCTCATCATCCAGATGCTCCGGGAGCAGGACTGCCAGGACCGCCGCACGGCCCTGGAGCTCCTGACGGAGGTGGGTCCTCCCGCGGTCAGTCCGGGGTGGGCCGCACGCAGGGACACACGGGCACGTTCCCGCCGGCGAGGGTCCGGAGCCAGCACAGGTGGTCTGAACGGGCCTGCTGAGCTTTGTGTGTATATATATAAATATAATATATTTTATATGTATATACACAATATATATAATATATTTTATTGATTTCTCACAGAGAGGAAGGGAGAGAGAGCGCTAGAAACACCGATGAGAGAGAAGCACCCATCCGCTGCCTCCTGCACGCCCCCCTCCGGGGATGTGCCCGCCACCGAGGTCCATGCCCTCTCGTCTCCTTTGCCAGCTGCTCCGGAGCCGGGACGTGGCGGCCGCCGTGGACGAGGCCGCCACCCGCGTGCTGGCCAGCTGGTTCCCGTGCGGGGAGCCGGCCACCGTGACCCTCCTGCTGCGGGCGGCCGAGACCTTCACGCTGCACGGGGACCTGGTGAGGGGCGGGCGGCACCCTCCGCGGGCACCCCGGGGCGCCGGGAGGAGAGCCGGGCTCCGCACGGCGCCAGCAGCCCCGGGGTCCCTCCCTCCGCAGGCCCCGCGGCTGAGCCTCCTGCAGCCCCACGTGCTCCGCTGCCTGCACGCGGAGGACCCCGGGGTGGTCCGCGAGGCCTTCCGGGTGCTGCGGTCCCTGGTGGAGCACGGCGCCCGCCGGAGGGCCCCGTTCCTCCTGGTGCAGCTGGTCTGCTCGCTGCGGCCCTTCTTCGAGGCGGTACGGCCCCCGCCCCGCCCCGCCCCCTCCCCCGCCCCCCACGGCCCGTCTCCCAGCTCCGGGGGGCTGGGGAGGGTGGGGTGTGTGTGTGGGGGGGAGGGGGTTGGGGGGAGGGCGGGGTGTGTGTGCGGGGTGGGGGAAGAAGGGGGGGTTGGGGAGAGGGCAGGGTGTGTGCGCGTGTGTGTACGTGTGTGCGGGGGAGAAGGGGGCGTTGGGAGGAATGATCTGGAAGGCCCCGCTGCCTTGCATGGCTGCCATTCTCTGGGGGCTGATGGCTTATGTCCTCTCTTCTTTTCTCTAAAATAGATTTTTTAAAAATATATATTTTATTGATTTTTAAAAATATATTTTATTGATTTTGTACAGATAGGAAGGGAGAGAGAGATATAGAGCCAGAAACATCGATGAGAGAGAGCCATCGATCAGCTGCCCCCTGCACCCCCCCCCCCGGGGACACGCCCGCAACCAAGGCACATGCTCTTGACCGGAACCGAACCCGGGACCCTTCAGTCCCCAAGCCGACGCTCCATCCATTGAGCCACACCGGTCTCAGCGATTTTTTTTTTTTGATTTTTTTTTTTGGAGAGGGAGAGGAAGGGAGAGGGAGAGAGAGCTAGAAACATCGACGAGAGAGAAACACCCACCAGCTGCCTCCTGCACGCCCCCACCTGGCGATGTGCCGGCCAACCAAGGTGCATGCCCTTGACCGGAATGGAACCCGGGACCCTTCCGTCCGCAGGCCACACCGGTTAGGGCCTACAATAGATTTTTATTGATTTCAGAGGGGAGGGGAGAAGAGAGAGAGAGGGGTGGGAGAGAGAGAGAGAGGAGAGAGAGAGAAAGAGAGAGAGAGAGAGAGAGAGGAACATCCACGATGAGAGAGAACCCTGGACCGGCTGCCTCCAGCACGCCCCACCCTGAGGATGGAGTCTGCCACCCGGGCCTGTGTCCTGAGCAGGAATCGAACCCTGACCTCCTGGTTCACTAGTCGATGCTCCACCGCAGAGCCACGCCGGCCGGATAGGGACTGTGCGCGGGGAGAGGGGACGGTGGCGGAGGGGGCGGGAGGGCCCGGGGCCGGGCGGTCGGTCAGGGGGGTGAGTCCTGGGTGGACGGTGGCGGAGGGGGGCGGGAGGGCCCGGGGCCGGGCGGTCGGTCAGGGGGGTGAGTCCTGGGTGGACGGTGGCGGAGGGGGGCGGGAGGGCCCGGGGCCGGGCGGTCGGTCAGGGGGGTGAGTCCTGGGTGGACGGAGGCGGAGGGGGCGGGAGGGCCCGGGGCCGGGCGGTGGGTCAGGGGGGTGAGTCCTGGGTGGACGGAGGCGGAGGGTGTCTCCCCGCTCAGGAGGCGGAGCCCCGGCGCCTGATGGCCTTCGAGATCTACTGGGCGCTGCTGGCCAAGGTGAAGCGGTCGTTCCTGGTGCCCCCGCTGCGGCTGCAGCTGCTCAGCACGCTGGTCCTCCTGGTGGTGCACCTGGCGGACAGGGAGGCCCGGGTGGCCCAGGTGAGGCCCGGCCGCTGGGCGGGGGCGGCGCTGGGGAAGGGCTTCGGCCCTGCACCCCCGCGGACGGAAGGGCCCGGGTCCATTCCGGCCAAGGGCTCCTGCGTGCCTGGGTCGCAGACTCCATCCCCAGCAGGGGGCGCGCGGGAGGCGGCTGATCGGTGTTTCTCTCTCATCGTGGATGTTTCTAACTCTCCCGCCCTCTCCCTTCCCCTCTCTGTGGGAAATGAATAAAATATATCTTAAAAAAATAAATAAAAAACTAAAGTAAACCCCTGCTAGTGGGAAAGTTGCCTGGAAACCCTGCCCTCCTCCCTCCCCCAGGTGCCCCCTTCCCGTGTCTGACCCCCCCAGCCCCTCCCTGCCCCCCAGCCCCCTCCCAGCCCCCCCCGCCCTCTCCCAGTCCCCCCGCCTCCTACCAGCCCCCCCCTCTGTCCCCTCCCAGCCCCCCGTCCCCTCCCAGCCCCCCGCCTCCTCCCAGCCCCCCCGCCTCCTCCCAGCCCTCCGTGCCCCCCCGCCCCCTCCCTGCCCCCCTGCCCCCTCCCAGCCCCCCCAGCCCGCTCCCAGCCCCCCCCAGCCCCCTCCCAGCCCCCCCACCCCCTCCCAGCCCGCTCCCAGCCCGGCCTCCTCTGCCAGGTCTGCCGGCTGGCCCTCCACAGCCTGGCCTCCCTCCTGGGCTGGTGGCGGCTGCGCCCCGTCTTCGCCAGCGGGGACGTGTGGACGATCCTCAGAGCCCTGGTGAGCGGGGACCTGGGTCGGGGGGTGCCCCTGCCTGTGGGGTCCCCTCTGACCGGCGGCCTGTCCCCCAGCTGGAGCGCGAGGCTGGCCGAGGCCAGTGGCTGCTGAGCCAGAGCCTGGCCCTGCTCCAGAGCCCCCAGGCCCCCGTCCGCCAGGCCGCCGTGTGGTTCACAGGTGGGCGCCCGCCCCCCGCCCGTGTCCTGGTCCCGGGGTCCCCCCCAATGGCTCAGCCCAGGACGCAGGGCCTGGGGCGGGGGACCGGCCCGGCTGCTCCCTCTGCCCAGGGAGGGGAGCTCCTTTCTGGGGCAGCCGGGCCCGCAGAGCTCCCAGGTGGTGGGGGTCAGGGCTGGGGCGCCCCCTCCCCTCTCCGGTGGGGAGCTCAGAGCCCGGTGGGAGCACAGGGGTCCCCTCTCCGTCCCCCCCCTGCACCCCCCCACTGCCCTTCCAAGAAGCAGGGACCGTTCAACTTCCAGGGTAACGTCCAAAGGGGAGGCTGGCCTCCATGTCCAGTCTGGGGTGGGAGAGGCAGACCAGGGGAGGAGGGAGGGGCTGGGGAGGAGGGAGGGACCAGGGGAGGGAGGGAGGGACCAGGGGAAGGAAGGAGGGACCAGGGGAGGAGGGAGGGCTGAAGAGGGAGGGAGAGACCAGGGGAAGGAAGAAGGGACCAGGGGAGGGAGGGAGGGACCAGGGGAGGAGGGAGGGACCAGGGGAAGGAGGGAGGGCTGGGGAGGGGCTCTGAGCCCATGCACCAGGCCCTCCCTTCCCCTCCCCCCCCCCCCCCCCCCCTCCCCGGGCCCTGAGGTGCTGCCCCCCGCAGGCCAGATCATCCAGAGCCCCGCAGTGGCCAAGACCAGTGACGCTGCGGAGGCCTCCGAGGGTGAGTGGCAGAGGCCCCGAAGTCACCCCAGCCCGTGGCCGGACGTGGTACCGAGCAGCGTGGCCCCAGAGGAACTGAGCTCCTATTTCAGCGCCACCAGCACCCGCCCGCACTCCCGCTTCTGTGCACAGCCCCCTGGGAGCCCCTTCCCTTCCCAGCGTGTGCCCCCCTCTCCCGCCATTGCTCGCCAGACTGGCAGCGTCTCTGGGCCAAGTGCCCGGTCTTTCTTTCTTTATTAAAAAATATTTTTTATTGATTTTTTTTTACCGAGAAGAAGGGGGAGGGATAGAGAGTCAGAAACATCGATGAGAGACAAACATCGACCAGCTGCCTCCTGCACGCCCCCCACTGGGGATGTGCCCGCAACCAAGGTCCATGCCCTTGACCGGAACCGAACCTGGGACCCTTCCGTCCGCAGGCCGACGCTCTATTCACTGAGCCACACAAGTGAGGATTTAAAAATATATATATATATATATTTTTATTGATTTCAGAGAGAAGGGAGAGAGAGAGAGAGGGAGGGAGGGAGAGGGACATCGATGATGAGAGAATCATGGACCGGCTGCCCCTGCACGCCCCCCGCGGGATGGAGCCCGCACCCCTGGAGGAGCGCCCCCTCCTGGTCGGACCCCTCAGCCACCGGCCGGGCGCACTCGCCGTTTCCATTCCAGCCCTGAGGTCCATGAGCGAGGACCCCGACCCCGCGGTCAGCTGCCTGGCCACGCAGACCCTGCACGTCCTGGAAGCCAGCAGGAGCCGGCCGGCCCAGACCCGGACCCGGACCTGCTGGCTCTGCTGCTGGAGACGCTGAGGGAGCCGCTCCGGACGCCGGACCCTCGGGGGGCGGCTCAGAGCGGGCGGGCGGCTCCCGAGCCCCGGGCTGGAGGCGGAGGCCTGGGCCTGTGCAACCTTCACAATAAAAGGAGGAGCTTCTGCCGCCCTGGCTGGTGTGGCTCAGTGGATAGCGCGCCGCCGGCCCAAGGACTGGAGGGCCCCAGGTTCGATTCCGGTCAAGGGCGTGCGAACCTCGGCGGCAGGCTTGATGCCCGTGGGAGGCAGCCAGTCCCTGTGTCTCTCACATCGATGCTTCTCTCTCCCTCCCTCCCTTCCGCTCGCTCTAAAAATCGGTGGAAAGTATCCTCAGCTGAGGATTAACACGAAATTAGGGACTGCTGGGGGGCAGGCCTCCAGTCTCTCCAGGTGAGTCCGTGCCTAGTGGTGGTGGGGGGCGGGCGGCCACCCCTCAGCAGCGATCCCCTGGCCCAGGCGCCCCCCCCCCCAGCCGCCCCTCCGCCCTGACCCCCGCTCTGCGGCCAGAGCCGGGGATTCTGGGAACCGTCCGCCCGCCTCCCGGCCTGGGAGCGGAGCCGGGGGTTCTGGGCCCGCGGTGGGCAAACTGCGGCTCTCGGGCCCCCGGAGGGCGGCTCTTCCACCAAACCCCACGGCCCGGGCGCGTCCGTGTGGAAGACGTGGCGTCCGGAGACGTGCCCGTCGCTGTGCTGTTGTTTGGCTCCGCGGACGAAGGAGTTTGCCGACCGCGGGCCTGGGCCGGCCGGGCTCCGCCGGTTGAGGCCGGAGCGGGGCGTGTTCGGGGGGCAGCGAGCTCATCCAAACCCCGGGAGGCCCGCCCCCCGGAGGAGGGCCCAGGAACCACACCCACCGGCCAGGGCATTCGGGCTTTATTCTGACGGCGCCCGAGGGCGCACACGTCCGCCGGGCAGGGCTGCCCGCGGCTTCAATAACTCTGGTCCTATGTACAGTGCGGGCGGAGGTGCAGACGTACACGCCTTGTGCCGGCCACGCGGGAGGGGGGCACGGCCCGCGGCCTGGGCGGGGCGTTCCGGGTCGCTGCAGAGGTCTCCTCTGACCCTCTGGCTCTTCTTCGAGGGGCAGGCTCCCCTCCTGGGCGCGGGCCTCGGGGTGCGGGGGGGCCCCAGGACTGGCCGGGGGCGGGTCGGTCGGGCTCATCTGAGTGCAGGGAGGGGCCGGGGGAGGGAGCAGAACGAAGAAGCCACAGAAGAGAGAACTTTCCTTGTCCGCGGGGGGCAGGCAGCCCAGGATCCGGGCCGGAGAGGGGCGAGGCTCGGGCTGTGGGGGGGCGGTGGGGGTGCAGCGGCCGAGCCCAGAGTGACAGGCAGCGCCCAGTTGGGACGGCGAGAGGGGCGGAGGCCCCGGTTTGGGCCGCCACCCCCCCCCAACCCCCCCCCCGCCCCCGCAGCTGCCGCCTGTGCGCCCGGGCCGGCGTGAGAATGCGTGGAGAGAGCGCGGCCGCGGCGGCCACAGCTGTCCCGTGCGGTCCGTGCCCTGCCCGCCCCGGAGGGCGCCGGCGTCCTGGGTGCAGCTGCCGTGGGGGGGGGGGTCGGGGGTCCCAGCCTCTGCCCCCCCCCCGCCTGGGCGGCCTCCAGAGCCGACGCCAGCCAGGGCTGCGGGGCGGGTGGGGGTCACTCCACCGAGGCCAACACTGAGCGTCAACGCGGTTAATACTGCGGACGGTGGGCCCAGTGGCGCTGGGGTGCCCCGGGCGGCGGGGGGGGGGGGGGTGCCCCGGGCGGCGGGGGGGGGGGTGCCCCGGGCGGGGGGGGGGGGTGCCCCGGGCGGCGGGGGGGGGGGAGGGTGCCCCAGGCGGCGGGGGGGGGGAGGGTGCCCCGGGCGGGAGGGTGCCCCGGGCGGGGGGGGGTGCCCCGGGCGGGGGGGGGGGACACACACGGACACTGCTCTCCGCGCGCCCCCACCCCCTCTGCTCGCCAAGTGGCTTCAAAAGCACTCGCAGAGGCCCGGCCGGCGCGGCTCAGGGGCCGAGTGTCGACTTGGGAACCAGGAGGTCAGGGTTCGATTCCCGGTCGGGGCACAGGCCCGGGTGGGGGCTCCGTCCCCAGTGGGGGGCGTGCGGGAGGCAGCCGGTCCGTGATCCTCTCCTCCTGGACGTTTCTCTCTCTCTCTCTCTCTCTCTCTCTCTCTCCCTTCCGCTCTGAAAGGAGCGTTTAAGAAGCATCCACAGGGGCCAAGCGATGGGGCCCGGACTCGGGGGCCCCGCGCGGGCTCAGGCGGGGAGGGATTTGGGGTGCGGGGTCCAGACAGGGAGGGTGCCCGCTTCCGGGCCCAGGGCACTCCCACGTGGCCTGGCCCGAGGTGGCCTGCTCAGGTCCCTGGGGGACGGGGTGGGGGGAGGAGGGGGTGCAGAAGAGGAAGAAGACGGGGCCCGGTGTGAGGAGGGCCGCCCCCGCCGTGGCCGCCGTGGTCCCAGCCGGCCCAGAGCCCCCGCCCGGCGCGCACAGCCGCCCATCATTGTGCTCAAACCTCAGCCAGTTGTGCTTCCAACAGGGGAGGCGTGTGCAGGAGGCCGGCGCCACCCCCCAATGTGCCCGGGGGGCGGCGGGCGGAGAGGCCGGGCTGGGGAGTCGGAGGGACTTCAAGTGTGGCCAGGACGGCAGCGCCGGGCCGTGAGGTAGCGAACCCGCCAGGAACGGCAGACAAGCACCGAGAGGCTCCGGTCACCCCAAGGTCACCGGAGGTCACCCCCAGGTCACCGCCGCCGACAGCAGCCTCCGAGTCTCCGTTTGGGGAGCGCCTGCATGCACACTGTCCTTGGGGCCCTCTGTCCAGTGGGGGCCGGGGGCAGGGACGCCCCAGAGGGCCGGAGAGGGGGCTCCGGCGGGGACGGCGGAGGGGGGGCCGGAAGGGGAGTCCACTCGCCCGTCCAGCCGGCCGCTCACAGCAGGCCCAGCCGGGGGGCCGGCGGAGGGGGGCCGGCGGAGGGGGGGCCGGCGGAGGGGGGCCGGCGGAGGGGGGCCTTCCGTTCACACTGAGACCGCCTCCCTGCCCGGCCGGCGTGGCTCGATGGCCGAGCGTAGACTTGGGAGACGGGGGTCACGGTCCATTCCTGGTCGGGACGAGGACGGGACCACGGGGGAGGGGGAGGGGAGTGGGCGGCATCCGAGCTGCTCCCCACACCGCCCTGCGGGGCCCGGGTCTGGGGGCGGGCGCCCCGCCTTCGGGGGGCGGGGGGCGGTGAGAAGACAGGAGGCGGTGTCAGGTGCCCAGCCCGGGAGCCGGGCCGGATGGAGAGGAAGGCACTGGAGCACCAGGCGGGGAGGTCGGGTCCCGGGGGGTCCCCGGGGCAACGCGGGGTCAGCCTGAGCTGCAGCCGGCGGGGTTCCTGGCCCCCCAAAAGCAGAGGGGAGGCCGCATGGAGGAAACTTCAAGTCGGTTTGCAGGAGGCGAAGCAGCCGGTAAAAATAAATAAGGGGACGGCTGCCGTCAGGGGGGGGGACCCCGAGAATCACGGGGCTGAGCTGAGCGGCAGGGCCAGCTGCCTACCCCTGGTTTCCGTGGTTACCTGAGGTCTGTGGTTTGGGCTCAGAGGCAGGTGCAGTGTCCAGAGGCTGGGGTGGACTGGGGTGAGGCTGGGGTGGGGTGGGGGTGGGGGGCTGCCGGCCCAGGAGAGACACCAGAGGGGGATGCCCTTGGGCGTCACAGCTTAAATGTCCCCCCTCTTTTCTCTCCCCAGAGGCGGTGGGCGGGAGGCTGGGGTGAGGGGTGAGGGGTGAGGGGTCATGTCCATCCGTCATCCGGAGGCCGAGGGGAGGAGAGCAGGAGGAGCCACGGCCACGGTCCACGCCCAGCCGCCGGCCCCTCCCCGCCTCCGGGCGGTGGGGTGGGGGCAAGGCTGGGTGTCCTCAGACCCGGCCCTAGGGTGGGCCCCGGGGCAGCCGCCGGACGCTCCAGAACTTCACGGTCAGGTCACTGCGGGCACAGCGCGGCCGGTCAGCCTGGACGGGCCGGCCGGCCGTGCCGGGTGCCCCCCACTCCCCACCGAGGCCGGCCCGGGACTCAGGGCGGGCTCCGTGAGGCCGGGGCGGGGGGAGCGGGCAGAGGTGCCCCCGACGGGCCCCACGGCCGTCCAAGCCTGCCCCAGCCCGGCTCTGTCCCGATCACTGCTCATGCTCAGGAGGGGGCCGGAGGAGGAGGGGGAGGAGGAGAAGGAGGAGGGGAGCCGGAGGAGGATGGGGGGCCAGAGGAGGAGGAGGAGGAGGGGGAGGAGGAGGAGGAGCCGGAGGAGGAGGGGGAGGAGGGGGAGGAGGAGGGGAGCCGGAGGAGCAGGAGGAGTAAAACAGACTCGTACCGTGGAGGAGAGCAGCTCAGACCGCGGTGGAGAGAGGGGGAGACAGAGGGGGTAGGAGGGGAGAGGAGGGGGTAAGAGGGGAGAGGAGGCGGGATCAGGGCAGGGTGGTGGCTCGGCCCTTTATGGCCAGGACCCGGCGCGGAAGGCAGGGGGTGAGTCCCGGCACGTAACTCCACAGCTTCACCCGGCAGTCACTGTCGGGGAGAGAAGGGGAGGGGGGAGGAGGGAGGGGGAGAGAGGGGGAGAGGGGCAGAAAGAGGCAGGGAGAGGCAGAGAGAGGGGGAGGAAGGAGAGGGGGAGAGAAGGAGGGTCAAGGTCCAGTTCGGAACGAGAGGGAAGAGAGGAGCCCTCTGTGAGCAGCGCCCGTGGCCGGAGCGCCCGGTGTCCCCTGGCCGGGACGGGGCTGGGTCCGGGGGGCGGTGGGAGAACCTGGACAGGAGTGAGGCAGCGGGGGCGGGGCTGCTGCGTGGGGGGGGCTGGTGGGCATGGCTGGCCGGGCCGGCGCCTGCCTGCCGCCCTGCCCCGGGGCCCGGGGGCCCGCCCGGCACCCCTTCCCCCCAGCCCGTGGCCCTCTTCGGCCGGCCCCCCGCCCACCTGGAGGCGGTGGACACGCCCCCCGCCCACCTGGAGGCGGTGGACACGCCCCCCGCCCACCCGGAGGCGGTGGACACGCCCCCCGCCCACCCGGAGGCGGTGGACACGCCTCCCGCCCCCTGGAGGCGGTGGACACGCCCCCCCGCCCTCCTGGAGGCGGTGGACACGCCCCCCCGCCCTCCTGGAGGCGGTGGACACGCCCCCCGCCCTCCTGGAGGCGGTGGACACGCCTCCCGCCCCCTGGAGGCGGTGGACACGCCCCCCCGCCCTCCTGGAGGCGGTGGACACGGCCCCCCGCCCTCCTGGAGACGGTGGACACGCCCCCCCGCCCCCCAGAGGCGGTGGACACGCCCCCCGCCCCCCAGAGGCGGTGGACACGCCCCCCGCCCACCTGGAGGCGGTGAACACGTGCTTGCTGTTGGTGCACACGGCGTTGATGGGGCAGTCGTGCCCCTTGATCTCGCCGACGGGCGTGAAGTTGTCCACGTTCCAGACCTTGAGGAGGCCGGCGCGGCAGGCGCTCAGCAGCATGGGCCGGCCGGGCACGAAGGCCAGGGCGCACACCCAGTCCTTGTGCGCGTTGGGGATTTGCTGCCGGGAGGGGGGGGGTGAGGGCCGGCGGGGACCGGGACGCGGGGGCCGGGACCCGCACCGGCAGCCGCCTGCCCCTCTGCCTCCCGGTCTCCGGAGCCGGCCCGGGACTGCCGGGCCGTCCCAGGCTCGAACCCGAGACCCCGCCCTGGAGGAGCAGCCTGCCTTCCGCCCTCGTCCCCCGGCCGCCTGGCTCAGGGGCTGAGCGCAGACCTAGGAGCCAGGAGGTCAGGGTTCGATTCCAGCCGGGACACAGGCCGGGGAGGGGTGGGGGGTGGGGGTGGGGGAGGGGGGCGGGGGCGCTCCACCCTCCATCCCCTGTAGGGGGCGTGCAGGAGGCAGCCCGTCCGTGTTCCCCTCTCATCATGGATGTTTCTCTCCCTCTCCCTCTCCCTTCTCTGACATCAATTTAAAAAATGACAGGGAGGCCCTGGCTGGTGTCGCTCAATGGATAGAGCATCGCTCTGCGGACTGAAAGGTCCCGGGTTCGATTCCGGTCAAGGGCATGGACCTTGGTTGCGGGCACATCCCCAGTGGGGGGCGTGCAGGAGGCAGCTGATCGATGTTTCTCTCTCTTCAGTATTTCTGACTCTCTGTCCCTCTCCCTTCCTCTCAGTAAAAAATCAATAAAATATATATTTTTAAAAAATGACCTCAGGCCCGGGGCGGGGAGGACGGGCGGGGGAGAGAGGGGCGCGCTGGGTGTGTGCGTGGCTCTGGCTGGGCTGCCCCGCCCCGCCCCGCCCCGGGCCCCGCCCCGCCCCCGCCCCAGCCCCGGTCCTGCCCGCCCCCCCCCCCCCGCCCGCCGGGCCCCTCCCCGCCCTGGCCCCGCCCCGCCCGCCCCCGCCCCGGGCCCCGCCCCGCCCCGGGCCCCGCCCACCGACCCCGCCCCGCCCCCCGCCCCCCCGCCGGCCGGCCCCGCCCTGGCCCCCGCCCCCTCGCCCCGCCCCGCCCCCTGCCCCCCTCCGCCCGCCGGCCCCGCCCCGCCCCGCCCGCCCCCTCCGCCCGCCGGCCCCGCACCTGGATGAGCTCCTGCTGCTCCAGGTCCCACTTCTTGACGCCGTTGTCGCGGGAGCCGCTGAAGAGCACGTCGCCCAGGATGGCCAGGCTCTCGATGCCGTCGTAGTGCGGGGGCTCGAAGTTGTGGGTGGGCCCGATGGTGCCCGCCGGGCTGTCCCCCAGCTCGAACATCTGGGGGGGGGGGGGGGGGGGGCGTTGGCCCGGAGCCGCTGGGGTGCAGCCCTGGGGGGGGGGGCCAGGAGCCGGGACCCCGACGTCTGCCCCCCCTCCCCCTCCCTGCGGTGGCAGCCCGGCCCCGGGTGCAGGATGGGGGGAGGAGGGGAGGGCGGAGGAGGGGCGGGGAGCAGGGGGAGGGGGGACGCCAGCGTGCGCGCGGCACCTTCACGTAGTGGTCCTTGGAGCCGGTGACCACCAGGTCGTGCTGGCTGGCCGTCTGGGCGACCGTGAGGCACATCACGGGCCCGATGTGGCCGGTCAGCTTGCCGACGGGCTGGAACCTGCGGCGGCGGCAGGAGGGTCAGGGGGACCTGGGGGGCGGGGGCTGGGGGGCTGCCCCTCCCCCCGGAGCTGCCATTCGGGGGGCGGGGGGCCGCCGGGCCCCGGGGAGCAGCAGGCGAGGACCGGCCGCCCTGGTGCTGGGGATGGGGACACCCCGAGCTGAGGCTGTGCGCCCTCCCTCGGCCATGCCCAGCCCCCCCTCCCCCCTCCCCCTCCCCCCACCCGCTAAGCTCCCAGCCCCCCTCCCCCCCTCCCCCCGGGCCCGCTGAGCTCCCGGCCCCCCCTCCCCCCCCCCCCCCTGCTGAGCTCCCAGATGCGCACGGCGTTGCCCGAGGCGGCGTACAGCAGGCCGCCCGAGGGGCTGAGGGCGATCTGGTTGATCTGGTGCTCGCCCTGCGCGCTGGTGAGGGCGCGCGTGGAGGTGGCCGCGCAGGCGTCCCCCGCGATCACCTGACCCGAGGACCTGCGGGGGCGGGGGGCGAGGTCAGAGGTGAAGCCGGTCCGGTCCGTCCACACCGGCCGCCGGGGACTCGCCCCCACCCCCCGTTGGAGCGGCCGGAAAGGTCACCTCCTGCAGGAAGCCCTCCCTGATTGGCGGCGGGAGACCCAGGCGGGCTCGGCGCGGCTCCCCTCGGCGGCGAGGCCCTCAGAGCCGGCCCCCGGCGGCCAGCACCCCCCCCCCCCCCAGGGCACGTACGTGAGGGTGCGGATGCACCTGGCCGAGTCCCGGATGTCCCAGACCCGCACGAAGGAGGCGGACGCGGAGAACACCAGCCCCGAGTGGCCGCAGTACTTGACGGAGACCACGTTGTTGGGGTGGCCCTTGAGGGCGGCGATCTCCTGGCCGGTGACCAGGTTCCACATCTTGCAGCTTCGGTCTGGGGGGGGGGGGGACGGGGAGGGGCGGCGTCAGCGCCGGCGGGGGGTCCCAGGCCCATCCCCGTCGGGGCCGGGCCAGCTCCCAGGGGTGGGGAGACAGGGGCCCGGACGTCAGACCCCGTCCGTCTGTTCAAACCACCCCCTCCTACCCCCCGACACGCCTGTGCTCGCTGCCCTGACTGCTGAGAGCTGGCGCCATCACCATCATCATCATCATCATTGTTTTATGTTTTTATTCATTTTCGAGAGGAAGGGAGAGGGAGAGAGAGAAGCATCCACAAGGAGAGAGAATCACGGGTCGGCTGCCTCCTGCACGCCCCCCACTGGGGATCGAGCCCACAACCCGGGCCTGTGCCCGGACCGGGAATCGAACCAGGGACCCTACGCTCCCCAGGCCGACGCTCCACCCACTGAGCCGCCCGGGCCGGGCGCGGCACCCACCTTTGGAGCCGGTGAAGAGCAGCTCATCCGTGGCGTCCAGGCAGAGCACGGGCTTGGTGTGGCCCTCGGCCACGGAGACGCACTGCAGCGGGGCCGTCCGCCCGCCCTTGGCTCCGCCCACCGGCGTGATGGTGCCCCTTCCGGACAGACAGAGGGAGAGGACCGTCAGCCGGGGACGCCGCCCGGCCGAGGGGGGCGGGACGGGGCAGGGACCGGGGCCTGGGCTGACGGAGGGGCCTCCGGAGCCGCCAGCAGCCGGGGCCGGGAAGCGGGTGAGCGGTCGGGGGGGCCCGGCCCCCACGGCCGCCCGAGTCGTCCTGTCCAGGCGCAGCCCTGCCCTCGGCCAGTTCCCGCCCTCGCCAGCCTGACCACATCCCCAGACGTAGAAGCGCCCAGGCCACCCCTCCCTCCCTGCCGGCGGGGCTCGGCGGCTGAGCATCGGCCTAGGAACCAGGAGGTCCCGGGTTCGATTCCCGGTCGGGGCACAGGCCCGGGGCGCAGGCTCCATCCCCAGTGGGGGGCGAGCAGGAGGCAGCCGGTCCGGGATCCTCTCTCATCACAGATGTTTCTGTCTCTCTCTCCCTCCTCCTTCCTCTCTGACGTCAACAAAAATAGATTTAAAGCCCTCGCCAGTTTGGCCCAGTGGATAGAGCGTCAGCCCGCAGATTGGGGGGTCCCAGGTTCGATTCTGGCCAAGGGCACAGGCCCGGGGGGTGGGCTCGATTCCCGTTGGGGGCGTGCAGGAGGCGGCCGATCCGTGATTCTCTCTCATAGATATTTCCATCTCTCTCTCTCTCTCTCTCTCTTCCTTCCTCTCTGAAATCAATAAAGAAATATATTTAAATTTTTTTAAAAAAATAGATCTTAAAACAAAGGCCAGCTGGGCAGGCGGAGGCCACGGGCTGGGGGTCCTGTGACCCCGTGACTCCCCCAGTCTGCCTCCGGGACCCCGGGGGGCCCGGCGCAGGGGGGGCCGGGGCTGCCGCCCGCACTCCGTCCCAGCATTCCCACCCGCCGGCCTGGCCCCACGCAGAGCGGCTCACGCAGACGCACACCCTCCCACGGCCTCGGCTCCGGCGCGGCCAGACCCGGGAGGGCCGCTGACAGAGGACTCAAGCCCTCAGGGCCCCAAGCTCGGCGCCCGCCCCTCCAAGCCCCTGCAGGCTCGGGATGGAGATTTCATTTCTCAGCCAGAGGCCTAGTGCACGACGTTTGTGCACGGCTGCCAGCCGCGGCCGCCGGCCAGGGACTCCCTTCGTTCTGTGCTGCCCCCTGGTGGTCAGCGCACGTCATAGCTGATCAAACTCCCAGCCAGTGAACTCCTGAGAGGACACTTTGCTGTTAGGCTTTTATATACGTAGCTGAGGCCCGGCCAGGCTGTGCGGGTCTGAAAGCACGTCCTCACTCTTTCCCAAAGGGAGCGCCGTGCCGACCGACAGGGGACAGGGGCGGGCGCGGTGGCTGCGGGCGGGACGAAACCCCTCTAGGGCCCCAAGCTCAGCGCCGGCCCCTCCACCACGTCCCTCCTGCGGACTGCAAACGGCCCCAGGGACTCGGGCAGCCCCGCCCTGAGGGCGCGGTGCCGGTCGAGGGTGCGCACCAGCACCCCCGCGTGTCCCAGCTCCCGCCCCCGCCCTCGCCGGCGCCCAGCTGTGGCCGGGAAGGCCGGAGCGGCTGTGGGAGCAGCTGGGAGGGCTAACCCTCCTCGCGAGGGGCTGGTGGACCCCGTGGGGGTGGGAGGGGTGACGGCAGGACGGCCAGCACCCGGGGTCGGCGAGCGGCCAGCGGAGGGCTTGGTGGGAGCGCTCTCAGCTCGGCTGTGGCCCCCGGCTCAGGCCCCTGGGGTGCTCTGCGAGGCTGGCTGGGGCAGAGGGGCCCCCCATCCCCCGGCACCCCGGTCCCTGTGCCAGGAGGCGGGGCTGGGGGCAGAGCCGGGGTCTAAGCGTGCGGCACCGACACAGCCCGAGCGCCCCAGGGCCCCGAGCACCGCCATCCACACCCCGCCCCCCCGCCCCCCCGCCCCCCGGCTTCATGCTTACCGCCCCCCCCCGTGACGAGGGGAGCACCGCCATCCACACCCCCGCCCCCCCGCCCCCCCCCGCCCCCCCGGCTTCATGCTTACCGCCCCCCCCCCGTGACGAGGGAGCACCGCCATCCACACACCCCGCCCCCCCGCCCCCCCGCCCCCCGGCTTCATGCTTACTCCCCCCCCCCATGACGAGGGAGCACCGCCATCCACACCCCGCCCCCCCGCCCCCCGGCTTCATGCTTACCCCCCCCCCCATGACGAGGGAGCACCGCCATCCACACCCCGCCCCCCCCGCCCCCCGGCTTCATGCTTACCCCACCCCCCCCGTGACGAGGGAGCACCGCCATCCACACCCCCGCCCCCCGCCCCCCCCCCGCCCCCCGGCTTCATGCTTACCCACCCCCCCCATGACGAGGGAGCACGGCCATCCACACCCCACCCGCCCCCCCAGCTCCATGCTCCCCTCCCCACCCCGCCCCCGGTGGCGAGGGAGCAGGGGTCAGGACCCCGAGCACCGCCATCCACACCCCGCCCGCCCCCCCAGCTCCATGCTCCCCGCCCCCGGTGACACGGGAGCAGAGGTGAGGCCGTGACAGCGCCCGCACGCCCCTCCCCGCGCCCCAGTCCAGCCGGTCGGGGGGCAGCAGAGGCCAGGCAGCCGCCAGGAGAGGAGGGACCGGGGCGGGAGGGTCCTGGGGGCGGAGGAGACGAGGCTGCATGCTGAGGGCCGGTGCGGGCGGGACAGGGAGAGCGAGAGCGAGAGCGAGGGGGGGGAGAGAGAGAGAGGAGGACGCGGCCGCCGGTACCTCAGGGCCTCGGACATAGAGGAGTCACTGTCATCGGACCTGGGAGGGCAGAAAGTTAGCGGGTTAGGGGGCACGGGCGGAGCAGGGTCAGGGCGTTATTCTCCTGGAGGGCACGGGAGAGGCAGCGAGCGGGGTAGGCGCCGGGACAGCAGGGCGGGCGGGCCGGGGAGCATGGGGGGCCGCCCCCCAGGACGACGCGGGATCGCCGGCCCCCACTCTGGGGGGGCTGCTCCCGGGCTGGTGGCTGCCCCGTCCGCATGCAGGGGGGCCCACCCCGCCGGCAATGCTGGGGCCCGATGGCTCCTCCCACCCGGAGGGGCTGCCCACACCTCCTCCTCGGGGGCCGGCTTTGCACAGAGGCCCCCCTGTCCCCGGGGGGGACCCCCTGTCCCCGGGGGGCGTGAGAAACTGCCTGGAGTGGCTGTGTGCCTCGCATGTGCCCCAGGACCTGGACCCCTGGACAGGACCAAGGTCTGGATGACCCTGGAGGGACTGGGGTCTGGATGACCCCTGGATGACCCCAGGATGGACGGACATCAGGATGACCCATGGATGACCCTGGATGGACCGAGGTTGAGATGACCCCTGGATGGACCGGGGTCGGGATGACCCCTGGATGACCCCTGGATGGATTGAGGTCGGGATGACCCCTGGATGGACCAGGGTCGGGATGACCCCTGGATGGACCAGGGTCGGGATGACCCCTGGATGACCCCTGGATGGATTGAGGTCGGGATGACCCTGGATGACCCCTGGATGGACCGAGGTCGGGATGACCCACAGCTGGGATGGCGAGAGACCTTGAAGGCGGGTGGGAGGGGCACTGGGCTAGGGGCACCTGTGGAGGGAGCCCTGGTAGGTGTGAGCCAGGGGCGCCGGCAGGGACTGTGCTGGCCAGCCTGGAGGACAGCCCCGCCCCTGGGCAGAGCCCCCGTTCGGGACACGGGCAGCTGGGCCCTCGGCCGGCCGTGCACCTCCCGGGCGGGCGCCCGCCGGCCTGCCTGGGCCTCCTGCGGCTCGGTGAGGCTGCAGGCCCCTCACGGCCGAGCTGGGGCTCAGGGGGAAAGCAGGTGCCACGTGGGACGGCTGTCCGCCCCATCACACCAGCAGGGGGCGCAGGGGGCACACCGTGGGCGAGCCGGCCGGGCGAGGGAAGGACAGGGGACGCCTGTGGGCCTGTCTGAGCGACTGCGGAGATGGTGGGTGGTGAGGCCGGAGGAAGGGGCTTCCGAGAATCAGGGCACCTGCCACGGGGGGAGTCGGGGCCGCCTGGGGGCCTGAGGGGCCTGAGCACCCGTCCGCCCCGCCAGCTCGCTCCGAGGTGCCAGCCCCTTCGGGGAACAGACGGGTCCCCAGTCACGACGGAGAAGACGGAGAAGCCAGGAGTGGGGCCGGAACGGAACGCCCGGGGGCCGCCCAGCTGCACCAGCCCGCCCACGGCCACGGCCACTCCGCGGCTCCCTCCCTCCCTCAGCCCGCCGGCGCCGGCCCTCACTTGTCCAGCGCGGAGCCCTGGCTCTGGGTGCTGGTCAGACGCGAGAAGACGTTGCGCTCGTTGCGTGGCCGTGTGGGAGGGGACGAGGGGGGCGTGAACCCCACGTCCGTGGACCTGCCGAGCGGGGACAGGGGGCGGCGAGTCAGGGGCCGCAGACACACACACGTGTCCCGGCTGGTGGTTCCTGCTCCTTAAAGCGCACGGGTGCCCTAGCCCCGCGGTCGGCAAACTGCGGCTCCCGAGCCACAGGCGGCTCTTGGGCCCCCTGGAGTGTGGCTCTTCCACAAAGACCACGGCCCGGGCGCGTCTGTGTGGAAGAATCGGCGTTCGGAGGAGTTTACGTTAGAAAACAGCTCAGCTCAGTCGCTGTGCTGTGGGTATTCGGCTCTGCGGACGCATGGGCTGGTCGCTTGGAACCAGGAGGCTATGGTTCGATTCCCGGTCACGGCTCAGGCCCGGGCTGCAGGCTCGATCCCCAGGCGGGGGCGCGCAGGCGGCGGCCGGTCCGTGATTCTCCCTCATCGTGGATGTCTCTCCCGCCCTCCCCCTCCCTCCCTCTCTGAAACCAATAAAAATCGGTTAAAAATAAAAGAAGGGGCTGGAGGACATCCGGGCAGCGAGGAAGCCAGCAAAGCCACCGACACGGAACACACACCCACCGACGGTTCCACCTGCGGGCGTGGCCCCGGTCTGGGTGCTGAGGGAGCTCTGGGGTCCGAGCCCACGCAGGGCGGGGGGCGGGGGAGGGAGCCTGGGGGAGGTGGGTGGCGTGGGTCCCGAGAGGATCCACGGCGTGGACATCACCGCCTCCCGCCGCCGGGCCCGCCGGGCAGCCCTGCCGGACCCACGCCCGGGACACGCGCTCACCTGACCGGCTGCCCGCGGTCGTAGGACTTCCTGCGGCTCAGTGGGGACGTGTCGGCGGCTCGGGACTGCCGGGGGCTGGAGGGAGGAGGGCGGCGGTGAGGCCCGGCCGGCGGGCCCGGGAGGCCCGCCCCGCCCGCCCCGCCCGCTCCCCGCCCCGCCCCGCCCCGCCGCCCGCCCGCCCAGGGGAGGCCCGCCCCGCCCGCCCCGCCCGCGCCCCCGCCCGCCCCGCCCGCCCCGCCCGCCCCGCCCGCCCCCGCGCCCGCGCAGCCCCGCCCGCCCCGTGCGCCCCGCCCGCCCCGCGCGCTCACAAGGTGCTGCCGCGGGTGGGCAGGCTGACGGTGCGGGACACCCTGTCCCGGGGGAACAGGCCCCGCACGGACAGGCCGGCGCCGCCCTCGGTGATCTCCACCAGCGAGGCCAGGGACTTGGTGATGCTCTTGGTGGCGCTGTCCAGCGGGGGCCCCAGGCACTCGGCCGACGCCGCCTTGATCTGCGCCGACAGCTTGGGCTCGCCCTGGAGGGGAGGCGCCCGGGGGTGACGCGGGATCGGGGGGGGGTCTCCGGGGGGGGCGGAGGCAGAGCCCCACGGAGGACCCTCCGGACACACCCTGAGCTCGTGTCTCAAGGCTCCCGGCAAAGGCGAGGGGGCAGGCACGGGCTGCCTGCCCTCGGGAGGACCGTGCTCCCCACACGTGCACCCCACACGGTGCACAGTTCTCTCCTAAGAACCCCGTTTCCTGCCCGAGGTCAGGGTTCGATTCCCGGTCAGGGCACAGGCCCGGCTGCAGGCACATCCCCAGTGGGGGGCGTGCAGGAGGCAGCTGGGCCGTGATCCTCTCTCATCACAGATGTTTCTCTTTCTCTCCCTCTCCCTTCCTCTCTCTGTAAAAATAAAGATAAAGCCCTAACTGGTGTGGCTCAGTGAATAGAGCGTCGGGCTGCGGACTAAAGAGTCCCGGGTTCGATTCCGGTCAAGGGCGTGGACGTTGTTGGCGGGCACATCCCCTGTGTGGGGTGTGCAGGAGGCGGCTGATGGATGTTTCTCTCTCATCGATGTTTCTAATTCTCTCTCCCTCTCCCTTCCTCTCTGTGAAAAATTAATAAAAATGTATTTAAGAAAATAAATAAAAATTAATTAATTAATAAAAATGAAAAACCCCGTTTCTCGGTTGAAGCCTCCAGTGGCCGCACCCTCCCAGGTCCCGAGGCTCAGTGCTGCCCCTGCTGGTGGCCGACGGAGCTGCGCCCACAACCACCAGCGACCTGGGCTTTTGGGTCTGGGCCCGGGAGAGGGAGGTTTTGAAAGCGGGAAGGGAGGCCCTGGGCTAAGGGGAGGCCACAGGCAGTGGCTCAGGCCGCCTCCCCTTTCTCCCCCCCAATCCCCTGCACCCCCTGCTCCCCGATTCCAAAAGAACAGGCTGCACCAGGTTCCACATCTGCACCTGCCCACCGGCCCCCTCCAGTCCTGGGCCAGATCCGGCCCCACAGGAGGCAGCACGGGGCCGGGCTGGGGGTGAGGGGTGAGGGCTGGGGGTGAAGGGTGAGGGGTGAGAGGAGAGGGGAGAGGGCTGGGGGTGAGGGTGAGGGGTGAGGAGTGAGGGGTGAGGGGTGAGGGCTGGGGGTGAGCAGTGAGGGGTGAGGGTGAGGGGTGAGGGCTGGGGGTGAGGGGTGAGGGGTGAGGGGTGAGGGGTGAGGGGTGAGGGGGGTGAGGGGTGAGGGGTGAGGGTGGGGGTGAGGGGTGAGGGTGAGGGGTGAGGGGTGAGGGGGTGGGGGTGAGGAGTGAGGGGTGAGGGGTGAGGGGTGAGGGGTGGGGGTGAGGGCTGGGGGTGAGGGGTGAGGGCTGGGGGTGAAGGGTGAGGGGTGAGGGGTGAGAGGAGAGGGGAGAGGGCTGGGGGTGAGGGTGAGGGGTGAGGAGTGAGGGGTGAGGGGTGAGGGCGGGGGGTGAGGGGTGAGGGGTGAGGGGTGAGGGGTGAGGGCTGGGGGTGAGGGTGAGGGGTGAGGAGTGAGGGGTGAGGGGTGAGGGCTGGGGGTGAGGGTGAGGGGTGAGGAGTGAGGGGTGGGGGTGAGGAGTGAGGGGTGAGGGGTGAGGGGTGAGGGCTGGGGGTGAGGGGTGAGAAGTGAGGGGTGAGGGGTGAGGGCTGGGGGTGAGGGTGAGGGGTGAGGGGTGAGGGGTGGGGGTGAGGGCTGGGGGTGAGGGGTAGGAGTGAGGGGTGAGGGGTGAGGGTGAGGGGCTCACCTTGAACTTGAAGTCGTCGTGGCTGCTGGAGCCTTTCATGGTGAAGGACTGGGAGAAGCTGAGGGAGGAGCAGGGGGAGCTCAGGACCCCAGAGCCTGGGGGCGCCCCGGGGACCCCCGTCCAGCCCCCCCGGCCCGCGGGGACCCCCCCCCGTGGACTCACCTGCCCTCAGAGAACTCGGAGACCTCCTCATCGGTGCTGGCGTAGCCGTTCTCTGGGGGGACGGAGAGGGGGTCAGAGGGTCTGGGGAGCTGGGGTCCCCCCCGGAGCCCCGAGGCCGGGGGGACGGAGAGGGGGGTCAGAGGGTCTGGGGAGCCGGGGTCCCCCCCTCTCCCCGAGGCCGGGGGGACAGAGAGGGGGTCAGAGCGTCTGGGGAGCCGGGGTCCCCCCCGGAGCCCTGAGGCCGGGGGGATGGAGAGGGGGTCAGAGGGTCTGGGGAGCCGGGGTCCCCCCCTCTCCCCGAGGCTGGGGGGACGGAGAGGGTGTCAGAGGGTCTGGGGAGCCGGGGTCCCCCCCTCTCCCCGAGGCCGGGGCGACGGAGAGGGGGTCAGAGGGTCTGGGGAGCCGGGGTCCCCCCCTCTCCCCGAGGCCGGGCCGCCCCCCTCTCCCCGCCCCCGCCCGGCACACCGTGCTGCGCGTTGAGGAGGAGGGCCTGCAGCTCGGGGTGCGCCTCCGCCTTCTCCCGCAGCGCGTCCAGCAGCAGGTGGCTCTGGGCGGGGCCGGCGAGGTCCGTCTGCCGCAGCCGCCCCTCCAGCAGCCGGATCTGCGCCTCCTTCTGGGCCACCTGCAGCCCCTGGGGACGGGGAGCCGCCGGGTGACCCCCGGCCGAGGCCGGGGCACCCCGCCCTTCCTGCCCTCACGCCCCCGGGGGACCCCATCCCGGCCCTCACGCCCCCGGGGGACCCCATCCCGGCCCTCACGCCCCCGGGGGACCCCCGGAAGGACCCCCGGAACTCCCAGAGGGCACCTGTGCCCGCTTAGACCTGGGGGTACTCCCCTCAGCCCCCCCGACTGTCCCCACACAGGACCTCGGGGTGTGGCTGTCAGTAATGGGGTCTTTGGGGGGCTCCATCCCGGGGAGGGGGCGTGCAGGAGCCAGCTGACCCATGCTTCTCTCTCAGCGTGGGTGTCTCTCTCTCTCTCCCTTCCTCTCTGACATCAATAAAAATATATTAAAAAAAAAAGAGGAGGGGCACAGGTGAGGAGCTGGGGGGGGGGGCGGGCTCCCTCGTCCAGAGCTGGACTGCACTCCCCCACCGGGCGCCTGTCCCCGACACGCCCGGGACGCCGCTGTCCCAGCCGGGACCCGCTGGTGGGTGTGGTCTGTCCATCCGCGCTGCACCCCCCCCCCCCAGCACACGTCCACGTGCTTGCCCTCCGCCTCCAGCAGACTCCAGCAGCCGGGCCGGAGGGGGTGGGGTCCCGTCCAGCAGCCGGGCCGGAGGGGGTGGGGTCCCGTCCAGCAGCCGGGCCGGGAGGGGGTGGGGTCCCGTCCAGCAGCCGGGCCGGAGGGGGTGGGGTCCCGTCCAGCAGCCGGGCCGGAGGGGGTGGGGTCCCGTCCAGCAGCGCGGCCGCCCACCTTGTCGATGGACGCCTTGAGGAAGTTGTCCAGCAGGAGGCGGGCCTCGGCCAGCGAGCAGGAGCTGATGACCACGGACGTGTCCGTCGAGTCCAGCTCCTCCTGGGACCGGAGGCAGGGGCCGGGTCAGCAGGGCTGCACCCCACCTGGCACCCCCTGCACCCTGCACCCCGCTCCCTGCACCCCACTCCCTGCACCCCTGCACCCCGCTCCCTGCACCCCACTCCCTGCACCCCACCCGGCACCCCCTGCACCCCACCCGGCACCTGCTCCCTGCACCCCACTCCCTGCATCCCCTCTGCACCCCACTCCCTGCACCCCACCCAGCACCCGCTCCCTGCACCCACTCCTTACACCCCCTCTGCACCCCGCTCCCTGCACCCCACCCAGCACCCGCTCCCTGCACCCACTCCCTACACCCCCTCTGCACCCCGTTCCCTGCACCCCCTCTGCACCCCGCTCCCTGCTCCCCACTCCCTGCACCCCATCCGGCACCCCCTGCACCCCCTGCACCCCCTGCACCCCTGCACCCCGCTCCCTGCACCCCACCCAGCACCCACTCCCTGCACCCCACTCCCTGCACCCCCTCTGCACCCCATTCCCTGCACCCCTTACATCCCACTCCCTGCTCCCCACTCCCTGCGCCCCCGGACCCCTCTGCACCCGCGCCCTGCGCCCCCCGGCACCCCCTCTCCCCGTGCGGCCGCACCTTGGTCTCCTCCAGCTGCACGATGGTGGCCTGGCAGTCGGAGATGCTGTCGTTGATGTAGTCGATGTTGGCCGCCAGCGCCTCCACCTCCTCCGCTAGCTCCTGCAGCCCCCCGTCCTCCGGGCTCTCCGCCTGCAGCCGCTCCCGCCTGCGCTGCAGCGCCTCCTGCAGGAGGAACAGCTCCTCCCTTTTCTGGGGGGCGGGGGGGGGGCTCAGGGTGCGGTCCAGCCTGCCCACGGCCGCCCCGCCCCGCCCCGCAGCCTCCTGGGGACCCGGCACTCAGGAGCGGGGCGAGGAGAGGTGGGAGGAGCCTGCCTGGGCCGGCAGAGGGACAGCGGCCGGCCACGGCGGCCGGCGTGGCTCTGGGTGACGTGGACCTGTGACCCAGGAGGTCCCGCTCCATCCCCGGCCAGGGCGCAGGCCCGGGCGGTGGGCTCTGCCCCCGGAGGCAGCCGATCCATGATCCTCCCTCATCATGGATGCTTCTAACTCTATCTCCCTCCCCCTTCCTCTCTGACATCAATAATAATAATAATATATATATATTAAAGTGACAGCTGATGGCAGAGGATTGCAAATGGGATGGAGGGAAGCTGGCGGGAGGGCGGGGTGCAGGTGGGAGGGCGGGGATCAGAGAGAGGGCGGGGTGCAGAGAGAAGGAGTGTGGGGTGCAGGGAGGGTGGGGTGCAGGCGGGAGGGCAGGGTGCAGGGGGGACGGGGTGCAGAGAGGAGGGGGTGCAGATGGGAGGGTGGGTGCAGGGAGAATGGGGTACGGGGAGGGCTGGGTGCAGAGGGAGAGAGGGGTGCAGAGAGAGGAGGAGGTGCAGGGAGGGCGGGGAGCAGAGGGAGAGAGGGGTGCAGAGAGAGGAGGGGGTGCGGGGAGGGCGGGGAGCAGAGGGAGAGAGGGGTGCAGAGAGAGGAGGGGGTGCGGGGAGGGCGGGGAGCAGGGGCACGGCCCACCTTGATGAGCCGCTCCATGTCGGCCTCCAGGTTGGCCAGCGTCATCCTCTGCATCACGATGTCGATGACCCTGCGCTCCAGCGACTGCCACTTGAGCCGCGCCGCCTGGCTGGAGGCCTGGCCCCTCTTCTGGAGCTTCTTCCTGGGGCGGGCAGAGAGCGGGCTGGGCGGGGGCACCCCCCCTCCCCTCCTCTCCCCCCCACGGGAGCCGACAGCCACGGGGGCGGCCACGGGGGGAGCCGACAGCCACGGGGAGGCCGCGGCGGGAGCTGACCCCCACGGGCCCCAGGCGCCCGCTCCCCTGGGCTCGCCTCCCGACCCCTCACCTGGCGGGCCGGGCGCCGTGGGCTGTGGCCGCGGGGTGGTCGCCCAGGAAGTGGTTGGTTTTCCGGTTCCACTGGCGCACGATGGTGGACACGGAGCGGGCCCCCGACTCGGCCTCGGACGAGGTGGTGCTGGCCGACACCTCGGCCCCCGAGTCCAGCATGGGGGGCTTGGGGCCCACGCGGCCCGCCGCCCGCTCCGACATGGGCTTGGCCAGGCGCCGCAGCGCAGAGACCTGGGCCGGGAGGGGTGCCGGTGAGCAGGGCCGGTGACACGGCAGGGACAGGAAGGGGGGGTGCCGGATGAACCGCAGGGGCCGGGTGACGGGGGGACAGGGAGTGGGTGCCGGTGAGCGGGGCCAGTGATGGGGGGACAGGGAGGGGGTGATGGGGGGACAGGGAGGGGGTCTGGTGAGCAGGGCCCGTGATGGGGGGACAGGGAGCAGGTGATGGGGGGACAGGGAGGGGGTCTGGTGAGCAGGGCCAGTGATGGGGGGACAGGGAGGGGTCTGGTGAGCAGGGGCCCGATAGATTGAAGGGGGACAGGGAGCAGGTGATCGGGGGGACAGGGAGGGGGTCTGGTGAGGGAGCAGAGGCCCGTGAGGGGGGGAATTACATGGAGCAGGTGAATGGGGGGACAGGGAGGGGTCTGGTGAGCAGGGGCCAGTGACGGGGGGACAGGGAGGGGGTCCCAGTGAGCAGGGCCGGTGACGGGGGGACAGGGAGGGGGTCCCTGGTGAGCAGGGCCCGTGATGGGGGGACAGGGAAGGGGTGATGGGGGGACATGGGAGGGGGTCCCGTGAGCAGCGGCCGTGATGGGTGGACATGTAGGAGGGGGTCCCTGTGAGCGGGCCCATGATGCTGGGTACAGGAGAGGGGGTCCCCGGTGAGCGGTGGCCCCGTGATGGGGGTACAGGGAGGGGAGACTGGGGGGGACAGGGAGGAGGCCGGGTTATGAGCAGGGGCCCCAGTGATTGGGGGACAGGGAGGGGACCTGCCGGCTGAAGCCGGGGCCAGGTGATGGGGGGACAGGGAGGGGGGTCCCGGTGAGCTGGGGGCCCGTGATAGGGGGACAGGGAGGGGGATGGATGGGGGGACAGGGAGGGGGTCCCGGTGAGTCGGTGGCCCTGTGATGGGGGGGACAGGGAGGGGTGATCGGGGGACAGGGAGGGGTGCCGGTGAGCAGGGCCGGTGACGGGGGGGACAGGGAGGGGGTCCCGGTGAGCGGGGCCGGTGATGGGGGGACAGAGAGGGGGTGCCGGTGAGCAGGGCCGGTGATGGGGGGACAGGGAGGGGGAGCATGGGGCCCTCTGTCCAGCCTGGGCTGGGGCTAAGCCAGGGCCTGTCTGCTGTGACAGGGACACCGAAGGCTTTTCTGTTTGCTTTAAAGGTGGGACCGGAGCCTGCAGCCGCCTCCGGCTCAGCCCGGTCAGGCGGTGTCCGGGGGAAGGAGGGAGCGGGCCCAGGTTCCCAGCCCCGGGGGGCCCGCGGGGGCGGCTGGGGGGCACCCTCACCTCCTGCGTCTTCCTCCTCAGCACCAGCTCCTGCTGCCGCTTCTGCGACTCCAGCGCTCGGATCTGAAACTGCGGGAGACGGGTCCCACTCAGGGCGGCGGGCAGAGGCCTGGGCTGGGCTGATCAGCGTGCAGATCGAAGGCCCAGAGCCCGGGGACCCCCACCCCAAAGGCCATTCTCCGGCCTCTGGTGCCCATCCTGGGCCAGGAGGCCTGGCCGGGGCTCTGCAAGCTCCTGCCCCTCCCGGTCGGGTCCCGCCCCCCGCCCATCACCACGCCCCCCCCAGGCCCCGCCCCCACACCCTCCCCAGGCCCCGCCCAGAACCCTCTGCATTCAGGCCCCGCCCATCACCACGCCCCCTTTCCAGGCCCCGCTCACCACACCCTCCTGCTCCAGGCCCCGCCCACCATCACACCCTCTGCTTCAGGCCCCGCCCACCACCACGCCCTCCTTTTCCAGGCCCCGCCCACCACCACACCCTCTGCTCCAGGCCCCGCCCACCACCACACCCTCCTGCTCCAGGCCCCGCCCACCACCACGCCCTCCCGCTCCAGGCCCCGCCTCTCCAGCTCCCCACTCCCACCCCCCAGCTTGCAGGCCCCGGACTGGGGGGTGGGGTGTTGGGGGGCGGGCACCCTCACCTCCTGTCGCCGCTGCTCCTTCTTGAGCTGCGCGATCTCGCGGTTCCTCTTCGTCTCCACCAGCCGCCGCCGCTGCTGCTCCTCCCGCATCTGCTTCATCAGGGCCACCTGGGGGGCGGGGGGGCCGGGGGGGGGCTGAGCGGGCGCCCCTCGCTGGGCGGGGGGAGGGGGTGGGCAGCCGGGCAGCCTGCCAGCGCCCCTGAGGCCCGCCCCCCACTCCTGCGCCGGGGCTGCGCTGCCTCTCCTCCTGGGCCACCCCCGCCCAGCCATGTCCCACCCCGGCCCCCCGCTCCCGGCCCTGGTTCCCCCCCAAAGCCACCGTCCCGGGTCCGGCTATTCCAGGCCCGGCCAGGCTGCGGGAGCTGGTGGCCCGGTGTGGACGGAGCTGCGGACCGCGGTGGGGTTGGGGGTGGGGGTGGAGGGTGCGGGTGAGGGGCCAGCCCGGTGCAGGAGGCCAGGGGACGGCCGTGGCCGCGGACCGCAAAGGGGGTCCGGAGGCGACACCCCAGGGCCCACCTTGGCCTTCTTCATCTCGGCCACCTCGGCCTGCAGCCGCCGCAGCTCGCGCTCGTAGCGGGACTGGTTCTTGAGCAGCCGCGCGTGCTCCTTCTGCGCCGCCTGCAGCTTCTGCAGGTCCCGGTGCATCTCCCGCAGCCGCCGCTCGTAGTCCGCCCGGATCTTGTTGGCCTTCTCCTCCGTGTAGCACTCCATGGTGCCTGGGGGGGGAGAGAGAGAGAGAGCGAGAGAGGGAGAGAGAGAGAGAGAGAGAGTGGGATTGGAGCGGGAGCGGGGGAGAGAGAGAGAGAGAGAGAGAGAGAGAGAGAGAGAGAGAGAGAGAGGTGGCCATAAGTCAGGGCCACGTCAGTCCCCATGGGCCCTGCCTGACCCGAGGCCACGCCCCTCTAGCCAGTGGGTGGAGCTTGAGCAGGAGGGGCGGGGCCTGTGGAGCTGGGCCTGTGGAGCTGGGCCTGTGGCGGGGCTGCAGCGCTGTGGGCGGGGCTGCAGCGCTGTGGGCGGGGCCTGCAGCGCTGGGGGCTGCAGCGCTGTGGGCGGGGCTGCAGCGCTGTGGGCGGGGCCTGTACAGCTGGGCGGGGCCTGCAGCGCTGTGGGCGGGGCTGCAGTGCTGTGGGCGGGGCCTGTATAGCTGGGCGGGGCCTGCAGCGCTGGGGGCGGGGCTGCAGCGCTGGGGGCGGGCTCACTGAGGTTCTGCAGCACGCGGTCCCGCTCCAGCTGGGTGTCCCGGATCTTGTTCTGCAGCAGGATCAGCTTCTCCTCGTACTGGTGCTTGAGCGTCTGCAGCCGCCGCTGGCTGTTCTCCAGCTCGTCGATCAGCTTCTGCTTGATCTCGATCTCGCACGTCAGGTCGGCCAGGTCGGCCTGGAAATTCACCTCTGCGGGCAGAGACGGGCCTGACCCGGGCGCCCGGCACCGGGGCAGGAGCGGCCCCGGGCGCCACCGCCCCCAGCCCAGCGCCCCCCCGGAGCTCGCCTCCCTGGTGCTGCCTGCGGTGCTCCGCTTCCTGCCCCCGGTCCCCGGCCCGGCCACCCGCTCTGTCCAGCAGCCTTTCCGGCCCCCCGCCCGGGCGCCCCGCGCACCCTTCGCCTCGGCGTCGGAGTCCGAGTCCACCAGGCTCTCCTCGCTGCCCGAGTCCTCGTCCTCGTCCTCGCGCCCCTCCTCCTCCTCCTCCTCACAGCCGCTCTCGTCCGGGTCCTCCTCCTCCTGCCCACCGAGCGCCATCAGGGGCCGGACCGGCCTCAGGAGGGGCACCCAGAGCAGAGGCCGGTCCGGACTCCCCGCAGGCGGGAGACGGGGGTGGGGTGTGGGGTCCTCGTCGGGGCCCTTGTGCCACCCCCGAACTGGAGGGAGCCCCCCCCACCCCGTCCGGGCAGTGACCCCCCACCCGCACTGGGATCCCGGGGGGGACTGAGGGATGGAGGTCACCATGGTAACCAGCAGAGCGAGCAGGAGGCAGACCAAGCACCCCCCCCCCCCCCCTTGTGCACAAGGAGGGCTGCAGGAGTGGATGAGTGTGCGGAGGGGAGGGAGGGGAGGGGAGGGGAGGGAAAAGCAGGGGAGGGGAGGGGAAGGAAAGGGAGAAGAGGGGAGGGAAGGGGAGGGGAGCGGAGGGGAGGGGATGGAGGGATCAGGCTCACCTCCTCCACCTCGTTGTCCTCGTTCTCGTCCGTCTCCTCGCCGTGGTCCGGCTGGAGCTTCGCCCTCTTTTTGAAGGCCTCCTTCTCCGGGCTAGGGGGGGGAGGGGGGGAGGGGGGCAGGCGGGGTCAGGGGGCACACCTGCCTGAGCAGGGAGTGGGGGTGGGGCTGGGGGGGAGGCTTGTCTTGTCCGGGGGTCACAGGACAGGACCAGGTTCCGGCTCTGCAGCGTCCGGCCGCCCCTCCTGTCCCCCGGCCATAGACACCGGGCCCTCCACCCCCACCCCCACCCCCTGGATCCTCCACCCCCCTGTCCCGGGCTCTCCGCCCCCCGCTCCCCGGCCCTCCGCCCCCCCTCTCCACGGGCCCTCCCCCGGGCCGCCCCTCCTCTCACCCGGCCCTCCGCCCCCCCCCCTCTCCAGGGCCCTCCGCCCCCCTCGTCCCCGGCCCTCCGCCCCCCTCTCCCGGGCCCTTCCGCCCCCCTCTCCCCGGCCCCTCATCCGCCCCCCTCCGCCCCCCTCTCCCGCCCCCTCCGCCCCCCTCTCTCCCGGGCCCTCCGCCCCCCTCCTCTCCCCGGCCCCTCCGCCCCCCTCTCCCCGGCCCTCCGCCCCCCTCTCTCCCGGCCCTCCGCCCCCCTCTCCCCCGCCCTCCCGCCCCCCTCTCCCCGGCCCTCCGCCCCCCTCTCGCCGGGCCCTCCGCCCCCCTCTCCCCCGCCCTCCGCCCCCACGCCCCTCATCCAGGGCCCTCCGCCCCCCTCTCCCCGGCCCCTCCGCCCCCCTCTCGCCGGGCCCTCCGCCCCCCTGTCCCGGGCTCTCCGCCCCCCTCTCCCCCGCCCTCCGCCCCCCTCTCCCGGGCTCTCCGCCCCCCTCTCCCCGGCCCTCCGCCCCCTCTCTCCCGGGCCCTCCGCCCCCCTCTCCCCGGCCCTCCGCCCCCCCGTACCCGGCCCCCGACCCCCCTCTCCCGGGCTCTCCGCCCCCCTCTCCCCGCCTCCCGCCCCCCTCTCCCCGGGCCCTCCGGCCCCCCTCTCCTCTCCCCGGCCCTCCGCCCACCCCTCTCTAAGTTCCGGGCCCTCCGCCCCCCTGACCCGGGCTCTCATCCGCCCCCCTCTCCTCCCCCCGCCCTCCGCCCCCCTCTCCCCGAGGCCCTCCGCCCCCCTCTCCGGGCCCGGTCCCGCCCTCCGCCCCCCCCCTCTCCAGGGGGGGGCCCTCCGCCCCCCTCCTCCCCCGCCCTCCGCCGCCCCCTCTCCCCCCGGCCCTCCGCCCCCCCCCCTCTCCCGGGCCCACCGCCCCCCCTCTCCCCGGCCCTCCACCCCCCTCTCCAGGGCCCTCCGCCCCCCTCTCTCCCCCCCCGCCCTCCGCCCCCCTCTCGTCCCGGGCCCTCCGCCCCCCCCTCTCGCCCCCGCCCTCCGCCCCCCTCTCCCGGCCCTCCGCCCCCCTCTCCCGGGCTGCATCTCCGCCCCCCTCTCCCGGGCCCTCCGCCCCCCTCTCCCCGGCTCTCCGCCCCCCTCTCCCCGGCCCTCCCGCCCCCCTCCTCCCCGGCCCCTCCGCCCCCCTCTCCCCCCCCGGGCCCTCCGCCCCCCTGTCCCGGCTCTCCGCCCCCCTCTCCAGGGCCCTCCGCCCCCCTGTCCCGGGCCCTCCGCCCCCCTCTCCCGGGCCCTCCGCCCCCCTCTTCCACCCCGGCCCTCCGCCCCCCTCTCCCCGGCCCTCCGCCCCCCTCTCCCCGGCCCTCACCGCCCCCCTCCTCCCGGGCCCTCCGCCCCCCTCTCCCCCGCCCGGCCCTCCGCCCCCCTCTCCCCGGCCCGCCCTCTCCGCCCCCCTCTCCCCGGCCCTCCGCCCCCCTCCCCCGCCCTCCGCCCCCCTCTCCCCGGCCCTCCGCCCCCCTCTCTCCCGGGCCCTCCGCCCCCCTCTCCCCGCCCTCCCGCCCCCCCCCTCTCCAGGGCCCTCCTCCGCCCCCCTCTCTCCCCCGGCCCTCCTCCGCCCCCCTCTCCCCGGCCCTCCGCCCCCCTGTCCCGGGCTCTCCGCCCCCCTCTCCCCCGCCCTCCGCCCCCCTCTCCCGGCCCTCCGCCCCCCTGTCCCCGGCTCTCCGCCCCCCTCTCCCCGGCCCTCCGCCCCCCCCCCCCAGGGCCCTCCCCCCTCTCTCCCGGGGCCCTCCGCCCCCCTCTCCCGGGCCCTCCGCCCCCCTCTCCCGGGCCCTCCGCCCCCCTCTCCCCGGCCCTCCGCCCCCCTCTCCAGGGCCCTCCGCCCCCCTCTCCCCGCTCTCCGCCCCCCTCTCCCCCCCCGCCCCCCGTCCCGGGCCCTCCGCCCCCCTCTCCCGGGCCCTCCGCCCCCCTCTCCCGGGCCCTCCGCCCCCCTCTCCCCGGCTCTCCGCCCCCCTCTCCCCCGCCCTCCCGCCCCCCTCTCCCGGGCCCTCCGCCCCCCTCTCCCGGGCCCTCCGCCCCCCTCTCCCGGGCCCTCCGCCCCCCTCTCCCCGGCCCTCCGCCCCCCTCTCCCGGGCCCTCCGCCCCCCTCTCCCCGGCCCTCCGCCCCCCTCTCCAGGGCCCTCCGCCCCCCTCTCCCGGGCCCTCCGCCCCCCTCTCCCCGGCTCTCCGCCCCCCTCTCCCCGGCCCTCCCGCCCCCTCTCCAGGGCCCTCCGCCCCCCTCTCCCCGGCCCTCCGCCCCCCCTCTCCGCCCAGCGGACAGCGGCAGCAGGCGGCTCTGCCCCGGGGACCCCGTTGGCGGCTCCGCCCCGATGGCCCCGGTGACCCCGGGCTCGCTCGCCTCTTCCTCCGCTGCCGGACCTCCTTCTTCTTGAGGCGCTCCAGGTCCTGCTTGGCCCGGCGGATCACGTCCGCGGCGTCCTCCATGGGCCCGGCCGGGCCCCCCAGCCCCGGGGACGCGCCCGGCGGGAAGGGGCCCCGCGCGGCCGCCCGGGACAGGCTGCGCCGCAGCGACTCGTTCATGGCCTCGCTCTCCAGCAGCTTGGTCCTGGGGGGGGCGGGGGGCGGGTGAGCGGTCCCCTCGCCGGCCCAGCCCCCCGTCCCGGGTCCCAGGGTGCCGGGCGCCCTCACCGCAGCTCCTCGATCTCCCGGATGTAGGTCTGGATCAGGGCGCCGATGGCCTCGTTGCCGTCACCTGGGGGGAGGGAGCCACAAAGGCAACGTCAAGCCCGGCTGGTGCGGCTCAGGGGTGAGCGCGGGCCTCTGACCCAGGAGGTCATGGGTTCGATCCCCGGTCAAGGGCACAGTGTGGGGGCGTGCAGGAGGCAGCCCATCCATGATTCTCTCTCTCTCTCTCTCTCATCAATAAAAACATATATTATTTTTATTCTATTTATTTGTAAAAAATATATTTTATCGATCTTTTTACAGAGAGGAAAGGAGAGGAAGAGAGAGCTGGAACACTGATGAGAGAAAAACATCGATCGGCTGCCTCCTGCACGCCCCCCACCGGGGATGTGCCCGCCACCAAGGTCCATGCCCTTGACCGGAATCGAACCCGGGACCCTTCAGTCCGCAGGCCGATGCTCTATCCACCGAGCCAAACCGGTTTCGGCAAAAACATATATTTTTTAAAAAGTTAAAATTGATTGGGAGCAGGTGCATGCATGAGCGGATCGGTGAGCTCCTGGGCTGGCCTCGCCCGCCCGTCTCCCGGCCGGGGGGCGGGGAGGGGAGGGGAGGGGAGGGCGCCCTGACCCTGGCGCCCACTCACCGGCCTTGGCCAGCAGCAGGCTGGCCTCCTGGCTCATGAGCTGGGTGACGCGGCTGTTGATGGCGTCGATGGCCTCCTGCATGGCCTTGACGCGCAGGCGCAGCGCACCGTTCTCCTTCTGCAGCATGGCGTTCTCCCGGAACAGGTCGCTGTAGCCCTCGCCGTCCTCCCCGGCCACCCTCTTGCCCTGGGGGGGGGGGGGGAATGGGGAGGAGCCAGGTGCCTCAGCCACAGGGAGCCGTGTCCACACCCTACAAGGCCTGCCCCCCGTGCCCCCGCCCATCGCTCCTTCCTGCCGCCGAGGCCACGGAAAGGACCCCTCCTCCAGGAAGCCCTCCCTGACCACCCGGGAGGGAGGGCCGACGCTCCGCTCTGCCTCCCCGGCCCGGCTGGCCCCGGGCTGCTCTGCTCTGTGAGTGTGTGTGTGTGTGAGTCTGTGTGTGTGCGTGTGTGTCTGTGTGTGTGTGTGAGTGTGTGTCTGTGTGAGAGTGTGTGTCTTTGTGTGTGTGTGTGTGTGAGAGAGTGTGTGTGTGTGTCTGTGTGTGTGTGTCTGTGTGTGTGTGTGAGTGTGATTGTGTGTATGAGTATGAGTGTGTGTGTGTGTGTCTGTGTGAGAGTGTGTGTCTCTGTGTGTGTGTGTGAGAGTGTGTGTGTGATTGTGTCTGTGTGTGTGATTGTGTGTGTATGAGTGTGTGCGTGTGTGTGTGTGTGTGTCAGTGTGTGTCTGTGTCTGTGTGAGTCTGAGTGTGTGTGTCTCTCTCTGTGTGTGTACGTGTGTGTCTGTGAGTCTGTGTGTGTGCGTGAGTGTGTCTGTGTGTGTACGTGTGTGTTTGAGTGTGTCTGTGTGAGTGTGTGTGTGAGTCTGTGTGTGTGCGTGTGTGTGTCTGTATGAGTGTGTGTGTTGACTGTGTGTGAGTGTGTGTCTCTGTGTGTGTGTGTGGTGTGTGTGTCTGTGTCGGTGTGAGTCTGAGTGTGTGTGTCTCTGTGTGTACGTGTGTGTGCATGAGTGTGTGAGCATGTGTGTGTGGTGTGTGTACGTGTGTGTGCGCGGGCGCTCACCGCCTTGTACTCCAGCAGCTCCATCTGCAGGCGGGCGATCTCGGCCCGCAGCGCGCTGATCTGCTGGCTGGTCTTGTCCTGGTTCACCACCACCTTGTTCTTGATGTTGCGCGCCCGGTTGGCGTACTTGAGGGTGTTGAGCGTCTCCATGAAGTCCCGGTCCGAGGGACTCACGCAGGCGATCATGATGGTCTGGCTGGGGGGGGGGGCGCAGCAGGGGAAGTGAGGGTCCCGGGCACAGCCGGCTCCCCAGGAGCTGGCCTCAGAGCAGAGCACCTACTCCCCCCCCCCCCTGTCGCCTGAGGACTGGGCTTCACGGGGCAGAACTGGGAGGTGGGGACCCTCACCCCCACAGAGCAGGTGGTGGGCAATGTCGGGGCGACTGTGAGGGGCCAGCGCCCGAGGGACGGCCTGCACCTCTTTACCGTTTTCCATCTACTATCTGGACTCTGTCACCTTTGTGTTTTTTAAAAAATATATTTTATCCATTTTTCACAGAGAGGAAGGAAAGAGAGAGAGAGAGTCAGAAACATCCATCAGCTGCCTCCTGCACATGCCCCACTGGGGATGTGCCCGCAACCAAGGCACATGCCCTTGACTAGAATCGAACCCGGGACCTTTAGTCCACAGGCCGACGCTCTATCCGCTGAGCCACACCGGTTAGGACATCTGTCACCTTTTTATTGTTATTTTTATAATATATTCCTTTATTGATGTCAGAGAGGAAGGGCGAGGGAGAGAGAGAGATAGAAACATCCATGATGAGAGAGGATCACCGACCGGCTGCCTCCTGCACGCCCCCCACTGGGGACCCAGCCAACACCCCGGGCCTGTGCCCTGACCGGGAATCGAACCCTGACCTCCTGGTTCACGGGTCGACGCTCCTCCCCTTAGCCCCGCGGCCGGGCTGTCACTTCCTTCAGGGACTGTCCCTCTCCGGGTGCAGAGTCCCCACCTCCCCGCCGAGGTCAGGGGGCGCCTCCCGGCCCCCGCGGCCCCCCGCAGCCCAGAGCGGGGTCTCCTTTCCGGGGGAGGGGCCTTCCCCTCACACCGCCCCTCCCTCTCCAGGAAGCCCCGCCCCCGCCGGTACCTGTTGCCGCCCAGCGAGTCCTGCAGCAGCCGCGTGAGCTTGGAGTCCCGGTAGGGCACGTGCACCGCCTTCTTGCTCTGGTCGCCCAGCGCGCTGATCACGTTGCCCAGGGCCAACTGCGGGGACGGACAGACGGGGGGGCTGGAGGGGGCCCGGGAGGGACCGCCGGGCCCTGGGCCGCCTGCACCGCCCCTCCAGCCCCGTCCCCCGCCCCGCCGCCCCGCCCCGCCGGGCCTACCAGGCCGCAGTTGATGGAGATGCCCTCCTTCGCCCGCTCGCCCGTGGCCCCCGTCCGCTTCAGCCGCTCGGAGCCCGCCAGGTCCACGAAATGGAACTTGGCCGTGAGGGTCTCGTACTCCGGGGCGGGCGCTGTGCCCTCGGGCAGCCCCGTCACCGCCTGGTGCACCTGCGGGAGGGGGCCGCTGACTGCGCCCGCCGGGCACAGGCCCCATCCCAGCACAGGCCCCTCCGGGGCACAGGCCCCTCCTGGGCACAGACAACTGACCCCGCCCGCTGGGCACAGGCCCCCCTGGGCACAGGCCCCTCCTGGGCACAGACAACTGACCCCGCCCGCTGGGCACAGGCCCTCCTGGGCACAGACAACTGACCCCGCCCGCTGGGCACAGGCCCCCCTGGGCACAGGCCCCTCCTGGGCACAGACAACTGACCCCGCCCGCTGGGCACAGGCCCTCCTGGGCACAGGCCCCTCCTGGGCACAGACAACTGACCCCGCCCGCTGGGCACAGGCCCTCCTGGGCACAGGCCCCTCCTGGGCACAGACAACTGACCCCGCCCGCCGGGCACAGGCCCCTCCTGGGCACAGACAACTAACCCCGCCCGCCGGGCACAGGCCCCCCTGGGCACAGGCCCCTCCTGGGCACAGACAACTGACCCCGCCCGCTGGGCACAGGCCCCCCTGGGCACAGGCCCCTCCTGGGCACAGACAACTGACCCCGCAGCTGGGCACAGGCCCCTCCCGGCACCGGTCTCTCCGGGCACAGGCCCCTCTGGGTACAGGCCCCTCCGGGCACAGGCCCCTCCGGGCACAGGCCCCTCCGGGGCACAGGCTCGCCTCCTCCCCAGGGCCTGGGCCCTCACCGGCTCGGGCCGGGCGCACACGCGCGTCTGGCACAGGTGGATGGTGAAGATGGCGTGGGAGCGGGAGCTCTGCACGTTCATCTGGGTGCTGGCCGTGGTGCGGGACAGGGCGCCCTGCCGCAGGCACTGGATCAGCTGGGGGGGGGGGGCGGCTGTGAGGTCTCCGGCCGGCCCGCCCCCCGCCCCCGCCCCGGCCCCCACCCCCGCCCGGGCCCCCGCCCCCGCGCACCTCCTCCTGGGAGCTGATGAGGCGGGAGGTCACGCCCGTGGTGTAGATGCCGCCCTGCGCGTCCTCATGGACCTTGATGTTGGAGCGGCGGTGCCGGGCCTCGGGGTCGCGGGCGGCGTCGAAGAGGTCGAGGATCTCCTCGTTGTAGAGCTGGGGGCGGGGCGGGACAGGGCTGGGCTCCGCTACGGGCCAGCGGCTCCCTCTGCGGCGGGGAGACCGAGGCCAGCCCTGCGCCCTCCCCCCAGGTTCTGGGTTCAGGGCCTTTGGCCCGGACGGGGGCCTGGAGGGGCCGGGCGGGACCGGGCGCCCCTTCGGACGCGGAAACCCCTTCCCGGGTCCCCCACGGCCTTCCGGCTCCGCGGCTCGGCCCTCTGCCCGGAGGAGAGCCGGGCTCCCGTACCCCCTCCGCCCGCCCGCCGGCCCGCGGCCCGCACCTCCAGGAACTGGGCGCTGACTTTGAACTCCGGCCGCGCCAGGCCCTGCTCCCGCGCCCGCCGCTGGCGCTCGGCGATGCCGCCGAAGAGGTGGGCGATGGCCCGGGGCACGATGCCCTGCTCCTCCGCCGCCGCCGCCGTGTCGAAGCCGGTGCCCATGGTGTACGTCTTCCCGGCCCCCGTCTGCGCCGGACCAGGGCGGTGAGCCGCCGCGCCCGAACCCCCCGAATCCCGCCAGGGCCCCCCCTCCCCGCCCGCACGCGACTCCCGCCCGCGCCCCGGCTCCCGCCCGACTCCCGCCCGACTCTGCCCGCGCCCGGCTCCGCCCGCGCCCCGACTCCCGCCCGGGCCTGGTCCCAAACCCCACCCCAAGGCAGCTACTGGGGCTGAGAGCCTTCCCCCAGCCCCCCGTGGCATCCTGGGAGGACAGGCACGCCTGGGCCCCTCTGGGCCCGGGTTCCAGCTCTCGCCCGTCGCTGGGAGGAGGCCTCGGCGGGCGTGGTGATGGGCGTGGCCGTGGCCGGCGTGGCCGTGGCGGGTGTGGTGGCCGTGGCCGGCGTGGCCGCGGCGGCTCACCTGCCCGTAGGCCAGCACCGTGGCGTTGTAGCCCTCGAAGCAGCCCTCGATGAGCCTGCGCACGCAGGTGGCGTACACGTGCTCCTGCCACGTGTCCAGGTCGAAGACGAAGTCGTAGGTGAAGGCCTTGTCCTTGCCCAGCAGCACCTGCGGCTCGCCCGGCGTGACCGACGTGCAGACGTGGCAGCCCTCGATCTTCTCCTTGGGCAGCTGCGGCCGGATCCTGCCGGGAGCGGGAGCTGGTCAGCCCCGCCCAGTCTCCCCACCGCCGAGCCCCCAAAACTCCCAGCCCCCCGCCCTGTCTCCACCGCCGAACCCCCAAAACTCCCCCGCCCCCCGCCTGTCTCCCCACCACAGAACCCCCAAGAATCCCCCCGCCCCCGCCTGTCTCCCCACCACAGAACCCCCAAGAATCCCCCCGCCCCCCGCCTGTCTCCCCACCACCAAGCCCCAAAACTCCCCCGCCCCCCGCCTGTCTCCCCACCACAGAACCCCCAAGAATCCCCCCGCCCCCTGCCTGTCTCCCACTGCCGACCCTCCAAAACTCCCCGCCCCCCACCCCCCAAAACTCCCCCGCCCCCTGCCTGTCTCCCCACTGCCAAGCCCCGAGCCCTGACTCCCCACCGCCAACCCCCCAAAACTCCCTCGCCCCCGCCTGTCTCCCCACCGCAGAACCCCCAAGAATCCCCCGCCCCCCCGGGACCCCCGAGCTGGAGGAGGAGGAAGCTTAGTGAGCTCCCCCCACACCTCCCGTCGGCAAAGGACAGAGGCAGCTTTTGTACACGGACAATAATAAATAAAAAATTCAGCTGGTTTAGCTCCGTGGCTGAGCGTCGACCTAGGAACCAGGCGGTCAGGGTTCGGTTCCCGGTCCGGGCACAGGCCGGGTGGTGGGCTCCGTCCCCAGCGGGGGGCGGGCGGGAGGCAGCTGGTCCGTGATCCTCATCAGTGATGTTTCTCTCTCCCTCCCTCTCCTTTCCTCTCTGGAATCAATAAAAATAGCAGGCACTCCCCCTCCCACAGGGCGCCCCGGGCGAGTAGGGATGGGGATGGGGATGGGGATGGGGACGGGGACGGGGGACCGGCCTGGCCGCTCGGGGCTCCGGTCTGGAGGAGACCAGAGCCTCCTGAAGGCCTGGGGGCCGGAGCGCCTCCAGCTCGGATGGGGTGCCCCCTCTCCACCCCGCCCCGAGGCAGAGCCTGGCGGACATTCTTGGGAAGCAGCTCTGGTTTCTCACCCAGCATCCCCCGCCCCCCCTCCCGCAGGATCCAGCGAGGAAGGCCAAGCTGGCAGAGGGCGGGACCTCTAGCAGGGCCCCGGCCGCCACGGGAGGCCCACAGCCCAGAGCCCGGCGGGGTGGGGGGTGGGGGGTGGGTGTGGGTGGGAATGGGGGAGGGGGCTCCCCAGCGAAAAGGAAGAGAAGTGGCATCCGTTTGAGGGGGGCGCTAGGCACGGACGGGGCTACCTCCATCCGGCTGCCGCTTTCCTCGCTCTTTCAAGCCGCCGTTGCCATGACGACCTCGCCATGGCAACCAGATGTGAGTCAGGGAGCATGTGCGGCGGGATTGGCAGGGAGCACCTCCCCGATGCCTAAAGCGAAATGGGGGGGGGTGGGCGCCGATGCCCGGGGCTCCCCGCACCAGCCAGCCCCTCGCCGCCAGCTGAGCCTCACAATGAGCTGCTTGTCAGGCCGGCGCCCTGAGCCAACGTTCACCCCGAGGGGGAGAGAGAGCGAGGCCGAGCCGGCACTCAGCCGGGCCCGGGGCGCCCGCCTCCGAGCCACGGGGCCACCCAGCCACGGAGCCAGGCCTCCCGCCCTCCCGCCCCGCCCCGGGCTGGCCCAGGCCCCAGCTGTCTCAAGCTGCAGGCCTGGAGCTCACCTGAGCCCATCTGAGCCTGTCCCCTGCTCCGCGCTGGGGGGGAGGGTGTGTCAGGGGCGGGCAGGTGCTCCGGGCCCATGATCCCATCAACAGCGGCCTGGGTTCTCTCTCTCTCTCTCTCTCTCTCTCTCTCTCTCTCTCTATATATATAGATAGATAGATAGATAGATATAGATATATATAGATATATAGATATCTATCTATCTATAGATATATAGATAAGTAGATATATAAAATTGATGTCAGAGGGGAAAGGAGAGGAAGAGAGAGAAGCATCCATGATGAGAGGGAATCACTGACCGGCTGCCTCCTGCACGCCCCACACAGGGGATCCAGCCTGCAATCCGGCCTGTGCCCGGACCGGGAATTGAACCCTGACCCCCTGGTTCCTAGGTGGACACTCCATCATGGAGCCACGCCAGCAGTGTGTTTGCGCATCTTAAATGATGCCACGTTACTGTGGGGCCCAGGGCAGGGCCCGGACTCTGGGCTCAGGCTCCGGGCACAGGCTCTGGGCTCAGGCTCCGGGCTCAGGCTCCGGGCACAGGCTCCGGGCTCAGGCTCCGGGCACAGGCTCCGGGCTCAGGCTCCGGGCTCGGGCTTCGGGCTCAGGCTCCGGGCACAGGCTCCGGGCACAGGCTCCGGGCTCAGGCTCCGGGCTCAGGCTCCGGGCACAGGCTCCGGGCTCAGGCTCCGGGCACAGGCTCCGGGCTCAGGCTCCGGGCTCGGGCTTCGGGCTCGGGCTCCGGGCTCGGGCTCCGGGCTCGGGCTCCGGGCTCGGGCTCCGGGCTCGGGCTCTGGGCTCGGGCTCCGGGCTCAGGCTCCGGGCTCAGGCTCCGGGCTCAGGCTACAGGCACAGGCTCCGGGCTCAGGCTCCGGGCTCAGGCTCTGGGCAGGACCGGGCTCCCGCCCTCGACGCCCACAGCGCCCAGGCGAGCCCAGGGGCACGGGGTCAGGCCGGGCAGCGCTGCCGGCGGCCCAGCTCCCGCCAACGCCCACCATGCCACGTGGGCCGCTTTCGATGGGATTTCTGGATCCGATTCAAACGCCATTTAATTACCCCGGGCAGATGGCCGTGCGGGCGATCGGAGGAAATCGAATCAGGGTCCCTAGGGGCCGGGATGGGGGGGGTGCCGGGGGCGGGCAGAGGGCCGGCTGCTGCCCTGCCCGTCAGAGCCGGTCAGAGCCCGCGGCGCGGCCCAGGCACCTCCTGTGGGGTCCCCTGTGGTCAGAGAGGCCGCACACCGGCCCTCCCCCTCCCTCTCTGCAGTCGGTCCAGCCACGCCGTTAAAGAACGCCTCCATCACAGGGTGAACCACCGTTTCACGCAAGGCTGGCGAAAGTCACGATCTCTCGCTCCCGGCCCGGGTCAGCCAGGGCCTGGGGACCAGCCGTCCATCTCTCTGCACGGACTTCCTGGACCTGCCCCTCGGGCATCCTCCCCGAGCCCCACCCCTCGGGACCTCCATCCTGCAGGGGGGACGGGGAGGGGGGCCCGGAACCTCCCAGCACAGAGGCCGCCTGTTCCCGCCCTGCCCGGCAGCCGCACGGCGGGAGCGGAGGGAGGGCCCAGCTTCTCAGAGGCCGCGCTTGGCACGGGCGCGGGCACCGGCTGCCCAGCTCGGGGCAGCTGAGCGGGAGCCGGCGCTGAGGGTGGCCATTGCAGATGCCCCCCTCCCCCTGCCCCAGGAGAAGAGAGACCGGCTGCAGGGACCAGGGCCCACCCCCAGCTCGGAGCCAGAAGGACAGCTGAGCTCAGCGGATCCTTAGACCTCGGGGAGCCGGGCGGCCGGGCGGGAGGGAGGAGGGAGGACAGAGGACAGAGGGAGGACGGAGGACAGAGGACAGAGGGAGGACGGAGGACAGAGGACAGAGCTGGGGGAGGCGGCCGGGGACACGCAGACGCCGCTGAGGAGAATCTGGCCCCTGCGAAGGGTGCCCGGGGCCCCCCACAGGCTCCATGCCAGGAGGAGGGGGGACGGGGCCAGCTCCCCTCACGCCCACCTGATCCTCAGCGACAACACAGACAGCCGATCAATCATGTCACCCCCCCACCCCCCAGGCTCCGCCCGGCGAACTGGGGTCCTGGGGGTCTGCTCAGCTTCTCAGGCGGAATGCTGGCGAGGCCCCTTCTTTGTCTCCTAACCCACCTGACCCCCCCCCCCGGCCTTGGCCTTGGCCTTGAGCTCCTCCAGGCGCAGGTCACTGCAGGTCACGGCTGTGACAGGACAAGGGACCCGGGCCAGGACGGAGGGCGGCCCAGAGCCCCGCACCTCACCTCCCTCCACTCCCCTGGGGGCGCCTCCCCCCCCACGCCCCGGAAGCAGGACCCGGGACCTGAATCCTCCCGGGGTGTCTGCCCCTCGGGTACAAGCCAGGGTCCGAGAGGAATGAAGGAACCGGTTCACGGCCACACGCATACAAAGTGACAGGGCCTCCTGGGCAGACCCCGGGACCAGCCGTCCGCCCCGGCCCAGCCCGGGAGGGGAGCAGGGAGCACGCGTGGCTAGAGCGTTGACCTGCGGACTGAGCGGTCCCGGGTTCGATTCCGGTCAAGGGCATGGACCTCGGTCGCAGGCTCGGCCCTAGTTGGAGGCATGCAGGAGGCAACCAATCGATGTGTCTCTCTCACATCTGTGTGTGTGTCTCTCTCTCTCTCAAAAACAGTGGAAAGCCCTAGCCGGTGTGGCTCAGTGGATAGAGCATCAGCCTGCAGACTGAAGGGCCCCGGGTTCCATTCCGGTCAGAGCACAGGCCGGGGTTGTAGGCTCCATCCCCAGTGGGGGGCGTGCAGGAGGCAGCCGATCCGTGATTCTCTCTCATCACGGATGCTGCTATCTCTCTCTCCCTCCCCCTTCCTCTCTGACATCAATAAAATCTATTAAAAATGGAAAATACCTTCGGGTAGAAAGGAAAAGAACCCACACCCGGGCTGGCCTCCCCCCTCCGGTGGCCCCGTCACCACCCAGGCCCCCGGGAGACGCCCTGGGGACTCGGGGGGCAGAAGCCCGTCCGTGCTCTTCTCCTCGGGGGACCCCGAGTGCCTCTCTGAACCCCGACAGGAGCCCCAGAGGCCAGCGGACGGCCCGGGAGGGACAGAGACCGAGGCACATCACCGCCCTGGGCGAGCGCCCGGGAGCCCGGGGGGGAGGGGGGGGCAAAGGTGCCTGGACGCCCTGGCCTCCTGCCCTGCCCCACCCCGCCCACAGCCGCCATGGACACGCTATCCTGAAGGCGTGTGCGTGTGTGTGTGCGTGTGTGTGCACACACGTGCTCACATGCACGTGGCAGGGACGTGGCGCGGCCTGCGACCTCAGGTCTGCCGGGCGCTCTGAGTCACTGAGCTGCACGGTGACCTCAGGGCCCGGCTCGGAGACCGGCCAGATCAAAGGGGAGCCGGCCGCCCGGCCAGCCGGCGGGATTTAGATAAGCCGGGGGGGAGCGGGGAGGATGGAGCGGGGATGGAGGGACGGGATGGGGGAGGAGGGAGGGAAGTGTTTCCTGCTGCTCACGCCCGCTGGTCCCGGGATGGGGGGCGGGGGGCAGTCTCTGCCTTCTTCCTGGAAAGCCTCGTCCCCCGCGGCTCGGAGCCCGGGAACCCGCGCCCCCTCCTGGTGCCAGGGAACCTCGGTCCCGGTCCCGGGGAGGGCGGCCCCGCAGGAGGCACCCCCCCACCAGCTTCCCGAGGCTCAAAGGTGAGTCCGAGTCTCGAACCATCCCTGGCGGAACCTGCTGGGGGCCCGGCACCCCGGCCGGGTGAGAAACCGGCTGGAGAAACCGGCCCTCCGAGCCCGCACGCCCGCCTGGCGGGGCCTGCAGTGGCGCCTTGGCCGGGAGGGGAGCAGGACCGGAACCCGGACCCCGGCCGCTCCAGCCCCGCAGCCTCCGGAGCTGGCAGCATCGTCTTGCCGGCCGGGCGGGCAGCCTGCCAGCCGGCGGCAGAGGCAGGAGCCGCCCTCCCGGGGGAGTCTGGCCCACAGACACCGCGTGAGGCTGACAGCCCCCAGGAGGCGGCTTCCCGCCGGGGCCGGCCGGCTCTCCGACCGGCCGGGAGGTCCCGGCTCCGCTGCTGTGGCTCAGTGGTTACACATCGACCTGGGAACTGGGTCACGGTTCGGCCACCAGTGAGGAGCGGGGAGAGGCAGCTGATCCGTGACTCACTCTCATCATGGATGTTTCTCTCTTCCTCTCCGAAATAAAGAAAGAAAGAAATATATATATATATTTTTTAAATATATATATTTTATTGATTTTTTACAGAGAGGAAGGGAGAGGGACAGAGAGCTAGAAACATCGATGAGAGAGAAGCATCGATCAGCTGCCTCCTGCACGCCCCCCACTGGGGATGTGCCCGCCACCAAGGTCCATGCCCTTGACCGGAATCGAACCTGGGACCCTTCAGTCCGCAGACCGACGCTCTATCCACTGAGCCAAACTGGTTCCAGCAAGAAAAAAATGTATATATTTTTTAAATTGCAGTAATAATTGTATTAAAAAGTGAATAATAAAACAGGGTGTGGATCCGACAGGGGTGCTGGCCCAGTCGCTGCAGGGGTGCAGGGAGGGGAAGAGACAGAGCCCATGGCAGCCAGAGGCTCCTGCTGCCCCCATCCCCCCCCACCTTCTCTTGGCCTCTCGGACCCTCCCTGCCGTCCTCAGAGGAAGGACCCAGACAAGAAGGCTTTGTCCTGTGGGGTCAAAGGGCATGGGTTGAGGAGGCCCCGCAGGCCCAGGGAGGGGGTTCTGGGCTCCCCCAGGAAACCGCCGGGAAGGCTCGGTGTCAGCTCAGGGAGCATGGGGTTCAGGGCTGGGACCCCACCCCCTCCTGGAGGGGGATGTCCTTGATCTTCCTCTTTCACCCCAGAGTCCTGCCCAGGGACAGGCGGTCCACGGGGTGAGGGTGGGAGGCATCTGGGGGAGAGCTTGTCCATGCCCCCCCCAGGGCACCCGGATCTCAGCTGTCCCCCAGCAGCAGGGGGAGGGCACCCCCGAAAGGCTAACACCAGGAAGGGGAGGAAACGGGCCAGCAGAGAGGGTGCCAGTCGGAAGTTGGGGAGCAGGCAGGGGTGCGAGGAGGAGTTGAGAGCTAGGCCAGACCCGGCCCTGAGACGGACAGACCCCTCGGGACTCGGCCCTCGGGACTCGGCCTCGGCCGGGGGGCCTGGGAAGCACAGGCCCGGCTCAGGGACCGCCGGCTCCCGCCCGGTCTCTGGGCATCTGGCAGGGTTTCCCATGACCTCCCCGGAGACCGAGCGGCAGCGCCCGGGGCTCGGAGCCGGAGCGTGACAGCATCAGCATGTGGCGGGGAGGGCTCAGCACGGCCCCGGGGACCGGCCCTGCGGAGGAATGCAGAGCAACAGGCGCCGGGGCCGGCCTCGGGGACGGGGGTCTCGCCCACGGGCCCGGCCCCACGCCACCGGCCCGGGACGGACGGACACCGCACGTCCAGGGGAAAGGAGGCTCCCTCAGCACAGGAGGGAGCTGGGGTTTATTCTTTATTTCATTTTAATATATATATTTTATTGATTTTTCACAGAGAGGAAGGGAGAGGGACAGAGAGCTAGAAACATCGATGAGAGAGAAACATCGGCCAGCTGCCTCCCCCACGCCCCCCACCGGGGATGTGCCCGCAACCCAGGTCCATGCCCTTGACCGGAATCGAACCCGGGACCCTTCAGTCCGCAGGCCTGCGCTCTATCCACTGAGCCACACCATATTGATGTCGGAGAGGAAGGGAGAGACACACACCCATGAGGAGAGAGGATCAGGGACGGGCTGCCTCCTGCACGCCCCCCACTGGGGTTCGAACCCTGACCTCGCGGCTCCTGGGTCGATGCTCAACCACGGAGCCGGGCCGGGCCAGGCAGGGGTTATTTGTGGACATTTCACGCCTCGGCCGCTGTCCCCGTTCTGCGAAGGGGGAAACCGAGGCCCAGGCGGGGACGAACCGGCGCCCACGGCCCGCCCCGCCCTGCGCCCGGAGATGGAGGCCGAGGGTGTCCCGTGGGCACTTCCCCCGCCGGCCCGCCCGCCTCCCGGGCCGGTGCAGGTTTTGAAAAGCCGCCGTCCAAT
>CM072940.1:584205-646324 GCA_036971965.1 Nyctalus aviator | reverse complement strand
GCACGGAGATGCCCAGCGGGCTCATGGCGCCGGCCTGCACCAGCAGCTCCTCCAGCAGCCCGCTGCACACCACGAAGCAGTCGAAGCGGTTGAAGACGGACATGAAGTACTGGCGCAGGCCCAGCCCGCACATCTTCACCAGCATCTCCGCCGCGAACAGGCTCAGCAGCACGCGGTTGGCCACGTCTGGGGGGGGGGGCGGCGCGGGCTCAGCTCAGCGTCCCCCTCCTTCCCCCCGTCCTCCTCCGAAGGCCCCCCCGCCCCCCGGCCCCCGGCCTCCGAGCCTCTGCCCGGGGCGCCCTGCGCCCCCACTCCCTCCCCCCAGCACCCAGGGGCCTGGGGCACCTCTGACCACGGGAAGAACACGGACCCAGTCCGGCCCGCGTGGCTCAGGGGATGGAGCATCGACTTGGGAACCAGGAGGTCAGAGCACACCCCCCCCGGGGGTGGGCTCCATCCCCAGTGCGGGGCGCGTAGGAGGCAGGGGGGTGCGAAGGGGGTGAGCAATGGGTGAGCAGTGGTTGAGGGGGGAATGAGGGGGGGTGGGCAGAGGGGGAGCAGGGGTGCCCCACCTTGCGGGTGGGGGGGCGGGGGGTGGGCAGGAGGGTGAGGGGGGTGAGCAGGGAGGAAGGAGTTGGGGGGAGCAGGGGTGCCTCACCCTGCAGAGGGTGGGCAGGGGGTGAGCAGGGAGGTGGGCAGGGGGGTAAGTGGGGGAGCAGGGGGCGCCTCACCCTGCAGGTGGGTGGGCAGGGGTTGGGCAGGAGGGTGAGGGGGGTGAGCAGGGAGGAGGGAGTGGGGGGGAGCAGGGGTGCCTCACGCTGCAGAGGGTGGGCAGGGGGTGAGCAGGGGAGTGAGGGAGGGGTGGGCAGGGGGTGAGCAGGGGAGTGAGGGGGGTGGGCAGGGGGTGAGCAGTGAGGTGGGCAGGGGGTGAGCAGTGAGGTGGGCAGGGGGGTAAGTGGGGGAGCAGGGGGCGCCTCACCCTGCAGAGGGTGGGCAGGGGGTGAGCAGGGGGGTGAGGGAGGGGTGGGCAGGGGGTGAGCAGTGAGGTGGGCAGGGGGTAAGTGGGTAGGTGAGCTGGGGGCGCCTCACCCTGCAGGTGGGTCAGCCACGGCGGCTGGTTGTGGTGCTCGGAGGCGATGGACAGGGTGTTGAGCGCCACGATCAGGATCACCAGCCAGTAGAAGGCCCGGGACTTGACCACATCGTGGCATTTCCAGCGAAAGACACGGATCCACTGCCTCCAGTGCCGGCTGCGGGCGGGGGAGGCAGAGGCCACGTTAGCCAAGCCCCTCCCTCCAGGCCGCCCCTGCCACGCCGGATCGGACCCCCCTCCCCCCCCCTGCCTCTGGTCATGGGAGTGGTGGAGCCGGCTGGCCTGCAATCTCAGGTCTTTTTTTTCTTTTTTCTTTTTTAAAATATATTTTATCGTTTGTTCACAGAGAGGAAGAGAGAGGGATAGAGAGCTAGAAACATCGATGAGAGAGAAGCATCCACCAGCTGCCTCCTGCACACCCCTCACCGGGGATGTGCCCGCAGCCAAGGTCCATGCCCTTGACCAGAATCGAACCTGGGACCTTTCAGTCCACAGGCCGACGCTCTATCCACTGAGCCACACCAGGATACAGGGCTGGGAGGAGCCTGAGGATGGGAGGAGCGGGAGAGGGGGGCATGGGAGGAGCAGGGAGGGATGGGAGAAAGGGGAATGGGAGGAGGGGGGATGGAAGGAGGGGGGATGGGAGGAGGAGGGAGGGATGGGAGAAGGGGGGATGGGAGGAGGGGGGATGGGAGGAGCTGGGGGGCGGGAGGAGGGGGCGCTGGGAGGAGCGGGGCTGGGAGGAGACTCACACGAACTGAATGACCTTGTTGAGGCCCTCGATCTCATACAGACTCTCCGTGTCCGAGCCGCCTTCCTCCAAGGACAGCCTCCCTGGACAGGACAGGCTCCGAGTCCGACCTCTGATCTCCGGGCTGGGCCCCCGTGGGCCCGGCTCCCCTGCTCCCCCAGGGCCCCCCGGGACCAGAGGGAGGGCCCCCCACCCCCCAGCTCCCCCAGGGCCTCCCGGGACCAGAGGGAGGGCCCCCCGCCCCCCTGCTCTCCCAGGGCCTCCCGGGACCAGAGGGTGGGCCCCCCGCCCCCCTGCTCCCCCAGGGCGGCCCCCCGGGACCAGAGGGAGGGCCCCCCGCCCCCCTGCTCCCCCAGGGCGGCCTCCCGGGACCAGAGGGAGGGCCCCCCGCCCCCCTGCTCCCCCAGGGCGGCCTCCCGGGACCAGAGGGAGGGCCCCCGCTCCTCCCGCCTCCCCGGGGGTGGGGGTCACAGGGCAGGGGGTGCTCCCTGCGGGGGCAGCGGGAGGGCCTGGCCGCACCCTCTCGCAGGTCCTCCGCGTCCATGACCTCGCCCTGCGTGATCCAGCTCATGTAGCCGCGCAGGTCCTCGTCCAGCTGCTGCTTCTCCCGCAGCTTCTGGAAGGTTCCCCGGGACTTGGCCTTCTCGCGCTCCTTGGTGAACTCCCTGTGGGGGGGGAGGAGGGAGGAGGGGAGGGAGGAGGGGGAGGAGGGGAGGAGGGGAGCAGGCACAGAGCGGGTAGGTCAGTGGGCGGAGTCATACCGCCAGCAGGCACCAGCAGGCTGGGCCCACCTCGCTCCGGAGCCGGGGCTGAGCGGGAGCCACGCGGACCCGGTGCTGAGCCCCGGCTGCTCCGGGGCCATAGCGGGGCTGAGGGACAGGGGACGGGACACAGGGCTGGGGGCAGGGAGAGGAATTAAACCCGGACCGGCTCCCGCCTGCGCCTCCGTCTCCTCCTTCTGACCAGGGAGCACCTCCCGGCTCAGAGGGATGCAGGGAAGAGCGGAGGGTCTGGTGCTGGTCTCCCTGCCCTGGTCCCGCTCCTTCTCCTCCTTATCCATCCTCCTCCTCCTGCTCCTCCTCCTCCTGCTCCTCCTGCTCCTCCTCCTGCTCCTGCTCCTCCTGCTCTTCCTCCTCCTGCTCCTCCTCCTCCTGCTCCTCCTCCTGCTCCTGCTCCTCCTGCTCCTCCTCCTCCTCCTCCTCCTCCTGCTCTTCCTGTTCCTCCTCATCCTTCTCCTCCTCCTCTCCTCCTCCTCCTGCTCCTCCTGCTCCTCCTCCTGCTCCTCCTCTGTCCTCCCTCCTTCCACTTTTTCCTATTCCTTCTCCTCTCCCTCCTCCCACTCCCCCTGCTCCTCCTCCCCTCCCCCGCCCCTCCTCACCCGCTCAGCACGCCCAGCACCAGGTTGAGGATGAAGAAGGAGCCCAGCAGGATGAGGGTGACGAAGTAGATCCAGGGCCACTCATTGCCGATGGCGTCGTTGACCTGGGGGGACAGATGGGGTCTCACCCCGGACCTGAGCAGCCCAGCCCCCGAACCCGGGATGGGGAGGGAGGCGGGGGCCGCACCCAGTACAGCACGTCGGTCCAGCCCTCCATGGTGATGCACTGGTACACGGTGAGCATGGAGAAGCCGAAGTTGTCAAAGTGCGTGATGCCGTGGTTGGGCCCCGGCCAGCCGCCCCGGCACTCGCTGCCGTTGATGGTGCAGGGACGGCCCGAGCCGGTGCGGGCGCAGGGCGACGGCTTCTCGTTCTCCTCCGTGGCCACCACGTCTGCGGGCGGTGCGTGGACCACGGGTCACGGGCCACGGACCACGGACCACGGACCACGGATCACGGATCACGGATCACGACAGGCGGGAGGCGGGGCGAAGGGGGAGAAACGCCGTTAAAATGGCTGTGTGACCGCCCGGCCGGCGTGGCCCAGGGGCTGAGCATCGACCTATGAACCTGGGGTCAGGGTCGCTCCTCAGAGGGGAGGCCCTGGGTCCCCGGCCCCGGCCCCAGCCCCGGCAGAGCTGGTCCCGGGCCCTGGTCCCGGACAGACCTTCCCCACGGCTCACAGGCTCCGTAACTGCGGGCCAGTGACCGAGTCTCAGTTTCTCTGCCTGTGAAACGGGAGCAATGCCCTCGGCCGCAGGGCGATTCCCTGGGTCCGCTCTCTCCAAAAATCAATGCCCTCACCGTTGTGGCTCAGTGGATAGAGCGTCGGCCTGAGGACTGAAGGGCCCTGGGTACGATTCCGGTCAAGGGCACGGACCTTGGCTGCGGGCACATCCCCGGGGGGGGCGTGCAGGAGGCAGCCGATCCATGGTTCTCTCTCCTCATGGATGTTCCTCTCTCTCTCCCCCTCTCCCTCCCTCTCTGAAATCCATAAAAATAAACGGAAAGAAGCCCCAAGAGCGAGGTTGCATGTCCTAAGGGCCGTGGTCGGCAAACTGCGGCTCCCGAGCCACAGGCTGCTCTTTGGCCCCTGAGTGTAGCTCTTCCACAAAACACACCGGGGATGGAGCCTGCAACCCGGGCCTGGGCCCTGACCGGGAATCGAACCCTGACCTCCTGGTCCTAGGTGGACGCTCCACCCCGGAGCCACGCCGGCGGCTCCTGTGGGGTCTTCATGGCGGGCAGGCGGCTCCCCCTGAACTGTCCGGGGTCCCCCCTGCCCTCCCCCCGGCTAGGGCTGACTGGTGGCGGCTCCCCTGAGCTGTCCGGGGTCCCCCCTGCCCCCTCCCCAGCCGGGGCTGACCGGTGGTGGCTCCCCTGAGCTCTCCTCCCCACCCCCGCCGGGGCTGACCAGTGGGTGGCTCCCCTGAGCTGTGCGGGGTTCCCCCTGCCCCCTCCCCGGCTGGGGCTGACCGGTGGCGGCTCCCCTGAGCTGTCCGGGGTCCCCCCTGCCCCCTCCCCGGCCGGGGCTGACCGGTGCCGATGTAGTAGCAGGTCTTGTGCATCTTGCCCTTGAAGAGCTCGAGGCCGATGATGGCGTAGATGGTGACCATGAAGAGGACCAGCAGCGCGATGTGGAACAGCGGCAGCATGGCCTTGAAGATGGAGTTGAGCACCACCTGCAGGCCTGGGAGGGGGACGCGCAGGGCGAGGGTCAGCTCCCCCCGTCCCCACACCCCGGGACCCGCCCGGCCACCCGGGGAGGAGGGGGGGACCCAGCCCCGGGCGGGGCGCAGGCTGGGAGGAGGGGGGGGCCCCAGCCCGGGGGGGGGATAGGTGGGGGAGCGGGGGGGGGGGGGGGTCGGGGGGTCCGGGCCCACCCAGGGAGGAGAGGGGACCCGGCCCCGGGTGGGGTGCAGGTAGGGCGCAGGAGCAGGAGGGGGAGGGGGAGGGGCAGGGGGGACAGGGCCACCCAGGGAGGAAGGGGGGACCCGGCCCTGGGCGGGCGCAGGCTGGGGAGCAGGAGGGGGTGGGGGCGGACAGGGCCACCGAGGGAGGAAGGGGGGACCCGGCCCCGGGCAGGGACAGGCTGGGGCGCGGGCGCAGGAGCCGGAGCGGGGGAGGGGCAGGGGGACGGGCCACCCACTGGGCACGCCCGACACCAGCCGGAGGGGGCGCAGCACGCGGAAGGCCCGCAGCGCCTTGACGTCCAGCCCGGCGCCCTTGCTGCTCAGCGGCGTGGTGTTGCTCTGGATGAGGTTCACCTGCTCCAGGATCACCGTGAACACCCTGGGGGCGTGGGGGGGGGGCGGGGGGTCAGGGGGCGCGGGCCGGCGGGGACCCCGTGTGCCCTCGGACTGCCCCCCAGCCCCCCCGCCCGCCTCACCCCAGGAAGACGATGATGAAGTCCAGCACGTTCCAGCCGCTGCGCAGGTAGGCGTCGGGGTGGCAGGCGAAGCCGTAGGCGATGATCTTCATGGCGGCCTCGATGGAGAAGACGATGAGGAAGAAGTACTCCAGCTTCTCCTGCGGGCGGGGAGCGTGGGGGGGGGTGGCCGTGTCTCCTCTGAGCCCCCTGAGCCCTGCCCCTCCCTCCGGGCACACGGCCCCCCGGGCGCGGGACCTCCGCGCCCGCCTGAGTTCCCCCCCCCACTGCCCCCACCTCGCGGCCCGCGGGCCTGCCCTCGGCGTCAGCCCTCCCGGAGGCCTGTGCTCGCACCCGCGTCTTTCTCTCTGTCCGCAAGGACCCCTCTCCACAGTCAGTCCCAGGCCTGTGTCTATCCTGTTCTGTTTTTCTAAAATATATATATATATTTCATTTATTTTTTTCACAGAGAGGAAGGGAGAGGGAGAGAGAGCCAGAAACATGGATGAGAGAGAAACATCGACCAGCTGCCTCCTGCGCGGCCCCCACCGGGGATGTGCCCGCCACCGAGGTCCGTGCCCTTGACCGGAATCGAACCCGGGACCCTTCCGTCCGCAGGCCGGCGCTCTATCCACTGAGCCGCACCGGCCGGGGCCGTTTCTATCCTGTTGGCCTTCCATCCTACCCCCTGAAGCATCAGCTCTGTGAAGTGTGGGGACTGTCCTTTTTTTAAAAAAAAAAAAAAAAATGTTTTTTTAATTCTCCCGCCCGGGGCCCGGGATTGCGTGAACACGTGAGCCGTCGGGAGCCGGGGGGCGGGCAGCGTCCGGCCGCGGGCCCCAGGCGGCCGTGACGCCATGTGGTCTGGCTCTGCCGAGGCGCGAGGGGTGAGCTCATGGCGTGGCTGACCACCCGCAGCGCGGCTGGGGGGGGGGAGCGTGGACCTGTGAACCAGGCGGTCCAGGTTCAAGTCCCGGTCAGGGCACAGGCCCGGGCGGCGGGCTCCATCCCCCGTGGGGGGCGTGCGGGAGGCGGCCGGTCCGTGATTCTCTCTCATCACGGACGTTTCTCTCCACCCCTCCCTGCCTCTCTGACATCGATACAAATATACTTATTAGTAATAATCGAAGAATGTACAGAGCTTTCTTAACAGGACAAACAAAAGGTGGGCTGATGGGGGGGACACAGTCCCAGAACCCGCCCCGCGTGCCGTTCAGAGGCTTTTCCCCAAAGGGGGGGTGGGGGTGGGGGCGGGGGGCTGCTGTCCCGGCCGGCCGCCCGCAGGAGTGGGGCCGCCTCGGCCGGGGGCCTGGAAGATGAGCCGCCGGGGGTGAGGCAGCGGCTATATTTGGCCCCATGAGCTCTGGCCCCGAAGCCCAGGCCTGAGCAGGTGAGCCCTGCCTCCCCGCCCCCCCGCCCCCCCCAGGTCTGGGCTGGGGCCTCAGCGGGGGGCAGGGGGGGGCTGGGGCCTCAGCGGGGGGCAGGGGGGCTGGGGCCTCAGCGGGGGGGTGTGGGGGGGCGGGAGGGCTGGGGCCTCAGTGGGGGGGGCCTGGGGCCTCAGCGGGGGGGGGGGGGGCTGGGGCCTCAGGGGGGGGGGGGGGAGGGCTGGGGCCTCAGCGGGGGGGGGGGGGGGGCTGGGGCCTCGGGGTGGGGGGAGGGCTGGGCGGGCAGAGGCAGCGTCCCGGGCCCCTCTGTGCACAGGGGGACAGGGGTGGACGCTCGGGGACAGAACAGCCTGGAGGTGGACACTGGGGTCCACGCCATGGATGGGGGCCGGGGGCAGGGCGGGAGGGTGCTGCCGGAGGAGGCCAGCACGGAGGCGGAGGGCCCAGCGGGGCGGGTGCTGGGTGTCCCCGTCCACGCTCCGTGGGTGAGGGTGGGGGTGGGGATGGGACAAGCACGGTGTCTCTGGGGGAGCGGGCGGTGTAGGGGGGGGGCTTCGGGCCATTTAGCCAGGACTCTGGTCGGAGGCCCTGCCCCCCACCTGCCCCCCCCCCAGGTCCTGGCCCCTGGCCGGGCGAGGGAGCCGCGCCGCCTGGCACATTCCTGACCCTATAAAAAGGCAGCGTGTCAGAGGCCCGGCCGCAACCTGAGCCCAGCAAAGCCCCGGGGGCGGGGGCGGGGCGGGGCCTCGGTGAGGCCGGGAGGGGCCACCCCCACCCTGGGCAGTACTGACCACCGTTAGCAAAACTCATCCAGCCCGGCCGGCGGGGCTCCGGGGCCGAGCGTCCACCTAGGAGCCAGGAGGTCAGGGTTCGATTCCTGGTCGGGGCACAGGCCCGGGGTTGTGGGTTCGATCCGCAGTAGGGGGTGTGCAAGAGGCAGCTGATCCATGATTCCCTCTCCTCGTGGATGTTTCTCTCTCTCCCCCTCTCCCTTCCTCTCTGAAATCAATCTATCTATCTATCTATCTATCTATCTATTTATCTATCTATCTATCTATCTATCCATCTATCTATCTAAGTGTGTGTTTTTTTAAGTGTTTATATGAGTCTCTGGCTGTGGGTGAGTGTGTCCTTCAGTGTACGCCTGTTTTCTCTCCCCTAATCCATGGGGAGGAGGTGGAGGGGGTGGGACCGTCCCTGCAGCTGTGTGTGGTTCTATCACGGGTTACAGGCGGGGGCTGGGGGGGGTGGGGAGGGGAGAAAGGGGTGCAGGACCCCGAAAGGCCCTCCGCGGCCCGTCCTCAGCGGGAGAGGGCTCTGCTCTCCTGGTTCTATCCCCCGAGCCTCAGTTTCCGCATCTGTGAAATGGGACTTCTCCGCGGGGCAGGGCACGGTGCGCCCCCTGGCCGGCCGGGACGGAGGGCCTGCAGTGGTTTGGGGCGCCCTGTCCTTGGGGGGGGGGTCCCCGGGGCGGGGCGGGCGGGGGCGGGGCGGGGGCTCACCAGGCCGACGTTCAGGCTGTTGCTGTCGTCCTCCGGCATGGGCAGGTACACTGCCAGGGCCACACAGTTGGCGAAGATGGTCAGCAGGATGATGGTCTCGAAGGGCCTGGGCCGGGGTTAAGGACAGCTCCCCGAGGGAGGGGCGGGGTTTCGGGGCGAAGGGTCAGAGGGCGCCGGGGGCCAGCCTCGAGGAGGCTGTCCCGCTGGCGGGTGGCCCCGCCCACCCCCCCTCCCAGGCGGAGGGGGGCCTGGTCCCGGGTCTCGGGGTGCAGGGAGCCGCTGTCTCGGGGTCCGGTTCCGGCCGAGGCCCCTCAGCTCTGAGGGAGCCTGTGGGCTCCTCTCTCGGCCTCCGCCCCCCACCCCCTGCCCTCTCCCTGGAGCTTCTGCCGGGGAGGGCTCCCCCGGAGAAAGGGGGCGGGTGGGGGGCAGGCCGGGTGCCTGCTGGGCCCCCCGGCCGGAAAAGGGGGTGGTGGGCCGGCGACCCCTGAGCCTCGGGCCTGAGGACGGAGGGGCTGGCCAGCCCCCTGGACGGGCACCCCCAGATCCTCGCATCCCCCCGACACGCCCCCCATGCCGGGCCAGGGCGTGGCTCCGGGGTGGGGCGTCCACCTGTGAAGCAGGAGGTCAGGGTTCGCTTCCCATCAGGGCGCAGGCCCGGGCGCGAGCCCCCTCCCCAGGAGGCCGTGCAGGAGGCAGCCGGTCAGGGGTTCTCTCTCATTGGTGCTTCTGTCCCTCTATTCCTCTCCCTTCCTTGTTCTCCAAAATGAATCAATAAAAACACATTAAAAAAATTATTTTAGCTAAAGCCGGTTTGGCTCCGTGGAGTTCCTAACTCTCTATCTCTCTCCCTTCCGCTCTGTAAAAAAATCTATAAAATATATTTTAAAAAAATTTTTTTAAGAGAAAGAAGGAGGGGGTGGGAGGGCACCCCGCTCCCCAGAGGCTGCAGGTGCAGAGCTGGGAGAGAGGCCCCCCCACCACTCCTGACCAGACACGGGGACTGGATGGGGGGCTCGGTGGGGGGCTGGGTGGGGGGCTGGATGGGGGGCTGGATGGAGGACCGGATGGGGGGCTGGATGGGGGACTGGATGGGGGGCTGGATGGGGGACCGGATGGGGGGCTGGATGGGGGACCGGATGGGGGGCTGGATGGGGGACCGGATGGGGGGCTGGATGGGGGACCAGATGGGGGACTGGGTGGGGGGCTGGATGGGGTGCGAGCAGCTTTGGGGGCAGGGCTGGCTCTGACCTGGGCCCATGGTTCCCGAGTCCGCCTCCTCGCCCTCCCCCCCCCATCCCACCCCGAACAGCTGGCCGGAGCCCGGCCCCAAGCCCTTCAGAAACATCTCAAATATTCCCGACCCTCCCTGATGGTCCTCTCCGCCTCCTTCCTCCCTCCCTCCCTGACGGTCCTCCCTGCCTCCTCCCTCCCTCCTCCCTCCCTCCCTCCCTGATGGTCCTCCCTCCTCCCTCCCTCCTCCCCAAGAAACCCAGACACCCCTCTCCTCCTCCCGGAGCCCATGCCACAGAGGGGGTCTCCAGCACCCCCCTGAGCCAGGTGGGGTGCCGGCCTGTGCCTGGCCGCCCGGCCCCCACCCTCCACCCCACCCCCAGCCGCGGGTCCTACTCAGCTCCTCTCGCTCTTTCCCCCTTCCCCCGCTCCCATCAAGGGGAAGGATTCCCTGCAGCCTCCCCCACGTCACTGTGCCCCGCCTCGCTCAGAAGGGGGGCTGCTGCTTCGGAAACCTAAGGGGGCCCCGGCGATGTGGACAGCAGCCCCCGAGCGCCCCGCCTGCCACGGGCGGCCCCCATCTTCCTCCCCCACCCCCGCCCCACCCCCCACCGCCGCGGCCTCCGTCCCAGCGGCTCCCCGGGGACAGCCTCCGGGTCTCTGGCCCCGAGTGGCCCCCCGGGGACAGCCCCCTGTCTCCGGCCCCGGTGCTCCCCCGGGGACTGCCCCCCATCACCCGCCCCGTGGCCCCCCGGGGCAAGCCCCCCACCTCCTGCCCCGGTGCTCCCCCGGGGAACAGCCCCCCGTCTCCGGCCCCGGTGCTCCCCCGGGGACAGCCCCCCATCTCCGGCCCCGTGGACCCCCAGGGACAGCCCCCCATCTCCTGCCCCGGTGCTCCCCCGGGGACAGCCCCCCATCTCCGGCCCCGAGTGGCACCTCGGGGATTGCCCCCCGTCTCCGGCCCCGAGTGGCCCCCGGGGGGGGCCCCCCCCCTCCGGCCCCGTGGCCCCCGGGGACACCCCCCCGTCTCCGGTCCCCGTGGTCCCCGGGGACAGCCCCCGTCTCCGGCCCCGTGGCCCCCGGGGACAGCCCCCCGTCTCTGGCCCTGGTGCTCCCTTGGGGACAGCCCCCCGTCTCCGGCCCCATGGCCCCCGGGGACAGCCCCCCGTCTCTGGCCCTGGTGCTCCCTTGGGGACAGCCCCCCGTCTCTGGCCCTGGTGCTCCCTTGGGGACAGCCCCCCGTCTCTGGCCCCATGGCCCCCGGGGACAGCCCCCCGTCTCTGGCCCTGGTGCTCCCTTGGGGTCACCCCCCCGCCTCTGGCCCCGGACCTCCCCCGGGGACAGCCCCCGCCTCCGGCCCCGTGGCCCCCGGGGACAGCCCCCCGTCTCCGGCCCCGTGGCCCCCGGGGACAGCCCCCCGTCTCTGGCCCTGGTGCTCCCTTGGGGACAGCCCCCGCCTCCGGCCCCGTGGCCCCCGGGGACAGCCCCCCGTCTCCGGCCCAGTGCTCCCCCGGGGACAGCCCCCCGTCTCCGGCCCCGTGGCCCCCGGGGACAGCCCCCCGTCTCCGGCCCCGTGGCCCCCGGGGACAGCCCCCCGTCTCTGGCCCTGGTGCTCCCTTGGGGACAGCCCCCGCCTCCGGCCCCGTGGCCCCCGGGGACAGCCCCCCGTCTCCGGCCCAGTGCTCCCCCGGGGACAGCCCCCCGTCTCCGGCCCGTGGCCCCCGCGCCCCCCGCGCCCGGCGCCCGCGCCCCGCCTGGCCCGGGTGGAGGATACTTCCACTCGACCACGCCGATGCAGGCCTTGCGCAGCGGGTTGTCCAGCGTGAGGCACAGCAGGGCCCGGGGCGGCCGCGGCAGCACCTCGGGCGCCGGCTTCTTGGGCTGCTTCTTCCTCTGGCCCTCGTCCTGGGGGGCGGCCGGCTCCATGGTCCCGGCGGCGGCGGGCTGTCCGTCCGGCTCCCCGCGCCCTCTCCCCCCCGCGTCCCGGTGCCTCGCCTGGCCGGACTGGCCGGGACTGGCCGAGGGACGGCCGGTGCAGGGCCGGGCGCCCGGCCGGCAGGGTGGGGCGGGGGATCGCTCCCTCCCGCTCTCCTCCCGGGAGTAAAATTAGCCCTGAGGCCAGGCAGCTGTCACGGCGGCCGGAGGCTGGGGGCGGGGAGCTGGTGGCCGGCCCGGTGGGCAGGGGGGGCAGGATGGAGGGTCCAGGCAGGCCAGACCTCAGGAAGGGGGGACCCCGATACAGAGCCCCCCCCCGAGACAGACTGGCTCCCTGCTCGCCCGCCGAAGCCCAGCAAAGGTGAGGGGGCCTCAGCGCCAGGAGCACCCCCCTCGGGGAAGGGAACCTCTGTGGGCAGGTGGGCGGCCCCCAGACAACCTGGGTGGAGCCCCCTCGGCACAGCCTCGGCCGCACCCCGAGGGGCCCTCCGCTCGGTGCCCCCGCCCCTCTCACTGCGGGGGCTTCAGGGCTTTCTCTCCGGGACTCCGCCCCCCCAGCCCTGTCCCTGGAGGGGGGGCGTGCTCAGCTCCCTGTAAAAGGCGGAGAGCACCCCCACCCCGCACCCCGCACCCCACAGCCCACTCCCCACTCCCCACAGCCCACACCCCACACCCCACTCCCCGCACCCCGCACCCCGCGCCCCACAGCCCACACCCCACAGCCCACTCCCCGCACCCCACAGCCCACTCCCCGCACCCCGCACCCCGCGCCGCGGCGGCGTGGGAAGGAGAGACACAGGGCACACGAGGGCAGACTGCGGCCCAGGCATCAAAGCTCAGCACGTATTTTATTTCATCCCTCGGTGCCAGCGGCGCCCACATGCCCACTGGGGGCCCGGCCAGAGGCCCGCCCGCGCTGCGGGGATCAGGCCTCACCAGCGGGGCGCAGAGGCAGGAGGCGGCCAGGCTGGGGGTGGAGGCCGGAGGGCGCCACGCGCGCGCGTGCGGGTGTGTGTGTGCATGTGTGTGCATGTGTATGTGTGTATGCAGGCATGTATGTAGGTGTGTGTGTGCGTATGTGTGTGTGTCTGCTTGCGCACCAGCTCCCATGGGCGCGGGGTTGGACGCCACCTGGTGGCGAGCGGGACAGGCGCATCCGAACCGACTCGCCTCCTGGGCCCCGCGGACGGGGCTGTGCCCGTGCCCAGAGGGCAGCGCAGGGCACCCGGGCCGCGCGCACCCCGGAGCCGGGCCCAGTCCTCGCGAGACGGTCCAGGGCGCCCTCCCGCGGGCGATGCCGGCGCGGCAGGCGGGCTTCCCGGGCTGCGCCCCTGCTCCTCAGTCCGGTTGGCCCCTCGCACCCACCGGCTCAGCTGGCCCCAGAGGCCGGCGGGGCGGGGAGGAGGGGGTCCTGGACGCCGGGACCCGCAGTCACTGGCCGGAGTCCCCGGGCTCCGGGCCCGGCGGGGCGTCGCACGGGGGCTCGGGGCGCGGGGGGCCGGGCCGCGGCGCGGGGCGCGGGGGGCCGTGGCGCGGGGGGCCGGGGCGCGCGGGGCCGGGCCGGGCGCCGTCGGGCTCGGACCCCGGGGGCTCGGGGCGCGGGGGGCCGTGGCGCGGGGGGCCGTGGCGCGTGGGGCCGGGCCGGGCGCCGTCGAGCTCGGACCCCGGGGGCGCGGCGCGCAGCAGCTCCTGCAGGTGCCGGATGTAGCGGGCGGCGGCGCGCAGCGTCTCCACTTTGCTGAGGCGCCGCCCGGCCGGCGCGCGCGGCAGGTGCCCGCGGAGGCGCGCGAAGCCCTGGTTGACGCAGCGCACGCGGTGCCGCTCGCGCTCGTTGCGCTTGAGGACGAGGCCGGGCTGCGGGGCGCCGGGCGCGCAGGGGGGCGCGCAGGGCGGCGGGCGGGCGCCGGGCATGGGGCCCGGGAGCAGCAGGAGGGGCAGGGCGCCCGGGGGCCCGGCGGGCAGGGCCCGGTGTCCGCGGTCCAGGCCGCCGCCGGGGGGCGCCGCGGGGCCCCGCTGCACCAGCGCCCGGCAGAGGTGGCCGTTCGGGGCCCGGTGTCCGCGGTGCATGGCGCCGCCGCCGGGGGGCTCCGCGCGCCCCCACGGCGGGGCCGGGTCCCAGGCCCAGAGGCCGCCGCGGGGCTCCAGGGCGTCAGGGGTGCGCGCGCCCCGGGGCGCCGGCCGCCGTCCCGCTTGGGGGCGCCATCGCCGCGGGCCGGGGCGCCTCGGGGCGGGGACCCAGCCCGGGCCGCACCCTCCTCCTCCGCAGGGCGCAGGCACCCGAGGGCGCCTCCCGGGGCGCGAACCCGGGGCCCGGGCGGGGCCTGGCTCCTCGCTGGTCCTCGGGGCGCGTTGGGGACCCCCGGCCGCTCGGGGCGCCGGGCACCGGCTGCGATGGGGACCCCGCAGAGGGTCCGGAGAGGCGCCCTGCGGAGGAGGAGGACAGACACACGGACTCAGGGGTCAGATGAGGCCCCCCGCGATGACGGCCGATCGCCCCGCCCTCCAGTGGGGTGTCCCAGGCTTTGTAGGGGGGGGGGGTACCGGCCCTGCAGGCCCCCCCAGGGGCGCGAGGACTCCTTGCCGCGGAAATTCAGTGCCGCCCGGCCGTGTGGCTCAGTGGTTGGCGTCAACCTAGGAACCAGGAGGTCAGGGTTCGATTCCCGGTCAAGGGCACAGGCCCGGGTTTGGGGCTCCATCCCCATTGGGGGGTGGGGGGGCGGTGTGCGTGCAGGAGGCAGAGGATCCATGCTTATCATTGATGCTTCTGTCTCTCCCTCTCCCTTCCTCTCTGATATCAATATAAAATATAAAATATATTAAAATATATATATATATATATAAATAAAATAAGTAAATCCTGATTCCTGTGGGAGGGATTCCTGTGGGTGGTTGAGCTTTGGCTCTGGCGGGGGGGCGCCCCTGGGAGCCTGACGAGGAGCCCCCTTGCCTCAGAGGCGGGACCCTCCCCCCAAAAAAGCCTGGCGGGACCTGGTCCGTCCCCCAGGGCAGAACCGGTGGCCAACAGCGCCCCCGTGTGTCCGTGAGGAGCAACGGCAGCAGGTGGATGGGATTCCAGGACCAGGAGGGGTGCGTGGAGGTTTGAACTCCGCGTTCTAACTGCCCGTGGGGACCCCGTCTTCGGGGACACGGAGGGAGCTTGCCAGCGAGGCGGGGCCGCCTAGGGAAGCGCCCCGAGGGGCACAGCGCGGACGCCCACGCCCAGCGGCTGCCCACCGTCCCCCTGTCCTGGGCGAAGTCTATGGGGAAATTCCACACTCCAACTCCCGTCCATCAGCCTGTGCACCCCCTCTTCCCCCCCCCCCAGAGCCCCCGCTCCCCCCCAACCCCCTGAGGCCCGGGCTCCCAGGACCAGCTCAAAGCGGAGAGCAAAGGGCCGGTCAGTGCTTTCCTGCGTGATGTCCAAGCCACGGACCGGACAGTCCCCCCCCCCTCACCCCTGCACGCCCGCTCCTGGCCGGGCACCCCTGGCAGGTGTCCACCGGAAAAGGTGCTTCAGTCTCCGGGGTATCGGACCGGCCCACGGGCTGTGCCCTCTGCCGCCCGGCTCCCCCTCCCTGGCCTGGGCTCCCTCTGGTGGCCGAACCCCAGCCAGTGCGTTCCCGGCCCCGCGGCCCGCCCCGTCCCGGCCTGCCGTGGCCACCTGCGTGCGGTTACCTCCCGGGCTGGCTCCTCGGTGCTCGGTGGGGACTCCGGGCGGGACGGCGGGGCGCCCGCCCGCCTGGCCGGCTCCAGCAGCCTCTGCCCGCGTTCCCCGTGGCCCAGGACCAGGTAACTCTACCTGCGGGAGCTTCAAAGGGACACACCCAGAAGGGGAGGGCGGAGGGCAGGGGGCTGCTCTGATCTGGGACCCGCCCCGGCGGCTCCCGGCCTCCTGATTGGCCCCGGAGTCCCTGCGCGGGGACACACACACACACACACACACACACACACACACACGGTGCCTGGGGCGCTGCCTGCGGAGTGCCCAGGAGGGATGGCCCCCAGAGGAGAGGGTGCGGGGTGCAGCCGAGGGGCTGCCCGTGTGTGCGGGCAGGAAAACGGGGGGCTCTCGTGGGGGAACCCCAGGTTAGGGAGCCCCTCCGAGGCTCCGATGGCACCGGCTGGGGTGTTGGGAGCTGGGAGGTGACCCCTGGATGCTCCCGGCTGGACCTGGGACCAGGAGGCTGCAGTGTGGGGTCCCCTAGGCGTCTGGTCTGCGCCCCGCGACCCCATGGGGAGCCTGGGCCGGAGGCGGCAGCCAGAGGTGGTCTCTGTAGAGACCGAAACCGACCACGGCCCAGTCCTCCCAGCGTCCGGCCCAGCCAAGGGCACTGAGTGCTTGGCTAAGATTTTCTCCCGAATAAATGTATTACTGACGTCAGAGAGGAAGGAGAGAGAACAGAAACACCAGTGACGGGAGAGAGTCCTGGGCCGCCTGCCTCCTGTACGCCCCCTACTGGTGACCGAGCCTGCAACCCGGGCCTGTGCCCTGGTGAGAATTGAGCCATGACCTCCTGGTTCACAGGTGGATGCTCCCCCAGGGAGCCACCCCGGCCCGTGCACACCCTCCGCCCCTCTACTGCCCTTCACACGAATACCCATCAGGCCTTGCCACACGAATACCCATCAGGCCTTGCAGCTAACGACACAGGTTTCCCCCGATGTTCGCTCAGACAGGTGCACGCCGTTCGAGCTACCGTGCTACTCAGGGCTCCTCCCCACGCCGCCTGCAGGTGCGAGCCCAGCCGAGTTTAATCTCCTCTCTCTCGGTCGGGAGAAACTGAGGCATGGGGAGGGGGCCCCCGCTGCTCCAGGTCGCTCGGTGGGCCAGGTGGGACCAGGGCTCCTAACTCGCAGCTAGAGCCCTACCCTCGATGACCACCCTGATCGAGGAGCTCGGCACCCCCAGCCAGCTCAGCTCCGTGCCACCTGTATCAGCACCCTCCCCACCCTGGACACCACAGGAGGCCCGCCTGGCTGAGCACCCGTCTCCAGGGCGCTCGGAGGGGGAAGGTGCAGGGGCCCTCAGGGTGAGCGCAGGAGGGTCCCCGGACCGAGGGGGGTGGGCTGGGTCTGTGAGCGGCAGGAAGTCAGGCTGCCCCTGGGACATCGTCGCCATGGCAACGGGATGCAGGGCCCAGGAGCGTCCGGAGCAGCTCAGGAGGGCCGGCAGGTGTCGGTGTGCGGCTCACGCAGGGAGCTGTGTCCTCTGGTCTCCCCTCGTGGACCTCCTGCCACCCCCCCCCCTTCTCATTGGCAGAGGGCTCAGCGTGGAGACCCACCACGGACTCCGCACCCTCAGGCCGGGTCCCTCGCCCGCCGGCTGGGGGGCCAGCCCGTCTCTGCTCCCCTTTAGCGCTTGCTCCTCTGGCTCTGAACTTGGGCAGATCTCCCCAACGGAGCCCCCACTCGCCAGGGGCCCCCCACCCCGGGCTCCGCACTCAGAGCTGCAGGGGGCTGTCCCGGACGTGGCGGACACGCCTGGCCCTCCGCGGGCCACGCTCGGGCCCTTTCTACCCCGGACCGGCTCTCACCGGGCACAGGTCACACTCAGTCACACTCAGTCACAGGCGAGGGGGGAGAAGTTTAATGGCGGCTTCCAGACCGACAGGCCGAGGGGACCAGAGCCCTGCAGCTGGGGGCCCGGGGCTGGGGCCGAGGACGGGGCTGGTGCTGAGCCTCTTGTGTCCCTGGAGCCTGCGTCTCCCCCCGCCCCCCCCCAAATCCTGAAGAGGGGCTGGTGGGGGCCGGCCGCAGGCCCCGAGCACAGCCCTGCCCCTGCCCGCTCCTGGGCGAGGGCCCAGGGGCGAGGGAGCCGGGCCTCCGGAGGGCGCTGCGGGCACCACCCGTCCCCACAGGGAGTGGCAGGGGCCTGGCTCTGCCTCCCGGGGCGCGAGGACATTCAGACTTTTGGGGCTGGAAACGTCGCCCCCGAAATACCCCCCTTCCTCCCCCCCAGCCCCCCCTCCCCTGGCCCGCCGCCCCCTCCCGGGACCCCGGAGACCTGAGCGGACGGGCTGCAGGCCGGGGCCCCACGCTCCCCGGTTACACCAGCGGGAACGTGGCCACGGAGACCAGGACGCCCCGGTGCTGTGGTGGGGCCGGCCCGGGAGGGGCCGCAGGCGTGGCCGTGGCTGGTCCCGGCGGAGGGCCGGCGGCCGCCTAGCTGAGCATCTTGTGCCGGTCGAACACGGTCTTCCTCTGCTCCTGCACCTGCAGCTTCCAGCGCTGCTGCGCGCCCTCCACCCGCTCCAGCACCGTGTTGGCGCGGGCGCCGCCCAGCGAGGCCACGGCGGCGGCCACGGAGCGGGCGTCCTGCGGGGAGGAAGGGGAGAGGGGGTTCGGGAGCCGCCCCGAGGTCCGGGCCCCCAGGGCAGGCTCACCTCCCCACGGCCCTGGTCCCCGTAGGGCCCGCCGGCCCGCCGGTGCGACCCCCCAGGTGTGGAGTCTGCAGGACGACCCCTGACCCCTGACCCCTAACCCCCGCCCTCTGCGGAGCCTGGGTTAAGGGGTGCTCAGGAGGAGCACCTTCTGGGCCCCTTATTTATTTTATATATTTTTATTGACCTCAGAGAGGAAGGGAGAGAGAAAGAGAAACATCCATGATGAGAGAGAATTACCCATTGGCTGCCTCCTGCCCGCCCCACACTGGGAATCAAGCTGCAACCCGGCCTGTGCCCTGGACCGGAATCGAACCCGGGACCCTTCGGTCTGCAGGCCGACGCTCTACCCACTGAGCCACACCGGCCCCCACAGGAGAGGGAGCCCGAGTGTGGCCCCCGGAGATCCCGGGGGCAGCGAGAGGCTGTGGGTGGGAGGAGGGGGGCGGAGGGTCCCCCGTGGGGGCTGCTGGGTGGATGTGATGCCGCGCAGGGCAGAGGGCAGAGGGCAGAGGGCAGGGGGCAGAGGGCAGAGGGCAGGGGGCAGGGGGCAGAGGGCAGGGGGCAGAGGGCAGGGGGCAGGGGGCAGCAGAGGGCAGAGGGCAGGGGGCAGGGGGCAGAGGGCAGGGGGCAGAGGGCAGGGGGCAGGGGCAGAGGGCAGGGGGCAGAGGGCAGAGGGCAGAGGGCAGGGGGCAGAGGGCAGGGGGCAGGGGGCAGGGGGCAGGGGGCAGAGGGCAGGGGGCAGAGGGCAGGGGGCAGAGGGCAGGGGGCAGGGGGCAGGGGTGGGACTCCCAGCTGGACCCGCCTCCCGGTCCGGAGCCCCGGTCCCTGCTCCTGGGACAGAGGAGCCCCCGTCCCCGTGCTCCCGGGCCTCCTCCCGTCCCCAGAGGCGGCATCCGCCCTAATTACCACCTCGCCGGCTGACGCCCCTCACTTCCTGCGGGGCCGAGCTGATCTCGGGGGAATTAGAGCCGAGCCCACCCCCCCGCCCGGCCCCCGCGGGGATTTCCTCCCGGCTCTCGGCCTCTCATCTCCTGCCACCGGCTCGGGGGGATTAGCGCGGCTCCCGGCCCGGAGCGCCCGGCGAGCGCCCGCTGGCACGGCTTCTGTCGCCACGCAGCTGCCGGGCGGGGAGAGGGCGGGGAGAGGGGGTGCCCAGGGGAGCCTGGGGGCCGGGGAGCGGGCAGCGGCAGAGGGGCCTGGCGAGGGGGGAGGCTGGGAGGTGCTCCCTGCCCCGCAGAGCTGGCCACGCACCCTGTGGACGCTGCCGGTGGGCGCTCGCTGCCCGGTGCCACGGACGGGCCTCGGCGTGGCCTCTGGCGAGGTGGGCGCTGAGGCCGGCCGGGGCGCTGGGGGCACCAGGACCTCGCCGCCCGCTCTGAGGCCTCAGGGCCTCCCCCCCCCCCTTCTGGGGGCAGCGAGCTGGGGGAGCCCCGAGGGGCTGGGGCAGCAGAGGCTCAGCCTGCGGGTCCTTGTGCCCGGGAGGGGTGGGGGCCCGGGCAGCACCACGGGGAGCATGCCCACACCCCCTGCACGACCCCAGCTGCAGCCCCCTCCCCCCTCCGGGGGCTAACGGTCCGGCTAGAGGCATTAAGGCTCCATGTCCATGTCCCAGACGCCCAGCGGGGGCCCCGGCCTTGCGGGCTCTGCAGCGATGGCAGGTCCACACGTGCCCGCCCTCTCCCCTCCGAGGCCCCGTCTCTGGCGCCCGAGCGGGCGGGCGGGCGGGCCTCGAACCCCTGGCCTCGCCTCCCACGTGGCTCTCGGTGACTCGGCGCCTGCCCTCTGCCCCCCCCTCCCCCCCCCCCCGCTGCCGGGCCGCCCCTCCTACAACCTCGGCCGCGCGGGGGCGAGGACTCTCAGGAAGCAGCTCGTCCTCGAGGGCCAGCCGGCGGCCTGGGGCTGCGTCAGGGCCACCTGGGTCAGAACCACCCGGGTCAGAACCTCAGGGAGGGGAGCGGGTTCAGCACCGCGGACAGCGCCGGGCGGGCCATGTGCGCTCTCCCAGGACCAGGGCGGCCCCTCGGGGCTGTGCCTCTCCCCGGACGGACGGACGGACGGACGGACGAGGGGCCCTTAGTCAGCGCTGCCCACCGCTTGCTGGGGGGGGAGGGCCGTTCTCGTGGCCCCGAGTCCACGCCAGCCCAGGCCTGCAGGTCCCCAGCGCTGTCCCCGCGCGCGCCCGGTGGGGACGGGCCAGGCCCTGAGCAGCACCCCCCGCGCCCACACCCCGGCTCTCGCTCTTCAAAGAGGACGAACCCCCACTCTGCGCAGCCCCGCTTCTGCCCCGGCAAACACGCCGCTTCCTCCGCTCAGAGGCGTCTGAGCCGGGGGATTAGGCCCAAAGCCGCCGGGATCCGGGAGGCCGCGCCCAGCGCCGAGCGCCGGCTTTCAAAGGGGCACGCCGGCTTTCATCTCCGGAGCGGGCGCGGGGCGCGGGGTGTGGGGCTCGGGGTGCAGGGTGTGGGGCGCGGGGCGCAGGGTGCGGGGCTCGGGGTGCGGGGTGTGGGGCGCGGGGCGCAGGGTGCGGGGTGGGGGGCGCGGGGTGTGGGGCTCGGCTCGGGGTGCACGGTGCAGGGTGGGGGGCGCGGGGTGCGGGGCTCGGGGTGCGGGGTGTTGGGCGCGGGGTGCAGGGTGCGGGGTGCGGGGCGCGGGGCTCGGGGAGCGGGGTGCGGGGTGGGGGGCTGCGGGAGCCGGGGTGCAGCCAGGACCCCAGCCTGGGCCGGGGTCGGCCTCCAGAGCTGACCTCAGGGGAGGAGCTGGGGCATGGGGGCCCGGACAGCTCCCTTCTCGGGGTCACCCCGTCCCAGAGGCCGAGGGGGGGGGTCCTGTCCGGAGGCTCCTCCTCTCGGGGTGCAAGCTAAGACCCCCAGCCCGGGGGAGCCCCCTCCTGCGCCCTTAGTGAAACTCTCCAGACCCCGGGGCCCGGCCTCCGCCCGGTCTGTCTCACCCCACACCCCCGACACCCCCACCCCCAGTGCCCTGAGGGGAGGGGGGCGGGCTGGCGAGGGCCCTCGCCGTCCAGGACAGGGAGGAGCCCTGGGCTCTCAGCCCTGCTGTCCTCAGAGCTGCCTCCCCCGCCAGGGAGCCCTCCCAGGTTCACACGGGAGCAGTGAGCCCTGACCGGGCCTCCACTGCCTCCTCCCCACTGCCCGTCTCCTGAGCCCGGAGCGATAAATGGGGGCATCATGGCGTGGGGCGCGGGCAGGAGCCCAGGCCCTCACGCCGCCCGGGAGACACCCCTCCTGCCCCGCCCCCCCCCGGGCGGAGCTGGGCCCCTCAGGTCCGGCCTCAGATGCTTTATCACCTCCCTCTGCCAGCACCCCCTGCCCTGCCTCCCGGGCACCCCGACACTGGCCACCGAGCCCCTCACGGCGGGGGGGGGGGCAATCCTCCCTCCTACTCGGCCCAAACCTGCCCCCTCCTCCGCCCCCCGTTCTGCTCCAGGAGCCAGATTGACCCCACTGACCCCGCCCCACCCCGGGGCCCCCACCCAGAGGCACTGAGAGCTCGGGCTCACTGGGGGGGCCACCCCCAGGGGCCGGGCCGGCGCAGACCCCGGGCAGGCAGCCCCTCCCCGGCACCGCGTCCAGGAGGGGGGGGCCGTGCATTCCGGGACCGCGGGCTGTAATCAGCACGCACCTCGCAATTACACGGCCAGGCTGCAATTACCGCCCCAGCCTCCGCCCCATGACTATCGGGGGCATTAATGACCGGGTAGGCACGGCTTCCTCCGCACACGGACCACCCGGCGCCGGCGCCCCCTCGGCCGCTCGGCTCTGCCCACCCCCGTGAGCCGGAGCCCTCCAGCCTCGGCCGGGAGCCTCCTGCCCCTCCACCTCCCTCCTGTGCGGGGATGCTCTGAGCCGACCCCGAAGTTCCCGCGGGCGGCACTGGAGCCCCCCGCCCCGGCTCTGCCCAGGGCCGGACATCAGGAGAGGCGCAGGCCCCCACCCCCGCCTCACGGGGCGCACAGGGCGGTCCCCTCTCCCCACCGAGGCAAGAACAGGAGCCTGGCCCAGCCGGGCGGCTCAGTGACCGAGCGTCGACCTAGAAACCAGGAGGTCAGGTTTCGGCTTCCGGTCGGGGCACAGGCCCGGGTTGTGGGCTCCGTCCCCAGTGGGGGGCGTGCGGGAGGCGGCCGGTCCGTGACGCTCTCTCATCCTGGATGTTCCTCTCTCTCCCTCCCTCTCCCTCACCCTTCCTCTCTGACATCAGTAGTTGGGGTGACGCATGGCACACTGAGCAGGAGGGGGTGCAGGGCTGGGGGACGGCAGGACACACTCACACACACACTCACACACACACACACACTCTCATACACTCACACACACACACACTCACACACACACACATACACACACTCTCACACACACTCACACACTCTCATACACTCACACACACACACACTCACACACACACACATACACACACTCACACACATACACACACACTCACACACACACACACATACACACTCACACACACACACTCATACACACACACACTCACACACACACACACACACACACACTCTCACACACACACACACACACACACTCACACACACACACACTCACACACACACTCACACACACACACACTCTCACACACTCACACATACACACACACACACTCTCACACACGCACACATACACACACACACACTCTCACACACGCACACACACACACACTCACCCCCCCACCCGCCTGCGCACACGCCCCTCACCTCGCTCTCCTCCTCGTTGTGCAGCCGCTCGGTGTAGGCGTCCGGCTTGCGGATCAGCGGGTCCACCAGCATCAGGAAGGCCATGTACAGCAGCAGCGCGCCCACCACCGACAGGTAGATGACGATGATCACCTGGGGGAGGCGCCGTGAGCGCCCGGGGCAGAGCCGGGGGCGCGGCCCTCCCTGCCCAGACGCAGCCAGAGAGGCGAGCGGCGTCCGCGGGGGGAGCCGTGGCCCAGTCCAGTCCTGCTGGCGGCAGAGGCGGCCCTGGCCCTCTCTCCCCGAGGCGGGCCCAGGCCCACACTCCTGTCCCGAACCCCCACGGGGCAGTACCAGCAGGAGGGTCAGGGGCGCCCCGAGGGGCGGCGTCCCCTCCATCGGATGAGCCCGGACCTGCCTGAGGGGCACCCGCGGACGGAGGGGTGGAGGAGAGGGAGGAAGACAGGACAGGGGAGCCCGGGCGTGCCCCAGGCCCGCACCCCAGGGGTCCCAGGACGGCTGGGTGGAGGGGCGGTCCCCCAGGGGCGGCTGGGTGGAGGGGCGGTCCCCCAGGGGTCCCAGGACGGCTGGGTGGAGGGGCGGTCCCCCAGGGGTCCCAGGACGGCTGGGTGGAGGGGCGGTCCCCCAGGGGTCCCAGGACGGCTGGGTGGAGGGGCGGTCCCCCAGGGGTCCCAGGACGGCTGGGTGGAGGGGCGGTCCCCCAGGGGCGGCTGGGTGGAGGGGCGGTCCCCCAGGGGCGGCTGGGTGGAAGGGCGGTCCCGGAAGGTTCCGGAAGGAGCCGGCGGTCACCTTGATGGTGGTGGTGCTGCGCTCCTCGTACTGGCACTCGCACAGCAGGCAGTAGGCCTCCACGTCGTGCCCCGGCACCGGCATGGGCTCCACCACGTGCAGGCAGGTGCTGCAACAGACACCACGGCCGTGGGCGTGGGCGCCCGGCTCCCGGCTCCCGGCTCCCGGCTCCCGGCTCCCGGCTCCCGGCTCCCGGCCCGGCGCCCAGCGAGGGCCGGCGTCCGTCAGCTCATTCCCGGCGCCCTCTGAACGGGGTCCCGGGGCCTCCTGAGCCAAAACCTTTGGGGGGTCCGACGGACAGCAGGTGACGGCAGTTAACAAAGTGTGCTGTAGCCCCAGCCGGTGCGGCTCAGCGGACAGAGCGTCCGCCTGCGGACTGGAGGGTCCCGGGTTCGATTCCGGTCACCGGCATGGACCTTGGTGGCGGGCACATCCCCGGTGGGGGGCGTGCAGGAGGCAGCTGGTCGATGTTTCTCTCTCATCCATGTTTCTAGCTCTACCTCCCTCTCCCTTCCTCTCTGTAAAAGATTAATAAAATGCATTTAAAAAAAAAAAAGAAGGTGTACTGTACACTCGAAAGATGCTGAGCCCGGCCGGCAGGTTGAGCGTTGACCTAGGAACCAGGAGGTCAGGGTTCGGTTCCCGGTCAGGGCCCAGGCCCGGGGTGTGGGCTCTATCCCCAGTAGGGGGTGTGCAGGAGGCAGCCGGTCCAGGATTCTCTCTCATCACCGATGTTTCTCTCCCTCTCCCTCTCCCTCCCTCTCTGAAATAAATTAAACTATATATATATATATATATATATATAAGTTCGAGAGATTTAAACGGTCTCACCACACACACACACACACACACACACGGTAACTGTGTGAGGACCTGTTGGCGCTCACTAGCCCTGCTACACGTATCACATCGTCGCTGTGTGAGCATCTCGAGCTCACACCGTGCTGCCCGTGATCGATCTCAATAAGGGGGGTGGGGGGCGGGACACAGGGGAGGACAGGGGAGGGGGGGCAAACAACAAGACACCAAACGCTGGGGGGCAGGAGGTGCCGGGAGCCTGCATTTCCTCAAAGTCCTCCCCTCATTGTCCCATCCCACAGCCCAGGAGAGGCCGCACTGACCTGGACCCCCCTCCCCCGCCCCCGGTTCCTGAGGACCCCGCGGTAGAATCGCTCCCTGCACCCCCGCACCCAGGACACCCCGGGGCCCCCGTCCTGCCTCGGCCCACCCCGAGCGTGAGGGCCCCGCGGGGGGGGCCGCCCCGCCTCACCAGTCCTTCTGCGACACGTTCTGCTTGTAGATGTGGCCGCTGACGTTGCGGTACGGCGGGCAGATGCACTTGCACCGGATGTCCTCCGAGCTCTGCGGGGGGGGGCGGCGTCAGGGGGGCGGCGTCAGGGGCCGGGCGCAGGGCCCCCCCACCCCCGGCTCCGACTCTGGGCTCCCTGCAGGGGCCCGGGCGCAGGGCCCCCCCCACCCCCCGGCTCCGACTCTGGGCTCCCTGCAGGGGTCCGGGCGCAGGGCCCCCCCCCCCCCCCGCTCCCACTCTGGGCTCCCCGCAGGGGCCCGGGCGCAGGGCCCCCCCACCCCCGGCTCCGACTCTGGGCTCCCTGCAGGGGCCCGGGCGCAGGGCCCCCCCCACCCCCCGGCTCCGACTCTGGGCTCCCTGCAGGGGCCGGGCGCAGGGCCCCCCCACCCCCACGGCTCCGACTCTGCGCTCCCTGCTCCCTCCGGGAGGCGGCACGCCAGGGGATGGGGCGTTCACCTGCCCCAGGTACCCGGATCAGGTCCCCACCCCCGCAGGGGGGCTGTCCCGGGGCAGAGGAGGCACAGAGAGCTGCCCCCCGTGCCCCCGGGAGGTCGCTGAAGGATCGGGGAGTCGGTGACCCGCGCCCACACTTGTGTGTGCCCCTCGGTGCAGTCGCCCTGGGGGCTGACCTCTCCCCCCTTTTAAGGAACGGGGTGAGGGGGACAGAGTGGGTGGCTCCCACGGGGACAGGCGAGCTGCCCCTCTGAAGCCGTAAGGGACGAGGCCACAGGGACTCTCACCCCAGTTAGGGGTTCGAGAGGGGCCCCAAACCTGGGTTACATTCCCGACCGAATGGCGGTCGGTCGGTCTTTTCCAGAAACGTCTTCGTCGACCCATCAGGGGTTTGCCGGGCAGGTCACCTGCCACCTGGTCCCTCTCCGTCCCCCACAGAACAGAACACCTCCCCTTCCTCTCCCCCAAAGACGCCCAGGCCCCCAAAAAACCATTTCGCCACCCCCTTGTCAACAGCTCCCTTCCCCACCTTCTTCCCATAAAATCCTTCCGCCCTGTACCCCCTCCCTCCGTCCTGCCCGCCCTCGGGAGCACCCTTCTAGCTGCTGGGTCCTGCTGCCTGGTTTATGAATCACTTAAAGCCAACGAGCCCCGGCCGGTGTGGCTCAGCGGATAGAGCGCCGGCCTGCGGGCTGAAGGGTCCCGGGTTCGATTCCCGTCAAGGGCATGGACCTTGGTGGCGGGCACATCCCCAGTGTAGGGTGTGCAGGAGGCAGCTGATGGATGTTTCTCTCTCATCAATGTTTTTAACTCTCTCTCTCTCTTCCCCTCTAAAAAATTCAATAAAAAATATTTTTAAAAAATCCAATGAGATCTCTTTGGCTGTACCTTGTACCATGGACCTTGGCTGCGGGCACATCCCTAGTAGGGAGTGTGCAGGAGGCAGCTGATCAAGGTTTCTCGCTCATGTTTCTAACTCTCGCCCTCTCCCTCCCTCTCTGTAAAAAAAACCCAATAAAATATTAAAAAACAACAAAAACCCTCCCCCTGGGGAGGACCTGACACCCAGAGGGCGTTGCTACCGGAGCCAAAGGAAAGTGTGGACAACTCAGGGGTCCCCCCCCCCCAGAACCCCAGGCTGGAACCCACGCGTCCCCTCAACCCCCAGGCAGGGCCCCTGCAGGGGGAGGGCGGCGCCCCGTCCACAGCCGATCCCCGTGCCCAGGCCCCGCCCTCACCTTGTTGGCCCGGACCCGGGGCGCCAGCAGGCAGCCGAGCGCCGCCACCACGCACAGGAGCTTCGCGCTGGTCATCCTGGAGCCGGAGGCGGACACCTGCGGAGGGGGGCCGGGGTCAGCGGGGCCGCCGGGGGTCACCGGGGTCGGAGGGGTGTGGGGGGAGACTGGGCGCCCGGGCCCCAGGGCCTCCTGATCGACCCGGAGCCCAGGGCAGCGATCCCGCCCCCCACCAGCCTCGGGGAGCCCGGAGGAAAGAGGGGGCGCCCCGCAGCCCCCCCTGATCCCCTCCCGGGCCCGCTGATCCCCGCCCCGCGGCCCCCCACCGCCTCGGGGATCCCGGGAGAAAGAGGGGGTGCCCCGCAGGCTCCCCTGATCCCTTCCCGGGCCCGCTGATCCCCGCCCCGCGGCCCCCCACCGCCTCGGGGATCCCGGGAGAAAGAGGGGGTGACCCGCAGCCCCCCCCCGATCCCCTCCCGGGCCCGCTGATCCCCGCCCCGCAGCCCCCCACCGCCTCGGGGATCCCGGGAGAAAGAGGGGGTGCCCCGCAGCCCCCCCCCCCCGATCCCCTCCCGGGCCCGCTGATCCCCGCCCCGCGGCCCCCCACCGCCTCGGCCCGATCAGGACCCGATCAGAGACCTGGACGCAGAATCCGGGAGCCCTGACCGGTCGGCCAGGCCGGCGCCCTTCACACCCGAGCTCTGGGGTCACGCGGGGACCCCCCGGCCGCCCCGATCGCGCACCCCTCCCCCCACGCCCGTCCGCTCCCCAGCGAACCCCCGCGGCGCGCGCGCGCGCGCGTGCGCGGGTCCCGGCCGGCCCCGCCCCTCCAGGCTCCTATTGGCCGCTGCCGCAGCCCGTCAGCCCGACCGCGCTGTCGCCCAGGCAACAGGGCCCGCCCTCGCCGGGGCGCAGGCGCTCTGCGCAAGGGACCGGGTGGCAAGTTTCAACCCCGAGCGGACGCGAAAAGGGACCGTCCGGCTTTCCGAACGTGTAACGGGCCGGGTCCGAGAAGCCGCCGCGCTTCTCGGGGTTCAGAGAGGGGCGAGGGGGGGCTCCGTCCTGCTGTGTCCAAGAGAAAGCATTTCGTACGGAAGGAGCAGGCAGCCACAGCGATATCAATAAAGACGGGTTCAGGGGCTTTGTCCTCAAAAAATCTTGAAATGCCATTTAGGGGCCTGAGGGATGGGAGCCAACAGACCTGAAAACCATAAAACGTACATTTCGGTGTGCCGCGGCCTGTTAGTGACTGGCGTACGCGTGCTGCGAGATGAAAAAGGTGGAAAATCGTCTCCTTTTAGGTTTTTTTTAAAGCAGCTCGGAACCAGGCGAGTGGGTAACATTTGGAAGGGGGTCAAGGTCATTGTCATGAGCGGCCCGCACTGCCCTCTGGTGGCCACGGGAGACATGGCGCCGTTCTGCGTGGCTCACATCCAATCCAGGGTCTCCCCAGGCTGGCCGTTAGACCAGAATTAATCCTGCAGGGGTCCGTGTTTCGGGGGTGCCTTCTACGTAGAAGTCATTGTTCCCGCCCTGGCTGGTGTGGCTCAGCGGATAGAACGTCAGCATGCAGACGGAAGGGTCCCGGGTTCGATTCCCAGTCAGGGCACATGCCCGGGGTTGTGGGCTCCATCCCCAGGGTGGGGCGGGCAAGAGACAGCTGCTCAATGGTTCTCTCTCCCCATAGATGTTTCTCTCTCTCCTCTCCCTCCCTCTCTGAAATCAATAAAAAATATATTTTAGCCCTCACTGATGTGGCTCAGTGGATAGAGCCTTGGCCTGCGGGCTGGAGGGTCCCGGGTTCGATTCCGGTCAAGGGCATGGACCTTGGTTGCGGGCACATCCCCCAGGGGGGGGGAGGGGGGACGTGCAGGAAGAAGCTGAATTGATGTTTCTCTCTCATCCTTGTCTCTAACTCTCTATCCTTCTCCCTTCCCCTTTGTAAAAAAAAAAAAATCAATAAAATATATTTTTTTAAAAAAATAAATTTAAAAAAATCCAAAAAGGGCCGTCCGTCCATGCACCTGACTCATTCGCACACCTGCCCCTCGGCACCAAAGGTCAGGATGCCTGCCCGGTCAGCCCTGCGGTCAGCGCCGCGGTGACCCGGGGGGGGAAGGGCCACCCAGGGGGTCCTCGCCCGCCTCCGGCCCCCTCTCTCTCGCCCAGGGCCGCACCCCGGGGCTCCGGGCGAGATGGGCCACGAGGCCCGGCCCTCCATCGGCTCCCATTGATCTCAGAGGTGAGAATCGCACCCCTCCCCCCGGACCCCCCCCGCCCCCCGGGCGCTCACACGCTGAATGGTAGCGCCTTGGACACTTGTCCGGAGCGCATGGTGAACATTCCAGCCGGGTTGAGAACAGGCTCCCCTGGAAGGCGGACAGGCGGGTGGACAGGCGGCGGGCGTGTGAATCAACAAACAGGCGTCAGGTGTCTACGACGTGCGAAGTGCCCCCAGGGGCCCCAGCTCGTTAAGCAGAGAGGGAAAGGTGAGCCGTTTGCCCCTGTCCCCTCAAAGGACAAGTGGGGGGCAGGGGGAGGTTAGCCAAGGGGGGCGGCTGGCGAGGGGACCCCACAGGCTCCCCGGGACCCACCCACGGGCAGACCTCACCGTCCGGCTGTCCGTCTCTGCCCGGCCACCCCGCCCCCCGGTCCGGAGCCTCTGGGGAGGGGGGAGGCGGCGCCCCCAGACTGAGGACATGTCTCCCCGGGGCCGGCAGCCGCTGTCATCTGAGAAAGCCGGCGATTACCCCACCAGGCGACAGGCTTGTTGTAGGGAAACAGGGCCGGCTCACATTCCCTCCGGCGGCGATTAGCCGGGAGAACCGTGGCCCGGGGCCCGGGGCATTGCCCTCCGGCCGGCCAGCCGCTGCCCACTGGGCCGCCCGGAAGGCTCCGGGGAGGAACCTGCGGGGGGGGGGGCGGTGGCAGGGTCTCCTCGCCCTCTGGGGGTGCGGGGTGCGGGGTGCGGGGGTTTGAGGTGGACCTCGTGGGGCGCCCTGGGCGGCAGACCCTGGCCCCCGGCCCGGGCCTGGGCGAGAAGCAGAAGCTGCGGAAAGTGAGCCGGTGTCCTGGCCGCGGGCCCGCCCGGCGCCGGCACAGCCCTGAGGTCACCGCCGGCGTCCTCGCCAGCCGCCCGGCCCTGCCCGCGGGTCCCAGGAGACCGGGCAGCCGCGCGGAGACACTAATCCCGTTCTTACCCTCGCTCGCTTCACACTTACGTACCTCGCCCTGACTCCCAGCTGGCGGCTTAGGAGGCTTTCCGCCCTTGAGGAACAGAGCCTGGGGGGGCGGCATGGGGGGGAGTGGGGGTGCCGGCTGGCCAGGGAGCTGCCACTCACCGGGCCTCGCGGGCTCCCTCTGGGCCTCAGTCTTCCCACCTGGTCAGTGGGTTGAAGGACGCCCGATGCACCTCGCTGCACCTTGTCTGGAGTGCATGGTGAGCGGGGAGGAAGGGGGAGGGATAGAGAGCTAGAAACATCGGTGAGAGAGAAACATCGACCAGCTGCCTCCTGCACGCCCCCACCTGGGGATGTGCCCGCAGCCAAGGTCCGTGCCCTTGACCGGAATCGAACCTGGGACCCTTCCGTCGCTGCCTTAGAAGGATCCAGGAGAGGCCCAGGGAGTGTTTGCAAAGTGGTCCAGAGGGAGAGCCTCCTTCCAGCTGGACCTCAGAGCCGTCTTGTTCGCTTACCCAGGATGCAAAGGTCGTTTTCATTTATTATTATTATTTTTAAATATATTTTACTGATTTTTTACAGAGAGGAAGGGAGAGGGAGAATTAGAAACACCGATGAGAGAGAAACATCCATCAGCTGCCTCCTGCACACTCCCGACCAGGGATGTGCCCGCAACCAAGGTCCATGCCCTTGACCGGAATCGAACCCGGGACCCTTCAGTCCGCAGGCCGACGCTCTATCCACTGAGCCACACCGGTTAGGGTGGTCATTTTTATTTTTATTTTTTTTAATTGATTTCAGAGAGGAAGGGAGAGGGAGAGAGAAACATCCATGAGGAGAGAGAATCACTGACCGGCTGCCTTCTGCACGCCCCCCGTTGGGGATGGAGCCCACCACCCGGCCTGTGCCCCCGGCCGGGAATGGAACCGTGACCTCCTGGTTCCTAAGTCGACGCCGAGCCACGGAGCCACGCCGGCCGGGGCACAGCTCGCCCTTCCCACCCACCCCGGCAGCTGCCGTGGCTCCGCCTGCGACCGTTTCTAATCAGACTCCTCGGACCAAACACACTGCCAGACGCGGCCTGCGGACGGGCTGGCGGAGTCCGGGGGGCGGGGGGGGGGGGTGCGGGTGCTGCAACCTTCCCTCCGGGGCCAGCTGTCCCCCCGCAGGGGGGCCTGTGACCTCAGGGCCAGTCCTCGGGGGCCACGCGGGAGCCGGCCGGCCAGACCCTGGCTCCCGGGAGGTCGTGTTGACGGACATTAAAAATAGATTGCAAACAAATACATCATTCTCTTCGGATTCCTGGCCGGGTGCCTCTGACCTGGCCTCTGGGGGGGCCCCGGGAGACGGGGGCTCCCTGTGCTCCGATGCTGGGGCCCTGGCCCTCCCGCCTCCCTCCCCGCCACGGGTGACTGCCCGCGGCCCGGCCGGCCTGTCCCGTGGCCCGGCGCCTCCGCTCCCCCGGTGGGTGTCTCTGGCGGGAGAGCTGACGAAGCGGTCAGAGCTCAGCGCGGAGGGAGAGGCCCCGAAGGTCCCGCCCGCCAGGCCGCCAGGCCTTCCGCAGGGAGCTCGGCCTGTGGGGGGGCCGGGAGCGTGGCCCGAGGCAGACGCCCGCCCCTTGGGTGGGGGAGGGCAGGGGGCAGAAGGCGGAGAGGCCTGCCAGCGGCGTGGACAGTGCGGCTCAGGCAGGAGGCAGGGACGCGGGGGAGGCGGCCTCGGGACCAGGCTCCGGGCAGCAAAGAGGCCACCAGGGGTGGAGGGCCTGGAGCTCCGTCCCCGGAGGCACAGGGGCGCCGGTGAAAGCACCACCAGGAGGACCTGCTCTCTCCGGGCAGACCCGGGCCCGGCCGGCGGGCTCAGGGGTCCAGCGTCCACCTAGGAACCAGGAGGTCAGGGTTTGATTCCCGGTCCGGGCACAGGCCGGGGTGGTGGGCTCCATCCCCAGTGGGGGGCGTGCAGGAGGCAGCCGCTCCATGATTCTCTCTCATCATGATGTCTCTTCTCTCCTCTCTCTCTCTCTCTCTCTCCCTCTTCCTCCCTCCCTCTTCCTTCCTCTCTGAAATCAATAAAAATATATTTTTTTAAAATTCTCACGCTGCCCACGAGGTCAGAGGTCAGTGTTTTCATCCCTGTAGTTTTTATAAATGAGCTGAGGAGCCAACCGCGCCCCCCCCCCCCCCTCGGGTCTGAGCTCACGTCTGCCCCGGCTTCCTGCAGAGAAATGGGCTGAGCCAGGAGGAGACAGGAAGCATCCTGGGGGGCAGAGAGGGACGCCCACAGAGGAGGTGACCCTGGGACACATCGGGGGCTCGGGCAGCACCCCCAGCCCCGAGAGGACCCGGCGAAAAGGCCCCGGGGGACCCGGCGAAAAGGACCCGGCGAAAAGGCCCCGGCGAAAAGGCCCCGGGCAGCACCCCCTTCCCCAGCGAGGACAGGAGCACCGACCCGCCGTCTCGGCCACGGCCACGAGACCGGGCCCCGGGCGGCCCTGGGGCCCGGCTCCCCGCAGCCGCCCAGCCGGGCCCTGTCAGCAGGCTCATAATCAGGCTCCTAATCGGGTCCCCGGGGCACCGGCCGGTCAGCAGGCTGCAGAGCCCTTTCCGCTCGGCATTAGCGAGGCTCAGCCGCCCCTGTCAATCTCCCCGGCCGGTCCCTCTCAGCACCCGGCGACAGGTGGCCCGGGCCGGAGCGGCACGGAGCCCGGGTGCTGGGCCGGGGCCCCTCCAGAGGCAGCTTCGGGGGGGAGGGAGATGGGGGCGCGGGGAGGAGGGCCCCTGGGTCCTGAGGTCACTGGTGGGGGTGTCATTGAGCTCACACACCTGTCCTCCCGAGGCCTGGCACCCTCTCCCTCCTCCTTTCTTCCTCTTCCCTCTCCTCCCTCCTTCCCTCCCTTCCTCCCTTCTTCCTTCCTCCTTCCTTCCTTCCTTCCTTCCTCCCTTCCTTCCTCTCTCCATCCCTCCCTCCCTCCCTTCCTTCTTCCTTCCTTCCTTCCTCCCTTCTTTCCTTCCTTCCTTCCTTCCTCCCTTCTTTCCTTCCTTCCTTCCTTCCTTCCTTCCTTCCTTCCTTCCTTCCTTCCTTCCTTCCTTCCTTCCTTCCTTCCTGTGTCATCTCTATCTCCCTTTTCCCCTCCCTCCCTCCCTCCCTCTTCCGTGTGTGCCTCTGACTCTCAGGAAGAAGCCCTTAGGGGGACCCTGGCTGGGGCTGCAGGCGAGGGGACTCTCTCTCTCTCTCTCTCTCTCTCTCTCTCTCTCTCTCTCTCTCCCCGCCCCTCTCGTCCCGCCCATGGGAGACGCCCGGTGATTTTCCGGGTGAAGGTCTCCGTGTCCGCCTGACCCCTCGGTCCCTCCCTGGGCTCCGGCCTCGGCCCGCCCGCCCGGAATGGGAATGTGACCTCGGAGGGGGCACGGACGTGCACCCGGGCCGCGTGGAGCATCAGACGGGCGGGCACGGTGGCGGAGAACGTGGGGAGGAGTCAGAGACGCCGTGTTTGTCCGGGACCCGGGACCAGAAGCCCCGGGGGTGGGGGTGGCAGCTCCCCCTCCCCCCGCCCCCCCGCGCCTCGCATACCCGCGAACAAGGACACCCACAGGGAGAGCCCTCCTCCCCCTCCATTTTTTATTGGCTTTTAAATACCTTCTTATTGATGTCGGGGAGGAAGGGAGAGGGAGAGAGAGAAGCATCCATGCTGAGAGAGAATCACGGACCGGCTGCCCCCTGCACGCCCCCCACTGGGGATGGAGCCGGCAATGTGGGCGTGTGCCCCGACCGGGAATCGAACCCCCGACCTCCTGGGTCACTGGTGGAGCCACTCCGGCAGGGCCTGTCCTGGGCACCTCTCCTCCCCGACGTGCCCGGGGCGCCCGGGCCCCACTGCTCGCCAGCCCGCTGCCCAGGCCCTCCCGGGTGCCCTCCTGGGTGTCCCCTGGGTGTCCCCTGGGTGTCCCCTGGGTGCCCCCTGGGTGCCTCCTGGGTGCCCCCTGGGTGCCTCCTGGGTGTCCCCTGGGTGCCTCCTGGGTGTCCCCTGGGTGCCTCCTGGGTGCCTCCTGGGTGTCCCCTGGGTGCCTCCTGGGTGCCTCCTGGGTGCCCCCTGGGTGCCCTCGGGGTGCCCGGCTCTGGCGCGGGGCCCGGGGCCAGGCCGCGGGGCAGGGATGGGGTTTCAGCCTGAACTTTACAGCCAGCGGCGCGGCCAGGCTGCTGGGAACTTGAGAAGCCGGTGCCAGAGGGACGGCGCTGACCCCGGCCAGGAGACAGACGCTCTGCCCTTCACCCGAGGCAGGGGGCGTCCCCCCCGGGCCCCCATCCCGGCTGGCCCCCCGGAGCGCCCCCTCGGGCCCCCCTCCCCGCTGGCTCCCCCGGGGGACCCAGGGCGGGGACGCCGGCCGGGCGGGTGCTGTGCCGGGTGCCGCCCGCGTGCGGGCAGAGGCGTGTGACATGTCACCAGCTCCCGGCCCGGGCCTCGCGGGGCCCGCTGAGAGCACCTGTCAGCGGCTCGCGCGGCGGCCAGAGACTTCCAGAAAAGGCCGGGCCGAGGCGGGCAGCCTCCCGCCCCTCCCGCCCGTCCGCCCATCCGTCCGGCCGTCCCGCAGCCCATCCCGGGGCATCTGGCCGGGGCCCGGGCACGGCCGTCCCCGAGGGTGGGCAGAGGACGGAGGCGGGCGGGGACCCCGGAACCCGGCTCAGGTCCTGGGGCCCTGAAACTCCCGTCTACGGCAGCGAGGGGACCCCAGCGCGGGGCAGGGCAGGCGGGAGGCACCCCCAGGGCGGCCAGCTGGTGGTCTCTGGGCGTCAGGGCAGAAGTGGCGGGTCCTGGGGGCCCACGGGGCCCCTCAAGCGCAGACGGGACCCCCCTCCTCGTGCTGCGGCTCAGGATGTCCCGGGAGTCCGCATCCCCTGTGAGGGAGACGCCGAGGGAGCGGGGAGAGACGGCCCCCCGGGAAGACCCCGTGGCCCCGGCTCTGCCCTGGGCCAGCAAGCTTTGAAAGATGCCAATGGGGCCCGGCGGGCGCGGCTCCGTGGCTGAGCGTCCACCCAGGACCCAGGAGTCAGAGTTCAATTCCCCGTCAGCGCACCTGCTGGGGGTGCGGGCTCGATCCCCAGAGGCAGCCGATCCGTGATCCTCTCTCCTCACGGATGTCTCTCTCTCTCTCTCCCTGTCCCTCTCCCTTCCTCTCTGACATCAATAAAAATAAGTAAATAAGTAAATAAGAATAAAATTCAAAATGGGCCCAGCCGGTGTGGCCCAGTGAGCTTCGACCCACAAACCGGGAGGTCAGGGCTCGGTCCCCAGCGTGGGGCGTGCAGGAGGCAGCCGACCCGTGATCCTCTCTCCTCACGGATGTCTCTCTCTCTCCCTCTCCCTTCCTCTCCTCTGACATCAATACAAATACCTTTGAAAAACATTTAAAATTGCAAATTGAGTCCTGTCCTCACTGCTTCACCCTGAGGACAGAGTCCAAGTCTTCAGGTCACTCCCCAAGCCCCCCCCTGCAATCGCACCTCAGCCCCCCTCCCCGCCCCGGCCCCCCAGCCCCCCGCTCGGCCGGCCCCCGCGGCCTGCAGGCTCAGCAGCGCCCGGTCTGCCCACCGGTGTGCCCCCGGGGCCGACCTGGGGCAGGTGCCCGGCCTGCATTTGCTGAAGAAACAGAACCCTTCTCGGACACACAGGATCGGAAACAGGGGGGCGGGGGACCCCCGAGGCCCCTCGTCCGAGCACACACCCCCCCTCGAGGGGTCGGGGGGACCTCAGCGTCCCCTCGAAGGCGGCAGGGACCCCGTTTCCTCACCGTCATTCGAACCCTCAATCCGGCCCGGTGACGCCCAGCCCTCCCTGCTTCCCTGGAGAGCCGGCGCCCTTCGACCCCCCCCATTCCCACCTTCCCCCCCCCCCTCCGCCCCAGCCAGCCCCCTGCCCCGCTGGCCGGGCCCCCCACCCCGTTCCGGCCTGACAAAGCTCCCCGCCCCCCGGGAGGCCTCCTGGCCTGGCCGCTCGGCTCCCAGGGCCTCCCCCTCGGGCGGCCAGCCTGTGGGGTCCCGCCTTCTGGCCGCCCGGGACTGGCCCTCGCGCCCCCCCCCCGCCCGGCCTGTGGTGGCGGCCCGGGGCTGCGGTTCCCCGAGGACCGGCCCGGCGGCGTTCACGTGTCTGTGTGACTGCACGGGAGCGGGGTCCCCGGGGGCCTCGGAGAGCCAGCGAGCGGGACAGACGCCCCCGCGGAGGGGGGTCATCCAAGTGGCACGGCCCCGAGCAGCCGCTAAGCCGCCGGCCTGGCGCTGGGCGGAGAGCTCTGCCAGGCGGGCGGGGGCGGCACCGGGCGTCCAGGACCCTCCTTCTCCAGGGCGGGGGCCGGGGGCGGCCAGGGCAGAGGCCAAGCCCGGCTGGAGGAGCAGGAGCAGGAGGAGCAGGAGGAGGAGGGAGGGAGGGAGGCGGGGCCGGGGGAGGGGCCGGGGGTGACCTACATCTGCCCCGGCCCCGCTGTCCACCTCAGTCCGCCGGCGGCAGCTGGGCGCGGGAGGCGCGGGAGGCGCCGGGGGCAGCCGGAGGCGGGAGGCCAGCTGGGCGTTCAGGTGAGTGGGCCCCGCCCGCCTGGCTGCGCCCCTGGGTGGGGGCCGGGCCCCGAGGCGGGAACCCGGGTGCTCTCGGGCTTGTCCGCTCACGGAGGGGCAGGCAGAGGGCGGGAGGCTGGCCCCGGGTGTGAGGCCCCCGTCCGGGCAGCGGGTCCCGGCTCTGAAGCCCGTGGCTTAGGGTCCTGGTCGGCAAACTCCTCCGTCCACGGGGCCAGGCACCCACAGCACCACGGCGGGCGCGTCTCCGTGGAGCCGCGTTGTTTACACGCGAACGTCTCCGGACGCCACGTCTCCTGCCCGGACCCGCCCGGGCCGTGGTGTTCTGTGGGAGAGCCGCCCTCCGGGGGCCCGAGAGCCGCCCTCCGGGGGCCCCCCCGAGAGCCGCCGCAGGGGGCTCGGGAGCCGCCGATCGCCGACCACGGGGGCAGGGGGTGACACGGAGAGCGGGTTAAAGGCCTGGCGAGCCGTCCGGAATCAGGACCCGGGGCCGGACCCGGGACATCACCCCGCCGCCCAGAGAGCCCCCAGCCGAGCAGGCAGAGGCCCGGGCGCCGGGTCCGAGGGCAGAAGCCGCCGGGCGAGGGCAGGGGGCAGGGGCAGGGGGCAGGGGGCAGGGCAGAGGAAGGGCTGTGGGCCCCGGTCCCGGGGACAGGAACCTCATTGGGGGCCTGGGACATGGACATGAGGGTTCATCCCCCCCCACCGTCCAGTGGAGGCCACGGAGCTTGGTCTCAGCCCAGCCACCCCCCCCCCCCCCATGCGGCCTTGACCTTGCCCCAAGTCTGGCTTCTTCCTGAAGAGAAGAAGAGCAGGGGAGTCCCCAGGGTGACCCGGCTTCACGTGGGCACCCCCATCCCGCGCGCCGGGCTCTGCCCTCGCTCCTTGTTGGCGGGGAAGGGGGGGCCGAGCGGCTGGGGGGCAGCCGGGAGCCGGGCCGCGGGCACCGCCTCGTCACGGTGACTAACGGCGGCCGGCGGGGACGATGACAGGTGAGACGGGCCGCAGGGTGGGGTCCCGGCCGGGGGCCAGGCGCCCGTCCCGGGCGTGTGGGTGGCACGGGCCCCGCTGCCAGCTGGGCGGCCGCCTGGGCCCTGGGGCTCCCTCGTGACGCCCGCCCGCCCGCCCGCCCGCCTCACCCACGGCGGCGGCCTGTGACCGGGGCATTCCTGCGTGGCATTCCTGCGTGGCAGGGCCGTGGGGCCGGCGATGCCAGCGGTGGGCAGCCGTGGCACAGAATCCGTGGCAGGTGCAGGAATGTGCCCTCAGGCGGGTCCCGGGCATCGGGCAGGAAGCGGAGTCTGGGAAATGGGGGGCCGTGGCCGAGGGCCAGCCATGTCGGTGGCCAGGGGGAAGAAGGCTGGGGAACCCCTTCGAGACGGGCCCCCCTCCAGTTCAGGGGTCTCTCCCGCCCCAGGAGGGGCACCTCCCCTCGGCCACGATGGACCGAGCGGAAAGTGGGGTTCGGATGGTGGGAAGAGGCTGGAGGCACCTGTCCCCCTAGCTCGCTGGCCTTGCGGGGCGGGGGGGGCGGATGGGTTTTGGGGACCAGAACCCCCAGCAGCCACGTGAGGGGTCTCCCGCAGGCCTGGCCCTCGGTGGGCGGAGCCCAGACCGGCTGAGGGTGCGAGGGCGGGGCCGCCGGGCCCCCTGGGAGACCGTGTGTCCCTGAGAAAGTCACGTCAAGGTCAAGGCCGCCAGCCCGGCCGGCGTGGCTCAGTGGTGGACACCGATCGGTGAACCACCAGGTCGAGGCTCTATGCCCGGTCAGGACACACGCCCGGGGGTCAGACTCGGTCCCCGGGAGGCAGCCGACGGTCCCTGAGTCTCTCTCACCGTGGACGTGTGTGTGTGTCTCTCACTCCCCCCACGCCCACTTCCCCTCTGAAATCAGTAAACATCCACATAAAACAAAATAAATGCCGGTGGCCATACGCCGTGGCGGCCGCAGACTGGTCGCCGGGCAGTGCCGGGGGACTGGACGCTGGGTCCCTCGGGCGCCAGGTCTGGGTCTCCCGCCGGTTCACCCCCCGGGGCCTCTAGCTCAGCGGTGGGCAAACTCATTCGTCCGCAGAGCCGGGTACCAGCAGGACAACGGCGGACATCTCTTTGGAGAGCCACGTTCTTTCCACGTAAACTCTGTAGGTGGGTACATTGTGATGAGCGGCGTGGGGGGACTCCTGAACTGGCCTTGGCTAAACGCTCAAGGGGCCAAAGAGCCGCATGTGGCTCTCGAGCCGCAGTTTGCTGACCACGGCTCTAGTGTGTGTGTGTGTGTGTGTGTATAATTTTTTATTTTACTTATTTATTTATTTTTTTAAAGTCGAGGGAACCAATGGGAAACCCCTGGGAGCCGGGGCTTTGGCTCCTGAGGCCCAAGGAGGCCGCCTCCCCGCTGAGTGGCCGTCGGCCTGGGCTCCCCCCCCCCGGGGGCCTGTCCCCCACACGGGGGGAGGGTTCACCCCCCGGGCCACTGGGCAGCATCGGAGCCCGCACGGGCGCTGGGCCAGGGGCCTGCTGGAAGCCATCGGTGGTGTTCGTTGGGGTTGGACAAGCATTGGGGGGCGGAGGCAACTAGACCCGGGTCCCCCGACACGGGCGGGTGCCCTGATGCTGTGGGGGGTGAGGGGTGGGGGGTGGGGGGGGTAAGACTGGCCACCGCCCGCCCAGAACCAACTCCTCCTTCTGTTCCCAGGACCCATCGCCCGCCACCCTCAGGAGCCGGGGAGCCAGACCATGGCAGGTGAGGGGAGGGGAGGGGAGAGGAGGGGAGGGGAGGGGAGGAGGGGAGGGGAGCTCCCGTGTCCAGGGTTTTGAGTTGTGTTTTCCTGAAAAAAAAGAGATCACCCCGGCCGCTGTGGCTCAAGGATTGAGCACCGACCCATGAACAGAAAGAAGGTCACCGTTCAGTTCAGGGTCAAGGGCACAGGCCTGCGTTGCACTCATTCCCCAGTAGGGGGCGTGCGGGAGGCAGCAGATCCATGATCCTCTCTCATCCCTCGTGGATGTTTCTCTCTCCCCCTCTCCCTTCCTCCCCGAAATCAATATATATATATTTAATTTCTTTATCGATTAAGGTATCCCATATGTGTCCTCATCTCTCAATTCCCAAATCAGACCCCTCCCCACGCACGCCCCCGCCCCCCTGCTGTCCGTGACCACAGGTTAGGCCCATAGGCGCGCACACAAGTCCTTGGGTTGATCTCTCCCCCGACCCCCGCCCTCCCCTGCCTTCCCGCTGAGGTCTGACGGTCTGATCGCTGCTTCCCTGTCTCTGGATCTGTTATTGTTCATCCGTCTGTGTTGTTCGTTATTTCCCCTGGATGAGTGAGATCAAATATATGTATATTTTAAAAGATAAAAAATTAAAGGGTTCAGAGTCCCGCTCCCCCCGCCCCCCAGGCAGGTCCTGCTTCCTGGCCAGTGTGCCTCCCCCTCTCCTCCTCCAGCTTCTCCCCTTCTCCCCGGGAACACTCCCGGGGTCTCCCCAGGGGGCCCCTGCCCCTCCCCGGGGCCTCCATTCCCTCCCGGTTCCCCTACAACAGTCAGCGCGCCTCCCACAGGCCGGAGTGTGTCTGTCCCACCCGGCAGAGGCCAGGGAACCCTCAGGCCTCTAGCCCCCGGGGTGGGGGTGGGGGGGGTCTGTCCTCCCCTGTGGTGGGGGCCGCTCGCCAGGGGGCAGGCCCACCTCCCGCCCCCGTGCCCACAGGGAGGCCGGTCAGGAAGCACGGGGTGACCAGGCGGCAGCTGGTGGCCGAGGTCCCGGAGGGGTGCAGCCTGCCGGACTTCGAGCAGAAGCCGGTCACCATGGCGCTGGCGGAGGGTGAGGCCGGGCAGGGGGCGGGGGAGGCTGCGGAGGGGACCCCGCTCCCCGCCTCCAGCATGCACAGCGCCCCGTCCCCCGCCCTCCGGCCCCAAGTCCTCACCGGGGGGGGGGGGGGTGCCTGCTGGGTCCCCGGAAGGCCCAGAATGGGTCCAGGGAACCTAAACACACACCCTGCTCCTCGGAGACAAGATGCGATTGGGGCCCTGGCTGGTGTGGCTCAGTGGACAGAGCGTCGGCCTGTGGACCGGGGCGGTCCCGGGTTCGATTCCGGCCAAGGGCACACACAGGCCCGGGTTGTGGGCTCCATCCCCAGTGGGGGTCATGCAGGAGGCATCCTTCAGTGGTTCTCTCTCATCATGGATGCCTCTATCTCTCTCCCCTTCTCTCTTCCTCTCTGAAATCAATCAATCAATCAATCTATCTATCTATATATATATATATTTTAAAAGGGTCAAAACTCCCCCCCACTCCACCCCACCCCCGATCCTGTTCACTGACCTGGGCCATCCCTCCCTTGCCAGGCGGGGACGGGACACAGGGCACGGAGTCTGGGCACCAGGGACTGGGCATAGGGACTGGGCATGGGGTCTGGGCACCAGGGACTGGGCATAGGGACTGGGCACGGGGTCTGGGCACCAGGGACTGGGCATAGGGACTGGGCACGGGGTCTGGGCACCAGGGACTGGGCATAGGGACTGGACACGGGGTCTGGGCACCAGGGACTGGACATAGGGACGGGGCACGGGGTCTGGGCACCAGGGACTGGACATAGGGACGGGGCACGGGGTCTGGGCACCAGGGACTGGGCACAGGGAGCCTGCCTCGTGCCCACGAGGGTCCTTGAGTCGGGACGGCGGCCGGGCCCCCTCCTGACATGGGTGGGTTGGGGGGAGGCGAGGCGCCTGAGCCAGGCGGGTAACAGCCGGCCGTCCCCCCCCCGCTGCCCGGCCCAGGGAGGAGCGCCGTCCTGCGGGCCGTGGTCAGCGGGGAGCCCGTGCCTGAGGTGCGCTGGCAGAGCAGCAAGGGCGACCTCAGCGACTCCAGCAAGTACCAGCTGCTGTCCGCCCCGGGCAGCCGGGAGCACGCGCTGCAGGTGAGGACCCGCCCCGCGTCCCCCCACCCCTCCCTCCGGCCCCCGGAGCCCTCCCCCTCCCCAGGGGCTCCCGCCGCCCCCTCCCCTCCAGCAGCCAGGAGGCCTGGCCCAGCGGTGGCTGCGGGTGGCGGGAGCCAGGTGTGGGCCTGGCAGGCTCGCAGTACCTCCTCCGGCCGCCTGGGGGCGCTGTGGACAGAAGCATAAGAACACAAGCAGAGGAGTCAGGCTGCAGGGGGACAAGCCCAGGCTCACACCGTCTCTGATGGACAAGCTGCGTTCTCTTTCTTTCTTTTTCTTTCTTTCTTTCTTTCTTTCTTTCTTTCTTTCTTTCTTTCTTTCTTTCTTTCTTTCTCTTTCTTTTTCTTCTTTCTTTCTTTCTTTCTCTTTCTTTCTTTCTTTCTCTTTCTTTTTTTTTTCTTTCTTTCTTTCTCTTTCTTTTTCTTCTTTCTTTCTTTCTTTCTCTTTCTTTTTCTTTCTTTCTCTTTCTTTCTCTTTCTCTTTCTTTCTTTCTTTCTCTCTTTCTTTTTCTTTCTTTTTCTTTCTTTCTCTTTCTTTTTCTTTCTCTTTCTTTCTTTCTTTCTTTCTTTCTTCTTTCTTCCTTTCTTTTTTTAAAAATATATATTCGTTTATTGATGTCAGAGAGGAAGGGAGTGGGAGAGAGAGAGAGATAGAAACACCAATGAAGAGAGAGAATCCTGGGTCGGCTGCCTCCTGCACGTCTCCTACTGGGGATGGAGCCCGCCACCTGGGCCTGTGCGCCCTTGACCCGAATCGAACCCGGGACCCTTCGGCCCGCAGACCACCACTCTGCCCACTGAGCCACACCCACGAAAAGGGGGAGGGGGAGAGAGATAGAAACAGCCACGATGAGAGAGAATCGTCCGTCAGCTGCCTCCCGCACGCCCCCCGCTGGGGACGGAGCCCGCCCCCCGGGCCTGGGCCGCTGACCGGGAATCGAACCCTGAGCACCTGGTTCCTAAGTCGATGTGCTATGTGGCCAAACACTTAATGAGCTCACGTCTCAGCCGCGGCAGGGCCAGAGCCGGTGGTTTCCCGGGCCTCGGGCCGGACAGCCCCCACCCCGGGGGCCAGCCCCCAGCCAGTCTCCTCACCTCGCTGCCCCCTCCCCGCGCTCGGCCCCGCAGATCAGCAAGCTGACGGGTGAGGACACGGACAAGTACATCTGCGTCGCCCGGAACCCCTACGGAGAGGCCGTGTGCTCCGCCCGGCTCACCGTCATCGAAGGTGGGCCCCTGCCCCCCGCCTCATCGGTGCCCAGGCCCCGGGGTGCCCCGAGGAGCCCGAGGCCTCGCTGGGGGGGGGGGGCTGGGGGTGGAGGGAGGGGTCCTATGGGATGGAGACGGGGAGGTGAGTGGCTGCAGGTCCAGCCAGCTGGTCAGCAACGTGGGGCCGAACCCCGACCGGCAGCTCCCCAAGGGGCTCAGCTCTGGTTCTGGGGTCTCACGGGAGCCACCTCCCGGCCCCTGAGCGTGGGGAGGGGGGGTCCTTCCTGCCTGAGGTGCCTGCAGGGGCCCCACGTTAGTCCGCGGAGGCCCTCCACCCCGGCTGCCGGCTGTCCCACGCCGGGGAGAGAGGGGGGGGCGGGGGTGGAGGGGAGGGACCCTGGTGGGTGCTCAGCGGCCCTTGGGGAGATCACCAGTGCGTCTGGCTTCTCTCCCCCACCCACACGCCTTCCCTCCTCCCCTGCGGAGCAGTCGGCTTCCGGAAGAAGCGGAAGAGGAACACGGAGCCCCAGGAGGGTAGGTGGAGGGGCTGTCCCTGGGCCTTCGGGGGTGGGCTGCTTCTGGCTTGGCACCCCCCCACTTGGCCAGGCCCCACAGAGGATATAGATATAGATAGATATATAGTTATATAGATATATAGATATATAGATGATGTATAGATATATAGATATATAGATGATATATAGATATATAGATGATATATAGATATATAGATGATATATAGATGATATATAGATATATAGATATATAGATATATAGATGATATATAGATATATAGATATATAGATGATATATACCATGTTTCCCCGAAAATAAGACATCCTCTGAAAATAAGACCTAGCGCAACTTTGGGAGAAAAAATTAATATAAGACACTGTCTTATTTTTGGGGAAACAGGGTAGATAGATAGATGATAGATAGAGATAGATAGAGATATCAGAGAGGAAGGGAGAGGAGAGAGCGAGGAGAGAGAAACATCCATGAAGAAAGATAATCGCGGGTCGCGGCTGCCTCCTGCACGCCCCCTCCTGGGGATCCAGCCTGCAACCTCGAGCACGTGCCCCTCGGGAATCAAACTGTGGCCTCCTGGTTCAGAGGCGGAGGCTCAACCACTGAGCCACACGGGCCGGGCCGGACCACACGCCTCCTCCCCGCCCTGCCCCCCCCCGCTCCCCGGGGGCGGAGCCTCACTCCCGTGCCTTGCAGACCTCAGTAAGGAGCTGATGGACCTGCGGAGGATGCTGCGGAAGAGGTGGGTGCGGGCGCCCGCGGGGGGGGGGGGGGGGTGTCCCGTCCCCAGCTGCCTCCATGAGCACTTGGGGCGCAGCCCTCGCTCCGCCCTGAGCAGGGGCATGGGGAGGAGCAGGGGGAGGAGGGGGCTGGACCGCAGGGACGGGGTGGGGAGAGGGGTGCACCCAGGTGGGCACGCTGGGTGCCCCTTCTGCCGCTCCTGAGCGCCCCTCCCGGCCTGATTGGCTGGTTGGGGAGACGGGGCGCTTGGCTGGGACAGTGTGTTCAGAGCAACAGGACAATGTCCTCCATGGGCATCTGGCTGGGGAGGCCACAGCAGGCGCCGTTAGGTCCGGGTCCTCTGAGGACGCTGGGGAGGGGGGGTCCCGGGGCCCAGTCTGGGGTCCCTCCCCCGGGTGCGGGAGGGCAGCGCCCCAGGCCCCGGTGGGAGGGGTGGGTCCTGGGTGGGAGGGGTGGGTCCCGGGGCCCAGTTTGGGGCCCCTCCCCCGGGTGCGGGAGGGCAGCGCCCCAGGCCCCTTGGGGGGAGGGGTGGGAAGGGTGGGAAGGGTGGGTCCCAGGGCCCAGTCTGTGGCCCTTCCCGGGGTGGGGGGCAGGAGGGCAGCGCCCCAGGCCCCGGTGGGGGGATCGGCTCCTGAGGCTCCCCGGCTCCCCAGCGCCCCGATCCCCAAGAGGAAGATGGACCCGGAGCAGGTGTGGCAGCTGCTGATGTCGGCCGACCGGAAGGACTACGAGCGGCTGTGCCTGGAGTACGGCATCGCCGACTTCCGCGGGATGCTGCGCAAGCTGGAGAGGATGCGGCGGGCGCGGGAGGACCGGATGGCGCAGGTACCCCCCCCCCGCCCCCGCCTCCCCGAGCCCGGCCCCGCCTCCTCCAGCCCGGCCCCGCCTCCTCCACCCCGGGCCCCGCCTCCTCCAGCCCGGGCCCCGCCTCCTCCAGCCCGGGCCCGCCTCCTCCAGCCCGGCCCCGCCTCCTCCAGCCCGGGCCCCGCCTCCTCCAGCCCGGCCCCGCCTCCTCCAGCCCGGCCCCGCCTCCCCGAGCCCGGCCCCGCCTCCCCGAGCCCGGCCCCGCCTCCTCCAGCCCGGCCCCGCCTCCTCCACCCCGGGCCCCGCCTCCTCCAGCCCGGGTCCCGCCTCCTCCAGCCCGGCCCCGCCTCCTCCAGCCCGGGTCCCGCCTCCCGGAGCCCGGCCCCGCCTCCTCCAGCCCGGGCCCCGCCTCCTCCAGCCCGGGCCCCGCCTCCCTGAGCCCGGCCCCGCCTCCTCCAGCCCGGCCCCGCCTCCTCCAGCCCGGCCCCGCCTCCTCCAGCCCGGGCCCCGCCTCCCGGAGCCCGGCCCCGCCTCCTCCAGCCCTCGGGGCCTCTGGCCACGGTCCCGGCGTCCGAGCCGGCGTCCTGGCTGCGGACCTGCCTCTGACGCTCCTGCTGGGCTTCAGAGCCGGGAGGGCGGCCGTGCTTCTCGGTCTCCTCGCCGGTGACGTGGGTGCTCCGGCCACAGGCTCCTGACGGGGCTGCTGAGAGGGGGTGCGAGAGGGTGCACCCGCAGCCGAGGCCCACGTCCTTGGCCGGAACCGAACCCGGGACCCTTCAGTCCGCAGGCCGAGGCTCTATCCACTGAGCCACACCGGCTTCGGCTCAACCCGCTTTTATCAGATGAAACCACCAGGGGGCGCCGGGAACACCCTGCTGTGTTCCCGGCGGCCCCTGGTGGACACCGGGCTCCCTTCCGGCTCCCCTTCCCACCCCATGACTCCTCTGGGAGAACAAACGCCCTTCTCCGCGGGGTTCCTGTCTCTCCTGGGATTTGGGGGCGTCGCGTCCAGGATTCGGGGCGGGAGGGGGGGGGCCGGGCCTGAGGGCGTGCAGGGCCCCTGAGGAGCGCCCCCCGGTGGCCTTGCCTTCCCCAGTACGTCAACACCGTCTCCAACACGAAGCACATGAGGGTCACCAAGGAGGGCGTGGCCTTCTTCGAGCTGGACCTGGACCTCAAGGACCCCGAGAGCAACGTCTACCTGTTCAAGGTGAGGCTGGGGGGGGCGGGGGGGCTGCAGGCCCGGGGCCGGGGATCGTGGGCTCACCTAAGCGCAGGTGTGAGCCCCACGGCCCCCGGGTTCCATCCCGGCCCAGGGCACCCGCCCGGGTTGTGGGTTCGGTTCCCAGCCGCTCCGACCCGGGACCCGAGCAGCCGGGGCAGTTCTCTCTCTGGCTAACGCCCATCCTACTTGTCCACTGACGCCTGGCCCGGTGCACGGACCCGTGTCCCCCCTCTCCCTCTCCCTCTCCCGCCCCAGGACGGCGAGATGGTCCCCTACAGCTCCGACAGCCGCAGCAAGCACAGCGCCCGGCGGCTGGGCCGGCACTACCACTTCCAGATCCAGGACCTGTGGCCGGAGGACGCGGGCCTCTACCAGGTCAAGGTGGAGGACGCCGAGGTCTTCTCCACCCAGCTGGAGGCCGGCGGTGAGCGGCCGGGCGCCGGGGGGCGGCTGGGGCCATGGGGGCGCCGGGCGGGCAGGTTGGGGCCCAGGCGGCGCCACAGGGGGTTGGGGGGGCGTGACAGTGGCCCCGGGGAGGGACCACACATCCAAGGTCACCCAAGGTCAGTATCCTCTCTCTCCCTCTCTTTTATTTTAAAATATATTTTATTGATTTTTTTACAGAGAGGAAGGGAGAGGGATAGAGAGTTAGAAACGTCGATGAGAGAGAAACATCCACCAGCTGCCTCCTGCACACCCCCCACTGGGGATGTGCCCGCCACCAAGGTCCATGCCCTTGGCCGGAATCAAATCTGGGACCCTTCTGTCCGCAGGCCGACGCTCTATCCACTGAGCAACACTGGTTTTGGCTCTCTCTCTCTCTCTCTCTCTCTTAAATAAGTTTTTATGGATCTCAGAGAGGAAGGGAGAGGGAGAGGGAGAGAGAGAGAGAGAAACATCCACGATGAGAGAGAACCATGGATCGGCCGCCTCCTGCACGCCCCCCCCCCCCCGCCCTAGGGCTCGAGCCCACAGTCTGGGAATCGAACCTGGGACCTTTCAGTGCACAGGCCGGCACTCTAGCCACTGAGCCACACCGGCTAGGGCCCGTCTTGCTGTTCATAGGCTATTGGGAACCCCTCTGACCCACACAGGGTTGCCAGGGGAGTCTCATCTACCAGGGGGATCAGGTCGGGGTGGGGGGCAGCCGGGCGGGCTGGGGCGGGGGGCGGCCAGGCTGACGGCCCCATCCCGCCCCCCCCACAGCCATCCCGCCCCGCGTGCTGGTCCCGCTGTCGGAGGCCCGCTGCCAGGAGGGGGGGGACGCGGCGTTCCAGTGCGTGCTGTCCAGCCCCTGCCCGCAGGCCGCCTGGCACTTCAAGCACCAGCCGCTGCCGCCCGGCGCCCGGCTCGAGGCATCGGTGTCGCCCGACGGGCGGACCCACCGGCTGCTGGTGCGGGGCGCCCGGCTCGCCGACATGGGCCCCTACTCGCTGGACACGGGGCTGCACGCCTCCAGCGCCTGGCTGGTGGTGGAGAGTGAGTGCGGGGCGGGGCGGGGCGGGCGGGGCGGGCGGGGAGGGGTCAGGCGGAGGGGGGGGAAGGGAGGCCGGTCCTCAGTCCGCTGGCCCCCGGCGGGCAGGCCCTCCCCGGCCAGCCAGCCCCTCCCCGCTGCCTCCGGCCTCTGCGGGGTGACTCCGTGGCCCTGGGGGGGCCCGGTCAGCGCTTGGGACGGGGGCCCGGGTTCGGGGGTTCAGACGCCCCGGGACGAGGCCACAGAACAAACACCTGTGGCCGCCCCCCTCCCCCGGGTGAGGGTTCGGGGGTCCCAGGAGACTGTGAACTGGACAGGAGACTGGACAATGGAGGAGGCCGCCAGCAGGGCAAGCAGGATTTTCTTTTAAAAATGTATTTTATTGATTTTTGTTTTTGTTTTTTACAGAGAGGAAGGGAGAGGGATAGAGAGTTAGAAACGTCGATGAGAGAGAAACATCGACCAGCCGCCTCCTGCACGCCCCCCACTGGGGATGTGCCCACAACCCAGGTCCGTGCCCTTGACCGGAATTGAACCCGGGACCCTTCAGTCCTCAGGCCGACGCTCTATCCACTGAGCCACACCGGTTTCGGCAGGATTTTTATTTTGTTATTATTATTTTTTTAAAACCTGGTCAATGCCAGCAAACCCTTTAAAAAAAAATTTTTTTTTAATTGATTTCAGAGAAGAAGGGAGAGGGGGAGAGAGAGAGAGAGAGAAAGAGAGAGAGAGACATCCATGATGACTCACGGATCGGCTGCCTCTCTCACGCCCCCTACTGGGGACCGAGCCCCCATAACCTGGGCCTGTGACCTTGACCAGGAATCAAACCCGGGACCCTTCTGTCCGCAGGCCGGTGCTCTAACCACTGGGCCACGTAGGTCTTTTAAACAAACTCCTGACGGTTTGATAAGCAAGTGACTCTGGCTCCTGCATTTCCCCCCAAAATCCTCGGGGGCCACTCGGCAGCTGGGGGGTGGGTGCGGGGCTGGGGAGCGGGGCCGCGGGCGGCTGGCCTCTCTGCCGGGACCCCGAGGGTCAGGCAGGCCGGGGTGTGGGGACCCCGGAGGGCCGGCCCCAGCTAACGGCCTCCTCCCTGTCTCTCATGGTGGCGTCCACAGCCGGGCAGGACCACGGCCTTCCGACCGCCGGCGATGACCACCAGGCTCAGGCGCAAGGAGCCCCGGCCTCGGGCGCCGAAGAGACCTGGCGGGCCAGCGGCCAGCGGGGGGCTCCCGGAGGGCAGGGGGGCGCCCCCGGGGGGGCCGGCCGGGACCCCGGCCTCCAGCTCCCAGCCGGCCTGGGCGCAGGGGGACTCGGGGGGCACAGCTTCGCCTCGATGGGGGGCGAGGGGGCGGGCGGGGCAGCCTGGGGCCCTGGGCCGGCGGGGCAGGGCTTTCCGGAAGCGGACGGGTTCGCGGCCGCTGTTTCGGGGGACGGGAGCCGCCTGGGGGGGCCCCGGTCACAGGGAGGAGGCGCAGGGTCAGGGCTGGGGGCTCACGGGATGGATGGTGGCAGAGGCGGCGATGGGGACGGAGGCGGCGGGCGGGGGGGGGGCGGGGGGGGGGGGGGACGGGGGGGCCGGGGGGAAGGCGAGGGGGACAGTGGGGACAGCCGGGGACAGCTCGGGGGTGCTCAGCTGGGGCCCGGGACAGGCAAGGGGGCCCCGCAGGGGTCGTGGCCCGGCCCTGGGGGCCGGGGACCGGAGGGGAAGGGATGGGGGGGCTATTGCAGGAGGAGGGCCCGGGCGGGGGTTGGGGGGAGGATGCTCTGGGCCGGGAAAGGGGGGGCGGAGCGGCCTGGGGCCCCGGGGGCAGCGGGACCGGCCTGGGGGGGCCCGGGGACGGCGGTGTGGCCGGAGGTCCTGGGGGCCTGGGGGCCCCCGAAGGCTGGGGCCCCGGCTCCGGGGCAGGCCGAGGCCCCGGGTCCTGGGGCTCCGGGGGGTGGGGCGAAGGGGACCTCGGGGACGCCAGGGGCCTCGGGGGACCAGGGCCGTCTCCCAGACAGACGCCCTCGATACCTGGGGGCCGAGACCCCCTCCTGGGGAGCGGGGGTCCGGAGGGAGGGAGGCAGGAGGGGGCCCCAGGAGGCCCCGGGGGCTGGGGAGGAGAGGGCCAGGGGCCAGGGGGGGCCTCGGGCGGGGCCGGGGATGGCAGAAGGCCCCCCAGTTCCCAAGGGGGGGCCGGCGGGATGGGGGCTGGGAGCTCAGGGCCTTGGGGCGACGTGGGGTCCGGCCTCAGCCAGGCGGGGGCCCAGGCTGGGCCTGGAGGAGGGAGAGGGGGTGTGGGTGGTAGCCAGGCGCCCGGGCTGATGGGGTCTGGCCCCGGGGACGATGCCGGCAGCCACGGGCTCATTGGGGCTCCGGGCCGGGGTGCTCAGGGGCCCTGGGGGACCCAGGGGGGCTCGGAGGGAGCAGGAGGCCCCAGGGCCCCGGGGTCGGGACCCGGCCTCTGGAATGGGGCTCAGGGCTCCGGAGAAGGGGGGGCCGGAGGCGGACGGGGGGCCGAGGCGGGCGTGGTGGGGTCCCCGTACGGCGACGGGTCCGGGTATTTAAGGGGAACGGGCCCCGGAGGCGATGGCCTGGGGGCGCTGGGAGAGGCGGGCTCTGCGTGGGGTGTCGGGGGTCCTCGGGGGGCAGAGGCTGAGGAGGGGGGCGCTCACAGGGGCGGCTCGCAGGGACCGGGGGCGGTGAGGCCCGGAGACCAGGACGGCCACGGTCCTGCAGGGAGGGGGGCCTGGACTCCCGCTGGGGGAGGAGGAGGGGGCGAAGCCGGGGAGCAGCCCGCAGCCTGGGGGGAGGGGCGTGGGGGAGCAGAGCCAGGGGGTTCGGCCGGAGAAGGAGGGAGCTTTCGAGCCTCGGGGGCGAAGGGGGCCCCTGGAGAAGGGGGCGGGGCAGATGGGTCCGGGGGTCCCGGCGCTCTGAAGGCGGGGAGTGGGGGGGGCGGAGGGCAGGGGGCCCGGGGCCTCGGCTGGGACGAGTCGGGGCGCCCCAAGGCCCAGGCTCCGGGCAGTGGGGCGGGTTCGGACAGGGGTCACAGGGACGGACCCGGGGTCCTGGGGTTTGAGCACAACGGAGGGTCAGGGGGGCTTGGGCCTGGGGGGACGGGGTCAGGGTATAAGGCAGGTCATAGGGATGGGACTGGGGGTGTTGGGGGGATGGGATTGGGGAGTGAGGCAGGATATAAGGATGGAATTGGGGGTTTTGGGGGGATGGGGTCGGGAAGTGAGGCAGGATATAAGGATGGAATTGGAGGTTTTGGGGGGATGGGGTCGGGGAGTGAGGCAGGATATAAGGATGGAATTTGGGGGTTTTGGGGGGATAGGGTCGGGGAGTGAGGCAGGATATAAGGATGGAATTGGGGGTTTTGGGGGGATGGGGTCGGGGAGTGAGGCAGGATATAAGGATGGAATTGGAGGTTTTGGGGGGATGGGGTCGGGGAGTGAGGCAGGATATAAGGATGCAATTGGAGGTTTTGGGGGGATGGGGTCGGGGAGTGAGGCAGGATATAAGGATGGAATTGGAGGTTTTGGGGGGATGGGGTCGGGGAGTGAGGCAGGATATAAGGATGGAATTGGAGGTTTTGGGGGGATGGGGTCGGGGAGTGAGGCAGGATATAAGGATGGAATTGGAGGTTTTGGGGGGATAGGGTCGGGGAATGAGGCAGGTCATAGCGATGATTTGGGGGCTCCTGGAAGAGTGGGATCAGGGGCCCAGGCAGGTTATAGGGATGGTTTTGGGGGGTCCAGAGGATTGGGGTCAGGGAGTGAGGCAGGTCACAGGGATGGTTTTGGGGGATCCATGAGAGTGGGGTCGGGGAGTGAGGCAGGTCACACGGGAGGCCCGGGAGGGTCTGAAGGGTCTGGGCCGGAGGGTGAGGGGGGCTCCGGAGGTGGTCCCAGGCACTGGGGGGGAGCAGGCGCTCTGGCCTCAGCGGGACAGGAGGGGGCCCCCAAAGGTGGAGAAGCTGGGGGGCCTGGGGCGGCCTCAGAGGGGCCTTATGGAGGCCCCGGCTTCGTGGGGGGCAGGGCAGCGGGGCTGGTGAGCGGGGCCGGCCTCGGGGTGGGTGCGGGGGGCTCTGCCTCCTCAGGGGCCCCAGGGCCTCCCGCGGACAGAGGGGCCCCCGGCGGGAAGGGCAGGTCCGCAGATCAGGCAGGGGGTGTGGGGGCTCCTGGCTGCCCTGGTGGTCGGGGGGCCATGGAGGGTGAGGCCCGGGCAGGGGCAGGGGCAGGGTTAGGGTTAGGGACAGGGTTAGGAGCAGGGGCAGGGTTAGGGTTAGGGACAGGGTTAGGGTTAGGGGCAGGGTTAGGGTTAGGGGCAGGGTTAGGGACAGGGGCAGGGGCAGGGGCAGGGGCAGAGGCAGGGTTAGGGCCAGGGTTAGGGGCAAGGTTAGGGGCCGGGGCAGGGACAGGGGCAGGGGCAAGTGCAGGGTTAGGGGCAGGGGCAGGGGCCGGGGCTGGGTTAGGGTTAGGGGCAGGGTTAGGGGCAGGGGCAGGGGCAGGGACAGGGTTAGGAGCAGGGGCAGGGGCAGGGGCAGGGGCAGGGGCAGGAGCAGGGGCAGGGGCAGGAGCAGGGTTAGGGACAGGGTTAGGGGCAGGGGCAGGGGCAGGGGCAGGGACAGGGGCAGGGGCAGGGACATGGGCAGGGGCAGAGGCAGGGGCAGGGGCAGGGACAGGGGCAGGGATAGGGGCAGGGGCAGAGGCAGGGGCAGGGGCAGGGGCAGGGGCAGGGTTAGGGGCAGGGACAGGGGCAGGAGCAGGGTTAGGAGCAGGGGCAGGGGCAGGGGCAGGGGCAGGGTTAGGGACAGGGTTAGGGGCAGGGGCAGGGACAGGGTTAGGGGCAGGGGCAGGGGCAGGGTTAGGGGCAGGGTTAGGGGCAGGGGCAGGGGCAGGGTTAGGGGCAGGGACAGGGGCAGGGGCAGGGGCAGGAGCAGGGGCAGGGGCAGGAGCAGGGTTAGGGGCAGGGTTAGGGGCAGGGGCAGGGTTAAGGGCAGGTGCAGGGGCAGGGTTAAGGGCAGGGGCAGGGGACAGCTCCGGGAAAGCAGGGGTGGGGACAGCGGACGGGGCCGGAGCCGCTGTCCAGGGAGGACCAGGGCCTCGGGGTGCGGGGGACGCCCTGCCGGGAGGTGGGGGGGCTCAGGCCGCCTTGGGGACCGGCACAGGCGAGGCCGGGGACGGAGGCCGGAGGCCCGGGCAGAGGGGCGAATCCCCGTCGGCATCTGCGGATGGGCCGGCGGCCAGCCGAGCCCGGGCCCCGGGCCGGGGAGACCAGGGTTCGGACGGGGCCGGGGGCCGGGCGGGAGCGGGGAGCCAGCCCCCCGGCTCTGGGGCGGACGCTGCTGCTTTCGGGGGGACCCGGGAAGGGCCAGGGGGTGCCGGGGGCCGGGCGGGGGCTGCAGGCCGGGCAGAGGCAGGGGGCAGGCAGGGCCCGGGGGCGCGGGAGGGCAGAGGGGCAGGGCTCGGGAGCCCCCGCAGGTCCGCTGGCCCCCGGGACGTGGACGGAGCCTGGGACAGCCGGGAAGGGCCCGCCGGCAGCACAGACTCTGGAGACAGACCCACGGACACGGGGGGCGCGGGGTCCCCGCTCGGCAGAGGACGGAGGGGGCCCCGGGGGGCAGAGGACGACCAGGCCCGGACAGAGGAGGACGGGGCCCCACGGGGGAGCCGGTCCCGCCCGCGCCCGGGGACCGGGGTTCGAGGCGCTGAGCGGCGGGCGCTGGAGGAGGAAGCCGGGGGCCGGGGGCCGCGTCCCGGAGTGGAGGAGGAGGAGGAGGAGGAGGAGGAGATGGGGAGCCCCGGGGAGGCGCCCCGAGAGGACGGGAGCCCCGCGGGCAGCAGGGGAGCCGGCCCGGAGGGCAGGCCGGGTGCCGGGGGCCGAGGCCAGGACGCCGACCGGAGCCCCCGCCGCAGACACAGGATCGGCTCCGGCTGCTTCTGTGAGGAGCCCAGAGGTAGGTGCAGCCGGGCGGCTCCGAGGGGACCCCGCCCCCCGAGTCCCCCTCCCTGCCCGTGCTCCTCCCCCCCAATCTGGGGCGTCTCCTCCCGCCCAGGAGGCAGCAGTGGGGTCGGGCCAAGGGGCCTCGGGGTCCCCCCCCCCAGGATCTGCCCAGACACGCGATGTCCAAAGCCCAGGGCGGTCCGACTCAGGCTGAGGGTCCCCCAGGCTGGGGGCGCCGTCTCTGGGACTCGGGGGCCCTCCATCCTCCGTACACCCCAGGGGCCCTGCGGTGAGGGCAAGAGGGAGGGGTTGGGCAGAGGGCAGGAGGCAGCACCTAGGGGACCCTCCCCCCAGGGGGCCATGCGGGCCGGGGCCTGGGAGACTGGACCTTGGGGGGTGTCCAGGGGTGACCGTCCGGCCTCTGTGTGTCCCCCCAGTTCCCTAGAGCCACTTCTCCCGGGGCCTGGGAGGCTGGACCTTGGAGGGGGGCGGTCCCGGGGTGACCTTCTGGCCTCTGTCTGTCCCCCCAGCCCCCCAGGGCCACTTCTCCCAGGGCCTGGGAGGCTGGACCTTGGGGGTGTCCCGGGGTGACCGTGCGGCCTCTGTGTGTCCCTCCAGCCCCCCAGGGCCACTTCTCCCGGGGCCTGGGAGACTGGACCTTGGGGGGGTCCCGGGGTGACCGTCCGGCCTCTGTCTGTCCCCCCAGCCCCCCAGGGCCACTTCTCCCGGGGCCTGGGAGGCTGGGCCTTGGGGGTGGGGGTCCCGGGGTGACCGTCCGGCCTCTGTGTGTCCCCCCAGCCCCCCAGGGCCACTTCTCCCGGGGCCTGGCTGACACGGAAGCCCGGCTGGGAGAGGCGGCCACGCTGTCCTGCACCCTCAGCCGGGACCTGGGGCCGGGCGCCTGGTTTAAGGATGGAGTCCAGGTACTGTGTCTCCCCTCTTTCCCTCCCCCTTCTCCCCCCCCCCATCTCCCCCACCCGTCTGGGGCAGGGCCAGAGCGAGGGCCGAGAGCCGGCCAGGGGCCACGCGTCCTTCTTCGTCTTCTGAATGCGCCTGGGCGCTTAGCCCTCCACCCAGGGTGCCCACAGCACGCAGGATTTTAGACCCACTGTGCGCCCCGGTCCCTGCCCCCCCTCCCCCGAAGCTCCCGGCTCTCAGCTGCCCCCGTGCTGTTTCTGTCCCAGCAACAAACACCTGTGGAGCCCGATGTGTCTTTTTGTGGTTTTTTTCCCCCCTTAATTGGTTTCAGAGAGGAAGGGAGAGGGAGAGAGAGAGAGAGACACATCCTTGAGGAGAATCACAGGTCAGCTGCCTCCTGCACGCCCCCTACTGGGGGATCGAGCCTGCCACCTGGGTGTGTGCCCCTGACCGGAATCGAACCCGGGACCGTTCAGCCCGCAGGCTGACGCTCTGTCCACTGAGCCACACCGGCCAGGGGCTGATGGGTCCTTGAAGGCTGCGTACAAAAGCCACTTCGCCCGCCTAACCGGACAAGACCCCTGGGCCCCAGGCGGCCTCTGACCTCCGGGGAGGGAGCGTGCCCCGGGCTTCAGAGCGTGGGCCTGCCGTCGGGGGCCTGGCGGGTAACAGACCTACTGCGCGCTCACCGAGGACCACGGCGCGCAGTAGGGAGCGTGCCGGGCGGGGGCGGCCCACAGGGCAGAGCACGCGGCTGCCCCGGGCCCAGGTCCGATGCCCGCCCACCCGTCACGGGGGCTCTGCGATGGCATTGGTGACGGCCCCGGGGGGCAGGTCCGGAGGAGCCTGGGCGCGTGTGCGTGCGTGACTGTGTACGTGTGTGTGCACATGCGCGTGTGTGGGTGTATGCATGTGTGCACGTGTGTGTGTATGTGTGCTCGTGTGTGCGTGCATGTACATGCGTGTGTGTACGCACGTGCGGTGTGCGTGCACGTGCGTGCGTGTGAGTGTGGGTGTGTGAGCATGCATGCGTGCTTATATGTACGTGTGCACGTGCGTGTGTATGTGTGAGTGTGCGTGTGTGTGCATGTGTGCGCTGTGTGGCTGCCCGGCTCAGCTCTGGCCTGCTTGCAGCTCAGCGCCCAGGACGGCCTGGTGCTGGAGCAGGAGGGCCTGGTGCGCCGGCTGCTCATCGCCCGCGCCCAGGGCGCCCACGCCGGGCGGTACCGCTTCGAGGCCGGCGACCAGCACACGGAGGCCACGCTGACCGTGCGAGGTGAGGCCGCCCGCCCTGCCCGCCCGCCCGGCGTCCGCGCCGCCCCGCACCCCAGCGCCCGGGCGCGGCCGGTCTGCAGCCGGGGTCCCGCCCACCTCCGTCTGAGGACGGCTTTATGACTATTTATTTACGTATTCGTATATATTTAATTGACTTTATTTACATATTAATATATATATTTTAATATTTTATTGATTTTTTTACAGAGAGGAGGGGAGAGGGATAGAGTTAGAAACATCGAGGAGAGAGAAACATCCATCAGCTGCCTCCTGCACGCCCCCCACTGGGGATGTGCCCGCCACCGAGGTCCATGCCCTTGACCGGAATCGAACCCGGGACTCCTCAGTCCACAGTCCGATGTTCTATCCACTGAGCCACACCGGTCTCGGCCGTATTCATATATTTTTAATTGATTTCAGAGAAAGGAGAGGAAAGGGGGAGAGAGAGAGAGAAACAGCCATGATGAGAGAGAGGCACGGGTCGGCTGCCTCCTGCGCACCCCGGAATGGGGCTGAGCCAATACCCTGGGCGTGTGCCCTGGACCGGAATCGAACCCGGGACCCTTCTGCTGCAGACAAAGCCCGCCCCCGCCCCCCATTAGCCCTCAGGGTCCTCCCTCTGAGCCCAAACTCCCGTCTCTGAGCCCTTCCTCGCCCCCCACCCCGCGCCGGGCCCGGCCTCCTTGCCCCCCACACCCCCACGCCCCCCTGCCTGTGTCCCCAGACCCCCCGGTCATCGCTGCGGACGCGCTGGAGAGGCTGCGGGAGCCGCTGGTGGTGAAGGCGGGGAGGCCGCTCAGCGTGAAGATCGCCTTCGAGAGCCGCCTCCCGGTGCAGGCGGCCTGGACCCGGGACGGGGCCGCCGTGGACGGCGCCGGGGGCCGCGGCGCGCAGCTGGCCCTGGGCGACGGCTTCGCGCGGCTGTGCCTGCCCAGCGCCGGCCGGAGGGACGGCGGCCGCTACGGCCTGACGCTGCGCAGCCCGGGCGGCTCCGTGCAGGCCGCGCTCACCGTGGTCGTCCTAGGTACCCGCCCCCCGCCCCCAAACGGTGCCCGCCTCCCCCCCACCCCCACGGCCTGGGCCCCGCCTCCCCCCCCCACCCCCACAGCCTGGGCCCCGCCTCCCCCCCCCCACGGCCTGGGCCCCGCCTCCCCCCCCACCCCCAGGGCCTGGGCCCCGCCTCCCCCCCACCCCCACGGCCTGGGCCCCGCCTCCCCCCCCACCTCCCCCCCCACCCCCACGGCCTGGGCCCCGCCTCCCCCCCCACCCCCACGGCCTGGGCCCCGCCTCCCCCCCCCCCACACACGGCCTGGGCCCCGCCTCCCCCCCCACCCCCACGGCCTGGGCCCCGCCTCCCCCCCCACCCCCACGGCCTGGGCCCCCCCCCCCCACCCCCACGGCCTGGGCCCCGCCTCCCCCCCCACCCCCACGGCCTGGGCCCCGCCTCCCCCCCCCCACACACGGCCTGGGCCCCGCCTCCCCCCCCACCCCCACGGCCTGGGCCCCGCCTCCCCCCCACACACACGGCCTGGGCCCCGCCTCCCCCCCCCACGGCCCCCCCCCACCCCCACGGCCTGGGCCCCGCCTCCCCCCCACCCCCACGGCCTGGGCCCCGCCTCCCCCCCCACCCCCACGGCCTGGGCCCCGCCTCCCCCCCACACACGGCCTGGGCCCCGCCTCCCCCCCCACCCCCACGGCCTGGGCCCCGCCTCCCCCCCCCACACACGGCCTGGGCCCCGCCTCCCCCCCACCCCCCACGGCCTGGGCCCCGCCTCCCCCCCCCACGGCCTGGGCCCCGCCTCCCCCCCACCCCCACGGCCTGGGCCCCGCCTCCCCCCACCCCCACGGCCTGGGCCCCGCCTCCCCCCCCCCCCCACGGCCTGGGCCCCGCCTCCCCCCCCCACACACGGCCTGGGCCCCGCCTCCCCCCCCACCCCCACGGCCTGGGCCCCGCCTCCCCCCCCCCACACACGGCCTGGGCCCCGCCTCCCCCCCACCCCCCACGGCCTGGGCCCCGCCTCCCCCCCCCACGGCCTGGGCCCCGCCTCCCCCCCACCCCCACGGCCTGGGCCCCGCCTCCCCCCCACCCCCACGGCCTGGGCCCCGCCTCCCCCCCCACCCCCACGGCCTGGGCCCCGCCTCCCCACCCACCCCCCAGGCCTGGGCCCCGCCTGACCCTCCCGGGCGCCCACTGGCCGTTTTAGACCAGAGCAGCCTCCCCTGCTCCCCCCTCCCCCCCCCGCAGCCTGCGGGAGGGGGGAGCCCTGGTCCTGAGGGGGCCCAGCTGGTGCAGCTGGAGGGTGAGCGGGGCAGCTGGGCTCAGGGCTGGTGCTCTCCATTATACCTCCCTGGGTGTGTTCATATGTGTGAGTGTGCGCATACATGTGTGTGCAAGCATGTGGTGTGTGCACACAGGTATGTGCACACATGTGTGTACGCACACGATGCGCGCACATGTGTAACTGTGCGGGCGTGCGCATATATGTGCACACCTGCATGTGATACTACACATATGAGCATGCGTGTGCATGCATATGGCACATACGCACGTGTGAGTGTGTGCATATGTGTGCATGCACGCATATGCATATGGTGTATACAGACATGTGAGCACGGGAGTCTGGCATATGCACGTGTGTGAGTGTGTGCATGTATATGTGTATGCATATGGCATGTACACATGCGTGAGTGTGTTTGTGTGAGTGTGTGCGTGCGGTGTGCACACGCGTGTACATATGTGTATGTACATGTATGCATGCGGTGCGTGCACACGTGTGAGTGTGTGGCTAAGTGCACACGTGTGTGTGTGTGTGTGTGTGGTGTGTACGTGTGTCTGTGTTGGTTAGGGACCAGGGGCACCTCCAGATCCCACCTGGGCTTCTCTGGGGGTCCCCCCCCCCCGCGGCAGGCTCATTTGCTGACAGGGTGGGGGTGCACCAGGCCCCCGGCTCCTCTGACGCCCCCTCTCCCCGCCTCTCCCCGCCTCTCCCGCACCAGACAAGCCGCAGCCGCCGCAGGGCCCGCTGGCGGTGCAGCCGTGCCGGGGGGCGGGCGTGAGCCTGCGCTGGGGGCCGCCCCGGGACGACGGGGGCCGCGCGGTGGAGCGGTACGCGGTGGAGCGGCGGCAGGCCGGCCGCAGCACGTGGCTGGCGGTGGGCGAGGCCCCGGCCGGCGCCACCAGCTTCACCGACGCCCAGGCGGAGCCGGGCAGGGCCTACGCCTACCGCGTGCGCGCGGTGACCGCCGAGGGGCCCGGCGAGGCTCTGGAGTCCGAGGAGGTGCTGGTGGCGCCCGAGGGTAAGCGCAGGGACGGGGTGGGGGGGGCGGGGGCTCCGGCCAGGCTGGGGCCGTCCCAGGCTCCCCTGTGCCCGGGGCGCCCCCTCCCCGTGTCACCCAGAGTCTGGAACAGGAGGTGGGGTGTCCCAGGACACAGGGGACCCACGCTCGAACCCGGGGCGGGCGGCCTCGCCCCCAGAGACACCCGTCCGGCTGGACCCCTCGTCCACCTGGTCCTCTGTCCCCGTCACCCCCTCCCCCCGGGCAGCCGGGACGCTGTGTCCCTGAACAACGCTCCCGGGAGGGGCCGTGTGGCCCCCAAGACTCCCCACCGGACCCTCACCCTTTGCTGACCCCCCCTGCCCCCCAGCGCGCCCCGGGCCCCCCTCGGCCCCCGCCATCCTGTCGGCCTCCAGCCAGACCGTCACCCTGAGCTGGACGGCCCCCCGGGGCCCGGGCAGCGCCCACCTCCTGGGCTACCTGGTCGAGAAGCGCAAAATGGGAAGCAGCACCTGGGCGGCCGCGACCGAGGCGCCAGTGCCTGGTGAGTGCCCGCCCCCCGGCCTCCATCCCCTGCCCCCCCTGCCCCCCGGCCTCCAGCCCCCCGCACCCCGGCCTCCAGCCCCCCACACCCCGGCCTCCAGCCCCCTCACACCCCGCACCCTGGCCTCCAGTCCCCCAACCCCCGCACCCCAGCCTCCAGCCCCCCGCACCCCGGCCTCCAGCCCCCGCACCCCGGCCTCCAGCCCCCCACACCCCCCCACCCCACCCCGGGGCAGCCCCTGCTCCGAGAGCCTGGTGACATCAGCCAGAGGCGCCCCGAGCCGTGCTCTCCCCGGGGGTCTGCCCCTGGGGATGCTGGGAGAAGGAGGGGAGGGGTTGTGGGGGCCCCGGGACCCCCAGGGCTGCCTGTGTCTCTGGCCGGTCCCGCCCCGGGGCGCTGACGGGCGGGTCCCTCAGAGCGGAGGTGGACGGTGACCGACCTGCGGCCGGACTGCCAGTACGAGTTCCGGGTCACGGCCGTGGCGCCCGCCGGCCCCGGGGAGCCCGGGCCCCCCTCGGACCCCGTCTTCGCCCGGGACCCCATGAGTAAGTGAGAGGGCCCCCCGGGACCAGGGGGGCGGAGGGGGGACAGGACAGGAGGCCGCGGGCCAGGGGCAGGCCGAGGGAATGGCCAGGCCCGGCCGCGTGGCTCAGCGGCTGAGCATCCACCTAGGAACCGGGAGGTCAGGGTTCGAGTCCCGGTCAGGGCACGGCCGGGGCTGCAGGCTCGGTCCCCGCTAGGGGGCGTGCAGGAGGCAGCCGGTCCATGATCCTCTCTCCTCATGGATGTTTCTCTCTCTCCCTCTGCCCTCCTCTCTCAAATCAATAAAAATATTTTTTTAGCCCTCACCGGTGTGGCTCAGTGAGCAGAGCGTGGGCCTGTGGACTGAAGGGTCCCGGGTTCGATTCCGGTCAAGGGCACGTACCTTGGTTGCGGGCACATCCCCAGTGGGGGGCGTGCAGGAGGCAGCTGATGGATGTTTCTCTCTCCTCGATGTTTCTAGCTCTCTCTCCCTCTCCCTTCCTCTCTGTGAAATATCAATGAAATATATAGATATATATATATAATTAATTTTTTTTAAAGAGAGGTACAGGATGCTAGTCTTTGGGGTCTTGGGGTGGAGTCCCAGGCGGCAAGAATCAGGGGAAGGTGCTGAGGTGGGGGGTCGGGGTGAGTGGAGCAATCAGGGGGGGCTGCCCGGAGGAGGCCCCAGCCTCACGCTCCCGGCGCCCCGCCAGGACCCCCCGGGCCCGTGCGGGACCTGCAGGTGACGGGCACCTCGCTGGCCAGCATCGGGCTGCGCTGGGCCCCGCCGGACGCCCCGGACGCGGACGAGGCGCAGGGTTACGTGGTGGAGCTGTGCCCGGCGGACAGCCTGGCCTGGGCGCCCTGCCACGCGGGCACCGTGCCCGGCCCCGCCTACACCGCCCGGGGGCTGCGGCCCCACGGGGCCTACCTCGTGCGGGTGGTCGCCGTGAATGCCGGGGGCCGCGGCGAGCCCGCCGTGCTGGGCGCCGTGGTGCACGCTGCGCCCGCCGAAGGTGAGCGCCCGCCCTCCGCACCCCCCCCGTCCTCCCCCACCCTCTCCGCCCTCCCCTGCCCTCCCCTGTCCTCCCCTGCCCTCCCCTGCCCTCCCCTGTCCTCCCCTGCCCTCCCCTGTCCTCCCCCACCCTCCCGGCCCTCCCCTGTCCTCCCCCGCCCTCCCCTGTCCTCCCCTGTCCTCCCCTGCCCTCCCCTGCCCTCCCCTGTCCTCCCCTGTCCTCCCCCGCCCTCCCCTGTCCTCCCCCGCCCTCCCCTGTCCTCCCCTGCCCTCCCCTGCCCTCCCCTGTCCTCCCCTGTCCTCCCCACCCTCCCGGCCCTCCCCTGTCCTCCCCCGCCCTCCCCTGTCCTCCCCTGTCCTCCCCCGCCCTCCCCTGTCCTCCCCCGCCCTCCCCTGTCCTCCCCCGCCCTCCCCTGTCCTCCCCTGCCCTCCCCTGTCATCCCCTGTCCTCCCCCACCCTCCCCATCCTCCCCCACCCTCCCCGCCATCCCCCGCCCTCGCCGCCCTCCCCTGTCCTCCCGCCCGCCCGGTGGTGGCCTTGACCGGACAGTGAGGGGTGGCCCGTCACGTGTGTTGCAGTCTGTCCCAGGTTCCTGGTGGACGCCAGCACCAAGGACCCCCTGGTGGTCCGCGTGGGGGACACCGTCCGCGTGCCCGTGCGCTTCGAGGTGAGAGTGTCCGCCGGGCCGCGCGGGGAGGGGCCGGGCTGGGCCCTCGTGCCCCTCTGACCAGGATCACACTGGGCATCAGGACACAGGGAGGGAGGAGGGGGAGGAGGGAGGGGCAGGGAGGGAGGGAGGGAGGCCTTAGCTAGTGTGGATCCGTGGATAGAGCGTCCACCTGCAGCCCGGAGGGCCCCGGGTTCGGTTCCGGTCCAGGGCGTGGACCTTGGTTGCGGGCACATCCCCAGTGGGGGGCGTGCAGGAGGCAGCTGATGGGTGTCACTTTCTCATCGGTGTTTCTGGCTCTCTATCCCTCTCCCTTCCTCTGTAAAAAATCGATTAAAAAAATTAATTAAAAAAATAAAATAAAGGAAGTAAGAGGGTCTCCCTGCAGGCCTGGCCCCTCCCACACACCGGCCCCTCCCACACACACCGGCCCCGCCCACACACCGGCCCCTCCCACACACCGGCCCCTCCCACATACCGGCCCCTCCCACACATCGGCCCCTCCCACACACCGGCCCCTCCCACACACACGGGCCCCGCCCACACACCGGCCCCTCCCACACATCGGCCCCTCCCACACACCAGCCCCTCCCACACACCGGCCCCGCCCACACACACCGGCCCCTCCCACACCCCGGCCCCTCCCACACACCGGCCCCTCCCACACATCGGCCCCTCCCACACACCCCGGCCCCTCCCACACACCAGCCCCTCCCACACACACCGGCCCCGCCCACACACCGGCCCCTCCCACACACCGCCCCCAGCCAGC